>CM076724.1:11105238-11452738 GCA_038501795.1 Pseudopleuronectes americanus
CTTTGAATACAGCGATACAAACTACCATTTACGACTCCACAGAGTCCGTGTGGTTCCATTTCAGAATAGACACAGTTACTTACACAACTTTTTCAAAGTCCTAATACTTATGATAATGTGGCGCTGATTTGCACCAAGATTTCTTTATTTTTGAAACCTTTACTTAAGTACAATATGACAAGATGCTCAACACTTATTATATAAATACAGGTGACAGGCTTATCTTCAATATTCCCTCTCTAAAATGACATGTAGCCTAAAGTTAGGACTTTAGTCTCATAATATTACAAAATGATTTCCGTAATATTAAGACTTTAATGCTTTTTGTTGACCGATAAATCCCCATAATACCCAATCGTACAGATTAACAGATAATTGGCAAGTGAAGCATTAACTAAGATAATGGAAAAACATTACATCTCGTAAACATCAGCATGTTTTCACAGCCTTTATACAAACAATGTCTGGTGTGAAGAGGATTTCAGGTTGAATGAGTCATTAATGCACGGAACATGAATGTGCAGACAGAACAGCTAATGTAGTCCAATAATGTGAAGAACAGACTTATTCAAGGTAAGATATGGATTTTATGAGTTGATTTGAAAGACTGATATTCTCATTTATCAGCGATGAGACGATCAATGAGGGTTTATTGCACCATGCAGTGCACTGAAGAGATTACATGCTGGGTATTGGCAGGAGATAATGTGTATTTTCAGGGTATTTGAGCATGTGCCATATATTGCTGTGAGAATATTGAGTGTTGATGCTGTGCGGGCCACGTGTGTACCTGGAAGGATCCCACGCAGAGCTCGAGACAGAGCCGCAGGTTAATACTGAAGTAGTCAGGCAGAAAATTGAAGAACATGTAGTGAGTCCCGAACAAAGGGATGAGGAGGAGGGTGGACTTAGTCAGACGTCTGTTTCACAGAAGAAAAGAAGAACAACAAAAAACAAGATGCTGGAGGTGAATGTACCCGAGGGAGGTATTTATTGCACGTCTTGTCTGAATGCCTCTCTAGATAGAATCACGCCCACAGACACAATAATCACCAGATGTCAATCAAGAGGACCCTCCAGTGTGTGCCTCAGTGTGAACACAGTGTTTGTTTGTGAGCGGAGGAGAAGCAGCAGGTGCATGATTCTAAGTCGGGATATTAAAATGTGCATGTGTAGGGGAACATATTAAGTCAAGCATCACCTAACTTACCTTTAGTATAACATCCAGCTATGCATGGTGTGCCTGAACACTTTCAGCCAATTAGTGAGCCTGTTTCAATTAGAAATTCTGATAAGCCTGTTGGGAAAGGTAGACGTGGCCAGACTGACTAGTTGGTGGTTTAGCGGTGACTGAATGAATTATACATTTCCCACTGCGGTAGCTGCAGTTTTCACACAGCTCAAATCTATTCAACGTGTCCAAAGTATAATCTGCCCATCAGACAAAAATAATGATAGATTGTTCAAGATAAGCAAGATACACAAATGGAGCTTTGAAAATGCAAAACATGTGAGGAAATGATTAAAGCTCCATTTGATAAAAGAAAATCACAGTTGGTAATATCTGTTAAAAACTTCTTCAAGTTTCTTAGCATTCAAAACAAAGCAATAACTCGAGTCAGAGATATTGCATAACTGGAGAGTTCAGTAAGTGTTATTGTATCCACAGTGTCTGCAGCTAAAGGATTACCTGTACTGGGTGGAGTTGTTGAACTGGATCAGCCGGGGATTCAGCTTCTGTATCAGGATTCGGATGATGTTCATGAAGAGCATAAAATTGACCTGATGATAGAAAAAGGGACAATGCAAAAATAAAAAAAACAATGTTCAGCTTTAATGGGCTTAAGACTTTATCATTATGAATGTTGCTCATTCTATTAAATGTCATGGAAACCAAGTTGGCTGACAACTGTGTGATTAGCCGTGACTGATGTGGGGAAAGTCTAGGTCTCACAATTGTGGTATAAACAAAGGATTTTCTTGTTTTAAATCCTTGCTCATAATCCATCTCAAAAAAGAAAGTAAACAACTCATCTGTGTAACAATTTCTCATCTGCTGGGTGCATAATTCAAGGTCCATGGTTTGGATTAATTTGTTTGTTTCAACACAATGGAGGCATTTACCGCTATAGACACAACAATTGGTCCCTTGATGATCCACCAATAGGGCGACTCCTCATTGATGTCCCAACATCTGTATAAAAACAAAAAGCACTTCAATCAGTCTGAGCATGTTCTCGTCCTGGGTGATGGACGAAGACTTCAGCTGACGAGGGGGAAAAAATCTATCTCCTGACAACCATCAAATAGTGGTGAGCTCAAAATGAGTTCAAATGAATGTACATATAGAGTACATAGGGTAAGTATATTCCAAACCAAACAGGTGTAGCATAACATAGCAGAAAAATTAGATAAGATAACGTAAGATAAGTTAAGGTAAAATGGGGTAAGATAAGGTAAGGGGAGGAAAGTAAAGCGAACAATCAAAAAGAAGTTGAAGTAATAAATAAGTAAAAAATGCAATATAAAAGAAATGTAAAAATATGATTGAACAGTTATAATATATACAGTGTAAACACAACATATACAGTATATACAGAATATATACTATGTGAGCAGTATATGATCAAATCATTTTAGTAACAGTTTGCTGCACTGTGGTTTTAACTGTTGCACTCTTAACTTCCAATGGGAATCTTTGGCATTTACAAATCTGTTGCAGTGTTCTGAATATATTAAGGCCTATGACAAATAGTTGTGCATGAGGACATGATTGAAAAGTTTATGTAAATTTAAACAAACTCTGTGTCCTCGAAGTACAGCCTGGATCCAATCCACAGGAGGTTGAAGAGCACAGGTACGCCTGTGGTAGGACAGAAAAACAAAGCTGATGTAAGTGAGGAGAGATCAATACACTCTGAGTCGGCTGAATCATGATCAGACAGACATCGGAGTGAGAACCTGTCACCTTCTCTAATATCGGCATCGATCCGTTCAGAAACAACTCAAAGTAAAAGCAATGATTCGGAGGCTGAAGAAGTAAATATATAAAAAGTGGGACAAATGAGACAAATACATGCTCATTCACTGTACTCAGTCTGTCAGATAGAAATGAGTGGCTGCTACTGTTTCAAACTGCTTCATTTAATTCAAAATTTTAAGAAATCAACTCGAACATCGTTGACAAAACATTCAACCCGAGAACTTAATCAAATAAATTATAAGGGGCCACCACAGTGATGTGATCTCAGATTCAGTGGCTCTGGTTTAATTACACTTGATGCCTATGAGCCAGGAGACTTCCTGTGTCTAGTAACGTAATAAGCAAAGCATGTTGGTCTGTTGTCTGTCTGCCTGTCTGTTGTCTCCGATGTGAAAACCCTTCAAACAACACAACCCTCAAATGGACAGAAACGATTTTACCATCCATTTAACTCAATATGTCTGAGCTCAGTCATCTGATTCTGGAAAATTATGCTTAATCCAATGTCAGTGGTTGTTTGGCTCTTAGGCTGTAATCTTCGCCTCCTTGGCAAAAATAAATTCAGATGAAATGCATGCAGCCCTACTGGAGCCCTGGTTGTAGAGATGGTTATGTTGTTTCAGCCAGAAATATCTCAACAACTGTGGGATGAGTCCCCAGGAAGTCTTTTAAAGACCAAATGGCACTCACTCTGACAGGACCCCTTGGTTTGTGAACTGCTCTTTTGACATTTTGTCCAGCGCCATCTTGCTTTTATCAAACCAGAATTAGCCACATTTAGACCCACCCTCAGGATGATAGTGGCTGTAAATCACACGGTACCCATGACCCTCATTGTCTTCTTAACTTTAAACATGACCATAATGTACAAAATTAACATCACACTGTTTTTTAATAGTCAAAAGGAAAAATCCAAATGACTCTAGCCATCATGCCTCTTCCTGTACCACCATCAGATTTCAAAGAGATTTGAATACACCTCATTTAAAATTGATGACATTGAGTATATGAATTGTAAACATTTTGAAAAAAATCTTATCTTCCACACCAGTGGCAGCACATGTATTTATGCGCTCCAAGAATAATAACTCCAGGGCTCCAGTACATCAGATTATATCAGATTATAGATAAAAACACATCGGTTTCATAAAATGAGGAGTGACACTGGATCAAAAAAGAATAAGCAGCAGTGCGAAACAAGAAAAAAACATGAATTTTTATTTTCAACTCACCTTGAGCAAATATGCATTTAGTACCGAGAAGACAACTCAAGTATGTATATAAAGATAAATTACTTTGTTATCCTTTTCACTTCAAAAATTTGACACACTTGTAGCATATCATATTTCTTCAGATTTGTGTTGGATCATTGTAAAAAACAGGCTCCTTTGTTTCAAATCTACAATAATTAACAGTTGAACCGAGCTCATTAGATTTAGTCTGCACCAACGCACAACAACCATCGTGGGACGAAACTGCATGTCAAGCTTTCTCACCCCATCCCAGCAGGCCGAAGCCCCACAGGCAGCGGCGGCTTTGATAGAAGGAGGAGAGCAGCAGGGAGTTGAGGTAGAGCGCCTCCACCAGGAGCCAGAAAAAATTAGCCATTACACAGTAGTGACAGAAGACCACAGAGGCCTTACAGGCAAACTGGAAGGAAAGATATAAGGACAGAGAAGGAATTGTACGTAGGGGTTAGTTTGAGAGAGGAGCCGTGCAGGCAGTATATGACGAGGGTGTAAATATGAGAACAATGAAATCTTCCCAAGTTGAGCAAAGACCCTGTTATCCTCAACATCCATGACTTACTGTGGAAAGAGTGCAGTGGTCGATGTCATCACTTGAGAATAGTGTTGCATCCTTTATGAACACCCCCGCAGATTTAAGGATAAAGGTAATAAAAAGCTGGATGTGAATGAGATTCCTGGCACAACGAAGCCTCCTGTCGGAACAAAACAACATCAAAACACCATAACAAAGCCAGGCACTGAGTTTCTGTTAAAGCAAACTGTGTGCGTCTTTTCTCTGGACAATGTGAATTCATTATCAATCTGTTCCTACCTGAAGAGCAACAGGATCAACACGGCCACAGTCAGCACCACAAGGGAAACGCTGTAGCCGACGGTGTAGATCAGTTTCACAGTGGCAAAGTAGGACTCCTCCGTCTGAAAGCAGATATTGCTTTAGACTGTAATAAAAATCAAAGCTTTTAAAAAATGCTGTTAGATTTCATAATGTTGAAAAATGAGAGGAAACCGCACACGGGTGTAGAACTACTGCTGAATCAACTCAAAGCTACAATGCTGCTTCTCTAACATCAGCACTTGTAATTAATGTCTTTCCACCAGAGCCAGTGGGCAACTTGAAAGCTAATTTTTTAAACTCAGGACAAAAACAAATCTCAGTTTGACACCAAAAGTAGTTTTATTCATGATCCTCGTCCAAAACCGTACATCAATAGGATTACGCACCATCCTCTCTTTGTGAAACAAAATAAAGTAGGCAATTACCTGAAGCATTTTCAGATGCATTGCCTTTATGTCTGAACAAATTTTCTCTTTTAGTGTTGTGAGGCAATGAACCCTTAAACTTCTACTAGAAAGTCAACTACCCAGAAAGAAGTAAGTGCAGGTGTTTAACAGCACTTTCACATCAGTGCAGTCTGACACAAGCACCTTTTCAAACATGGTACATTTATCTTTGTTATTTAGCTTGTTTAATATGTTGATTTTTTTAATAATTCAATTTGTTTTTAATCTTTGGTAAATAACATTGTATGTATGCAACACCAGAGTTTCACACCAAAATGAAGACCACAAATACATAAATAAAGTGAATAGCATGAGGAACATTATGATAATAATATGACTAGGAATAACATTCATGCATCACATATCAAAGGAGACATATTAGGTTCCTATTAATGTTAACATTTTTTATTCGGGTGCTGGAAGATGTTGTCATGCTCTAACTTTCAGAAAACACTTTCCTCAGACTGTCCATCGCTGCTGCTCCTCCTCTCAGCCTCTGTCTGAAACACTAGATCCTCTCTCTTTCACACTTTAACATCCTTATGCAAATAACAGACTTACTGTACATATTGCACAATCCCTCTCCTGATACTTATAGTAATTTTATATGCTAAATATTTTATATTTATACTTGCCCGAATGGATCCACAGCAAATCCCTTGTATGTGTAAACCTACTTGGAAAATAAAACCAGATTCTGATTCAGATTCAAGAGGATAGAAAAACTGAAAAAGTGTATTTCGCTCCTCTAATTACCACCAGGGGCAACCACTTATTCTACAGGCCTATCAGTCTGAATGATATACGTTCTAAAAAAAGATCTTTAAGTGCCACTGTACTCCTACTTGTGTTTACTCCTTCTCTGAAGTAGAGTTGTTTTCTGGAGCTGACACAGAGCGTTCCCCTCTCTCCTCCTGCCTCTCCTGCTGTGTCTAGTTCGGTCCCTAACCCTGATCTCTGCCCTCTCACTCCCCATGTCTGACCTCTGGATCCACCCTGCCCAAGCAACTCTCACCTCAGGTAAGACATCATCCACGCTGCAGGCGACGTGGTATGGTGGGAAGGGCCCGGACCAACCTCGACTGGTGCAGTTACGACTCACCAAACCTGAGGGGAAAGTTGAAGAGATCAAGAATTCAACTCGGCCACAAAATAGTGAACTTCAGATTAGAGTCACTACAGAGTAGAAACATATTCAGGTGAAATGTAGTCGTACTGGAGCCGTGGCTGTAGAGATGGTTATGTTGTCCCTAAAATTTGTTTCAGCCGGAAATATCTCAACAACTGTGGGATGAGTCACCATGAGATCATGTACAGACCAAATGGCACTCACTCTGACAGGACCCATTGGTTTGTGAGCTGATGTTTTGAAGCCTTGAATTTGAGTTTTGAGTTTTCTGAATGAGCGCTCAAGGGCTCTGCACGTCAACCTACACCTTCACCTTCAGGTTGATAGTAGCTGTCAATCACACAGTATCCATGCCCCTCATCGCTTCTTTACGTTAAACATGTTTACTGACGTTATAGATAAATTGAGAAGTAATTTATTTTTGACTTCATGGACTTCTTTTTGAAGTCTCAGTCGCCCCCTGTTGTCATATGAGAGAACGCAGGTTTCAAACACTTCCACATTGGCTTCACTTTCCATACTCAGAGCCTCTATGTCCATTAATATAGTCTGTATTAAACTAGAGGAAACATCCAAATGATTTTGGCCATTATGACTTTTCCTGTAGCGCAACCAGATTTTTTGAAAGATTTAACTACATCTCTATAATATCACAGCTATCATGGATTTATTAAAACAAAGCTTTAAACTGACCTTAATGGTTCCCAGGTGTACCTCAACCATGACCATGAGGTTTGCATTTGTGATTTATTGGTGAAACATCTCAGCAGATAGTGATGTACAGCCATGAAATCTGGCTCAGACATTGATGGTCCCCAGAGGATCAATCATTTCCTCTAGCACTACCATGAGGCTGGCGTGAGGTTTAGAGTGAACTGTCTCGAAAACAACTGGATGGAACTCCATAAAACATTTCGTTTGCACATTCATTTTCCTGTCAGGATGAAATAGTGGACATCCACCCCCACCGTGTGACCCTTCAGTCACCTGTGTTGTTTCTGAAGAGGGAGAAGACCGCAGGACAACCTCTGTGGACCGTGTCTCCAATGACTGCGTGAGGCCAGCAGACGACCGCATCCCAGAATGGACCACAACCTTTTCGGAAGATGGAAATGAAATTTAAACAAGTTCAATATTTGTCTGCCAGGTATTTAATCAGACTGTAGATTCCATCAGCACCAATTTATACATGGTTGCCAGAATAGCTCAATTGCACACAGTTTCTTATGGAGACAGAAACACTAGACATACACAAAGACATAACATCTACCTGTAAACTACATTAAGACAAGAATGTCGGAGTGCTGCAGGTCACAAGCAGGCCCCTGATCTTAAGATAGAGCCCAGAGCTAAATCCTTATGTTACAATCCTGAATATTCTCCTCCATCATGATAAATCACTTTCCCTGCATTTTCATTCTGCATTCGAGGTGCTGTGAAGCTTTGAATCGAGCTCAGACTTAATTTGAACATTTTCTCCCAGCGCAGGGCGAGTCTGAAATTGGCTACACACCTTCCTGGCTCCCGTTGACCTGCGCTGCAACGTATTGAAGGCAGTGGCGCTCCTCTCTCTCCAGCTGGAATATGAACTCACACTCTGGATGCAGGCTCGATAAAGCCTGGAGGTAGAAAAGAAGCAAGGACAGAGGGAGGGAATCCTCTATTAGATAATATAGAGGCATTTAAGCAGAGGATGTGGAGACCACCCAGTCTGTAAATACATGAGAGGGTCTTTAATCTGTGTGGAAAAGTTTATAAAGGACAGTGAATTTTCAGCAGGAAATGCTTTCCCACTAAAACGCTTTTGGCTAAACGCACTTATTTCCGTTGGTGGTATTAAGCCAAACAATCTCTCACTTTACTGCAGAGTGGAAGCTCGGAAACTACATTTAATGAGTTCATCCCTGGGGACACATGTGATTTTCTCGACGCTGCCCTCCCTCCGTTAAGTGCTGCTCAGAGATTCTCGTACTGTCTGCTGCTGTGTCAAATAAAAAACACAATAAGTGGATTTGCATTTGACTCTGGTACTTACACTTATCTCTACAAAAAAGTGAAAACATCTTGTTTCTAAGAAAGAAATGTGATAAGATGTTGGAGGGTCACAGGAAGCAGGCTGATACTTCAGATGTTGTCATCTGTCAGAGCTGTATAGAGGAGTGACAGTTTAAAACAAAGATTGTGTTTTGATCTTACTGTGACAGAAGCATTCCTCAGCTACTTCAGATTCAATGCACAGTCAGGATATGAATATAAAATGTGTGTTTGGCAGACTGAGTAATATCTATTGGGAACTGTGGGGTTTCCAGATCATGCAGGATTGCTGATGTTAAAAAATGGTTGAAATGGAATTAGATTTATTCATTTTATTCATTCATTTTACTACAAAAAAAATCTTAAATCTCAACTTAATTAAACGTTTCTAAAGGGGTTGTTTTTCTATACGTACTGAGGCGACTAGCTCTGAGTGGAGGATGGGCCACGGTACTATAGGTTAAATTCAAGTTGTTTCTGTTTCCCAATTAACTGAAGACTGAGGTTTCTTAATTAAATGCTGTGCATTGTATCACCAATGAAGTGTCTTTGGTTTCAGAAGTTGAACATTCAACAAAACACAGCCGGAGGCTCAGTGTGCAGTCAGTCTTATAATGAAGTGTTACTGATCGACACCCTGCACAGATTTACTTATGAGTTCCATCTCGCTAGAAGGGACCAGAAAGCAAACATGTCTCTTTGTGACAGGATGGAACCAAAATCAGAATGAAACAAAACCTAAGACGTTAAGTTCCCCAGGGGACAACAAACACCTGTTCTGGATAATAAAAGAGCACAAGCAAAATAAAAAGTACAGCAAAAGATACAAAAAAATATGACTGAATTCATGGGTTCTCTTATTATAAAACCAAGGATACCGATTTAAAATTGAAAAAGAACCAACGCAGACGAATATCCAGTCATATGTAGATAAGGAGCGAATATGCGGAGGATTTGAATTCATAACACACTGAATCAATCAGGATAAATGTAACTGGAAACTCATTTGAATATAGATTTGCCATGTGTGAAATTGTTACCCTTCTATCTTAGGGAGGACACTCCTTGGCATAATGCATTTGCCAGCCCCTTACCTTAACCTTAACCTTCACAACTAAATGTCTAACCCTAAACTAAACCTAACACCTGCCTATAACCTTAGAACCAAGTCTTAACCATCAAACAAACCTCTGAAAAATTGAGAACAGGCAAATGTCCTCACTTTCCAGAAGTGTCCTCACTATGCTCAAAATGGTCAAGTACACACACACACACACTGTTGTGTTTTCCATGGCTTCGGAGGACTCACTTACTAACATTAAAACTAAACTACTATGGCCACAATAAGGAACATTTGAAGCGTTTTTAACACAATTAGTTCTCTATAATGAAGACGAGTCCCCATTATGTGACTGTAATACATACATGCACATACACTCAGACAATGAGTTTCTTGGAAAGAAGCCAGAGCTTGTGTTTATGTTGTATAATAAACCACACTGGAAACGGTGACAAAAACACCTGGAGAAGGAACACAGTCAAACTAATTGGAACTCAACACAATTATCCTGACAGTTGTTGGACAGAGAAAGCAGAACCAAGCACCCGACCAGCCGCGCATTTACTTTACACAAGTAGTTAGAAATATGCGAGCTCTTAGCACCATCTCTTCCTCCATTGATGAACGCACACGTCGGAAACAGCCTCAGGGAATCACTACCAGTCCTCTTTGTTCCTAATGCAATGCTAATAATCTAATGACAGGTGTTACTGTGCAATTTACTCAGCAATTACTGCTCTTCCTGTGCTCAAAGGCGGACGAGTGACGTACGAAACAAAAACTAAAAAAAACACTGTTTATACCTTGAGTCCTGCAGGGAAACTGGATTCAGACAATCAGCGATTGCAGATTTTGTGCTTCAGGGCGAGGAGATGGATACGGTTTTGTATATGTGTGTAACTACTGAGCATTGGGTTACCATAGAGCTGATGCAGTTGTGTTACCATATAGTACAGAAGACAAAATTATGCATGTTTGCAGCCATGTGCCGCACACAGATGCTTCTCAGCTGCAGGTTGGGATAAAGCGAGGCACCCTGCTGCATTTAAGAAATAGGAAAAGAGGAGATAGATGAAGGCATGGGGGGGGGATGCATAAGGTAAAGCTGGATAATGTGAGCCATGAATACCAAATTTGAAGTCCAGCCTCCACACAGCCAGGGCAGCATGCAGCCTGCTGTAAAAACGTGCTCTGAGAGGTGAGGCCCATTATCCACTAACAACCCCGAAAAGGGGCCATCGGGCTGCAGGGGCTCACTTTGCAGATGTTGCCTTATTTTCCACAGAGAACGATGTGCACTTTCACAGCTCAGCCACGCTCCTCCAGCACAGGATGACAAATGTAAAACATGTTCAGTCGATCGGAAGGAGAGTGAAAACACAGCCAGGCTGTGGAGTTTCGTAAATGAGAGACATTTTTTGACTTTTGTCAAATGCACTCATTATGATGCATAAAGTTACGATGGTTCTTGAAGTTCTCATGAAAGATACATGAGAACTTCGAGAATTAACGTAACTTTATGTTTTATTATGAAGCTGGAGTTAGAAGATATTAGCTTAGCTTAGCCTAAAGATGGAAAAAGGGAGGTTAAGTCTGGATCGGTGCAAAGCTAATGAAATGTAACATTTTATATCATGTTTGTTACTGCACCAGGTCAAGGACTGTGTCAAGAGGGACAACATGACAGCTAACCAAGAGTGAAGCCAAAGCGTCTCCATTGTCCCCTGGTGGCTGGCTGCAGTATAGGACAACAATCATGCCTCGTCCATGTTAGTAAATGGGACATGGACAAAAATAAAAAGTCAAAATACACATCAAACAAGTTTTTCAAGAAGGTGTTTCTGTAATTTTAGGTAGTTCTCATCAAACTGATGTTTGCTGAAGTGTCTATTTTTCTGCTAAATTTGGTTTTAATTAGTTATTTGATGCTATAAAAACATCATGATTGACAGCGGAGACTCACTCCCTCACTCTTTGCTTGAACGCTAGTATCAATAATGCAGCTCCGTTCCCAAATCGCTGCTGTGCTCTCTCACTTCAAGCTTCAATTACTCTCACCGCTGTGTTTGAGTTTTCATTTCTGTTTGTCTGTTTGTCTGTTTGTCTGTTTGTCTGTTTGTCTGTTTGTCTGTTTGTCTGTTTGTCTGTTTGTCTGTTAGCGGGATTATGGAAAAACTACTTAACTGGGGGAACATTTTTGATTAAGGTGGCAGATCCAGGATAACATTGTAGGATTTTATTTATATATTTTAAGGCATTTTTGTGAATTCTTGTGGAAATAATTCATGTATGCTAATGAAAAACTTGGTATATATAGGGGACTGATTTTGAGGATGTGCTATTTGGTGCAGCTTGATAAATGGATAGATTCGAGTTTTGCATATTTTTTCAAACAAATGAAATCAAATTAACGATAATTAACGATGACAGCAGAATGACCTTCAAATAGAGCTACGTCATATTTTGTGTTTTCAAATTGTTTATAAGATAAAAATTTATTCTATTTTAATTGTAGAGTTGTATACCTCATGTTCAGTGTATTGTTTAACCAGCTGTTTTCCTATCAACAGTCTTTATTCTGGGAGAAGTTCAAAGGCTGCTGGACAACCAAACTTCTGAAGTTTACTGTCTTAAAACAAAGAGTCTTTCCAAATCTGTCAAACTATTATAATTTTTCTATCTTTCTTTGTGTTGTGTCTCGGCTTCAGGTTATCTAAACAATCAGAAGACTAGAGGCCTATTTTTTAAATGATTATGTTATGTTGTGTGTGTGTGTGTGTGTGTGTGTGTGTGTGTGCGTGTGTGTGTGTGTGTGTGTGTTTTTTTGTGTGTGCGTTTGCGTTATGGGCCGATTCTCTGCGTTTCTGAGCAGTGACAGAATGGAATGGACAGAATGAAGTAGAACACAGTGATGAGTGTCTGCCCTGTTCCCAGTCTCACTGTGCCACAGTAATCATCACGCCACCCGTTCGCCTGCTTCTTATATTTCTATTCTGGTATGTAAACTAGCAAGGTGGCTTTGTAATAAGAGTCACATAAAGATATGGAGATAAAAAAACAAACTAATTGTGCATGTACTGTGAAGAAGCATAAGCTCCTCGTTATACTTTCTTCACAGTTGATAAGCCAAATCAAATTGTACAAACTAGACTCTCAATAGAGCTGGTATTGATTTCAATGAGCTGAGTGCGGGTGTGCTTGTGTGTGTGTGTGTGTGTGTGTGTGTGCGTGTGTGTGTGTGTGTGTGTGTGTACAATATGCAATAGCCTTCTCACATCCCTTGCCATCTTACTATAATCATCTTATTCTCCTCCTCTACACCATGTTTCCTGGAAGTCAACTTATGCGATATACATTCACACTCTCATGCACAACTACACAAACACACACACATGTACGTACACAAACACACACACACACCAATCAACCAATTTGCAATCAACTACGTCTACTGATGTGTACAGAGCAAAACACGAAGCAGCCCTAAGTTTAACTTGAAAAATGTAAATAAATTTTCTCTTTCTTGCTTGTTTGTGTAAGGGTGTGTAGTTGTGCATGAGATTGTGAATGTACACCGTGTTTTGTGTAGTTTTATCTACCGTAAATGGTTTTACCAATTTATCAATCTCACATTTCATAGGCTCGTTTTTGCATAATGTTTTATATGTGATGAAATTAAACACTGTTTTACACACGTGTTTCAAAACCTTTCTACCCACACAGACACACACACATGTCTTCAAGATAAACAATGAAACAAACTTTAGTGACAAAAAAAATTATAAAAAAGAGGGTAAACTACCAGAAGAATTTGAAAAGTGTCCGTTGTAGTTTCCAACAGCCCAGTCTGAACTATTCAAAAGTGTTGTGTAGAAGTCATGAGGGTTTTCACATTTTGAACCAGAATGGAGGCTGAAGTCAGGGATTATTTTACATTTTGCTGCATGCAGTATATTTGGTTTGTATATATACATATACTTTATGCATTTATGATATATATACAATACGCACAGGCACAGATACACCCCCCCACACCCTGTCCTTTCCTTCAAAACCAATCTGCTCCACATTGATTTTGATTCAATGTAAAAGCTGCTAAACCCTTACACACATAAAGGTCACGATCATACGTGCAGACACCACTGAGTGTACTGCAGTGTTCGTATTAAATGACCATCTTCTTCACATTCAGTCCGGCCATACATGACCTGCTCCTGCAGACACATTAACTCTCGATCACAGTGAAGAGCCAAACTCTAATCTTCCACACATGCTGAGGAATATAATGAGCAAAAGGAAAAATGAGCAGATCAACCAGTTTCTCTTCGGTGCGTTTATTGTTTGTCCTCATTTTTGTACAAAAAGATTCAGAATTGTAATTTTTCCCAGATAAAAAAAACAACAACTATAAGTTTCAGATGTAGATGTGAATAGAGTTAAAGTAATTCACTTACAGTTGGAGCCAAACACAGAGTGAGGAACATCCTTGTGATGAGGAGACAGGTCATGTTGATGGTGCAGTGCCCTTCGCTCCCTCCAGTGTGCTGCCTCCCCCAGTCAGACTGCATCACTCTGCACACTCCAGCAGGAAGGGATGCTGAGCCCCTTTCTCTCTCTCTCTCTCTCTCTCTCTCTCTCTCTCTCTCTCTTTCTCTCTCCAGGTGAGAACGAAACCATCTCACCAAACATCTCAGTCACAATAAAGCAATTCCTGTCTTTCTTTTCACAGTAAAAGCCTCCATCAAAAGCTGCAGTAAGAAATGGTTGTGGCTGAGTTGTTTCTAGTCGTAACCGTGTATACAGCTGTCAGTAACACTGCGTTCCGAAGATTACAGTCTAATTAACAGGGTTTCACAACCATGAAGGGATGAGTTTCACTTTTATTTTGAAGGGAAACATGAGCTGGTTACTTCGCCTCTGAGATTAAACCAATTTTTAAAATTCATCTGCCTGCCTTCCAGAGTCTGGGAGTGTCACACACACAGAATTAGAACTGCGGAAATATGAGTGTTCCAGAACATCCTCTAGGTGTCAATGCACAACATGCACCTGTCATAGTTTCTAAATGTTGTGAAGATGGCCATTAGCTGCAGCCAGAACCAAGTGTTATTATATTAACTGTACACCACTGAAACACAATGTTCGGGACAGTAGCGAGATATTTTAAATCCACCACGTATATGAAAATGTAAATCCTAAATGGCAGCAGCAGTTCACCATACTAAGCTCCAAAGACATTTTAAATAAGTGGTGTGTATCTATTTAATAACAACCTTATTTACTGGATTCACTGCAATATTTGTGAACTTTTTCACACAACGTTTTTGTAAAACAATGTCACACTAGTTTTACCTGTAGACCAACTGTAATATGAGGAGTTTGCATGATATTGCTTCATATAACTTATTCTTAAAGGAGCTCGTTCTCCGGTTGAGGAAGATGTAAGAGCTCGGCTCAGATGACAGCTTTTCCAGAAAACTAAAGTTAGCTCTGTCACCTCCTGCAGGATCCTATACATATAGCTGACATCTAAAAAGTACAATCTTGTTTCAGGTCTCCGACATCACAGGATGAACTGCAGGGAGTCACATCACTGAAGTCCAAAGAATGTTGGGATAAGTTTTGGGAATAACAGCAAGATCACTCCATAAGTCAATCACTAAGCAAGAGTAAAGGCATTTGTAAGGTGGGGATGTAATACAAGAAAAAAAGAAACAGACATTTATCAGCAAAGACCATATCACCAAACCAGCTACACCGAGTGCTCGTAGTGATAATGGTCAGATTTATTCCACTGGATGTTAGAGCAAGTACAAAAATCTGTCACCGTGTGATAATGTAAACTTAACAGATTTCATATTGTTCATAACAAAGTATAAAGTAATTATCACAAATTGCAGCACTGCAGAGAAAATATGAGACTTTGCATATGAAATTGCACCGATTTACACTCATCAAAAGTATAAAAGAGATCCGACGGTGAGACAACAACAAGATCTCTGTCAATGCAGCATCGAGCGCTTCAATAAATGTTAGGCAGTGTCCAATAGTGATCAGGCTGATTCTTTTCAAATTGCTTCATGTTTAAAAAAAAACTAACCAAAAAAATTTAGAAAAAATTACAACACATGTCATCACTGAGAGAAACAGTAAAGCCAGAGGGACCAATTCCAGAGATTATAATGAAAACGATTCAACTGAAATATATGATGTGCATGTTATATTGTGATTTAAATGTCAGAAGGTTTCTACAGAGAAATCATGTTCTGTGAGGATATAGAGTAAAATATGCTACAAAAGAAAAACTAAGTCCTGGTGATTAGAGTTAAAAGGCACTTTAAATGTACAGTAGCTCATTAGTGAGTAAAAATATTGAAATAATGTCATCATAATGTCACACAGTCAGTCTGTCCTCAGTAAGCACAGGCACTCTACTTCACTAGGTGAGAGAGCTGGTGTTCAGGTCCTTAATATCTGTGACGATTTCCTTCTCTCGCCTGTTTTTTTTTAGCTTTCTGAAAATATTAAATGAGGACATGCTATAAGGACAACATTGTGTCCCCCTCCTGAGAGTTGCACAAAGTGCATAATGCAGAATCTGTGTTTCTTTTCCAGGCCAGTTATTATCAGTCACTGCTTTGTTTCCTTCCTTCACTGGCACAGTGCAAATATGTTCAGACAATTCAATTAGTTAAAAACCTGCGAGCAAACCTATTCTTCTTCTTCTTCTTCTTCTTCTTCTTCTTCTTCTTCTTCTTCTTCTTCTTCTTCTTCTTCTTCTTCTTCTTCTTCTTCTTCTTCTTCTTCTTCTTCTTCTTCTTCTTCTTCTTCTTCTTCTTCTTCTTCTTCTTCTTCTTCTTCTTCTTCTACTTCTTCTTCTTCATCCTCATTTAGCCATTTGATTTAAAATATTGTAAAAAAAACTTTTAACTTATTAAACTGGCCATGATCATGATAAATATTCGCTCCTGGGTCTTATTCCAGATTTCACATAGTTTGTGTTACGTGCAGCGATCTGCCTTCCCTATTGTAACAGCATATTTGGGAAAAGAGAAGCCAAATCATTCTTTAGACAGAGGAACATTACAGAAAGTTAAAACAGAGAATTACAGTTTCTCTAGATGAGAAACTTAATTTAAACTTGGCTGAACTTGATTTTTGTATATTACTTGGTGTACATAATAAACCGTGATGATAAAACTTGCATAGACACTTGTCTGTCTGTTTCTCTCATGTTGTTGACAACACTTCACTTAACCAACAGTTAAAACCCAATCACACCTCAATACATCAACACCACAGACTTAAATTAAACAGAAACATTGAAAGATGCTGACAATACTTGGGTAAAAGAAGGTTTGGGTAAAAGTCAAATGAATGGCAACATTCATTGAATCACCATCTCTGCACTGTCTCGATGCCACAGTGACATCAGAGTGAGCGCTCTGTGGCAGCGTGCATCATCCAGCATCAGGGAAAGTCGCTTCCGTCGTAGATTACCGGTTTCTCCATGGTCAGATGGTAAAAGACTTTTTTGGAGATAAACCTGTAGGAAGAAAGAGTTCCTGATCAAAGGAGGGTATAGTGCGATCCCATTTACAAAGACGTGGAGGTACAAAGGTTTAATGGTGCATGCGTGCACACATATAGACATATATGATGATCAAGTTCAGAGATGAATCATTTCAGGAGGAATGCGCCGGGCATCAGGTGTTTCATACCGTGAGAAGGAGTTGTCAAAGATGAGTGAGTAGAGGCCGGGGTGTCGGACCTTCAGTTGACCCTGAATTGTCTCCTTATGAGAATTGCAGCGAGTCAGAGGAATAAGGACCTGAGAGCAGAACAGAGAAATCAGTCTGCAGTGAAAGTGAAACTCAGGGTCAGGAAAATTCTCCCTGAGGTTGTTCTGAAAAAAATCGATGACAGGATCAATAAAACACTAATCTGCTTTTACATTTTTTTTGTTAATTTACAAAACCATTTATTTTGGACAATAAAAAAATGAAATTTCTGTTTTCCTCTGCATTGGTTTGTTTGTCAGTTCGTTAGCAGGATAATGCAAAAACTACTAAACGGATCAGGGGCCGGATCCAGGATTTTTTTTCACTTTCTATACAATTGAGAGATATACATTTCAAAAAATAATTCAGGGGTCTGATGAATTTATTCTTGATGAAAAAATTATTCAGGCATGTTTTGAAAGGTACTTTATATTTCAATGGCTTCCAGTGGTTCACTGCACCTTGTTGTTTATGCATAAACACACAGATCAACACAGTGAGCTCATCTACCTTCGACTGTTCCACCTGCGTGTCAGCAGATTCCCGGTAGACCACACTGAAGGAGATGCTTTTGGGCTCCGAGGAAAACATCCAGCTGATGGTCGGTCCGCAGTCGTCCACAGGTACGGTTATCACACTGTAGCAGCTGGACTTGACGAAGAGTTCCCGAGAGCCCTCCCCAAACTGACAGATAGCGTCAATGCTGAGGGGAACGGCCATGCTGAAAGAACAACACATCAATGTTCAGATGCACTGAAGTGGCATTAATTCAACCGATATGAAATGACACATGTATGAAATGGAATATGTCTGATATTATATTTACATCTGCCAATAAAAGGTTAATTGTGAGATTAGATTGAGATCAGACAGAGATCGACCATTTGACAGTACAGGTGTACACACAACAGACGCATTGATTGTGGATTGTTATCTGATTGGCCAAACAACCTCTGAGGAGTAACCACATTGAACCAATTGTAAATATATATTAATGGTGCAGCTGTGGCTCAGGTGGTCCACTCACAGAGGTCGTTGGTTCGATACCTAGTATCTCCAGTTCACATGTACAGTAAAACACAAAGTATGTTCAATACGACGACAAAAGCTCTACTTCAATAACTTCTATTTACTATGATACAATAATAATAACTTGAAGTGAAGACAACACCAATCAAAATGCAAACACACACAAAAAAAAAGGCTTCATGGGTGGCTGCCACCTTCTATTGTTCTTCCTCTATCTTTTTTATATTGTCTGTTGATTTTGTGAACCTGCACAAATGAGAGGAAAATGTGACCTCGGCTAGAAAGAGAAATTAGATGTCCACTGGGTCTTTGTTTGGACACTTGAGGCACATTTCAATATCAGGTGTCAAAAACATAACTAGATTCAATCTTGATGTGAGATGCATTTCAATGTCAGGTCCTAATCAGGTCAAAATGACGACTCACGTCACTTCTCCAGATCTGAGGAGGTTGATCTCTGAATCCTGAACCGTGGGGACGTGCTCTTCATGGTCCTCAGGCGTTAACTCTCCTGTTCCTCTGTGAAGTCCAAGAAAATACACCACAGGTTTTTAATGACACGGAACAAAAGTAATTGTATTCTTCTTTCAGAAATCCCTTCAGAAAATGAAATGAAATGTTGAACAACACAGATACAGCACATCAGGGGTTTTTCCCCACACTCCAGGCTTGTGACAATGCATTTATATTGGTTAATTCATTTTACTCAACACGCTCTACATTAGGCTTGACATTCGGATGATTATTTTGATTCTCAGCACGAGCTCATTCAGCGTCACCTCGTCTTCATCACTGTTATCTCTTATTCAATATCTTTGCAATGGTTTCAAGGTTCTGGCAAAACAGTGTATTTTCAAATTATTGAAGTCCTGGAAGGTCTCATCTTCATCCCACTGCCCTGCTCCCTACGTTCATGTTGCACTCACATATCCATAGATCCCGGAGGCCGCCGGTCTTGTTCTCCATCCAGTGAGCCTGCTGTGGTCTGGGAGGTGGTGTCGCTGTCGTAGACGCCATTCACTTCCTCTTCGGTGATGATGTCGAAAACTCCATCGTCAGATTTGTTGCTGGGATCAGAAACTGAGAGGAATCGATGGATTAAAAAAATATGTAACTGAAAATACGGTACAGAAAACCACCAACAGCTTTTCTTATGTTACCTAATGCACATATGAAATAGGAAAAAATCTATTTTGAAATTATATATTATTAGAGCCACTGAAAATATACATTTTAAATTATGCAGCATTATTTCCTTTACAATAAAAACGTAAAGAAAAGTATGATAAAAGTTTATTTTCAAGAGGGAAAGGTCACCTTCTTCCCTTTTTTGTATTATCTGGAAAGCAACTTTCTCTTCGTACCCGAGTATGAGGAAGTCAGATTTTCACTTCTGCTTTCCAGATAATACAATGTTAAAAGAAAAGGAACCAGAGTGATGTATGAAGTGTGCAGTGTGTAGTAGTTGTGTGTTCCCAGTGTCCATCTCACCTGTTACCCTGGGGGTGGGTTTGTACGGAGCAGGTTCAGGAGACGGTTGAGGTCCAGCTCCAGGTGGAGGAGGCTGGATCTCTGAAGGACTCAGCTCTGCCTCAGTGAACCTCTCCACCACCGCACTGTGTTGGGTGTAGCACTCCCTGCAGCAGCGCTCCTTCTTCCCGCTGTGCTTGGTCGCTGCAAAGTTGTTGCTGCAGTAGTAGCAGAAGATCCGACCACAGAGCCTAGGACAAATAATGTCCATAACAGAAATGTCATTTTATGACTAAAAAACTGAATCTGTGGTCAAGCATGTGCACAAGTGCTTCAGTGATGATGGTCAAAAAAAGGTAGCAACCGAGAGCCCACCTGCAGTGATGTCTGCGCAGCCACCAGGTGAACTGGCCCTTGCAGCCGAGGCAGTGAGTCGCCTCTTTATCCAACCACCAGCGCTCCTCTGCTCGCAGTTTCTGCTCAAACTCCAGAGCGTCTGACTTCTGCCACAGAGCATCTTTGTCCCTGAGGCATTGAACAGAAAAGTCAAAAGTTCAAGGCAAATTTGTATCTATCTTTTTTTTTCACGTTCTGATTTCATCTAAATCGCTCTAAATAATCATGTTCGGTTGCATGATAAAACATTTCATGCTCATGTTGGCAGATGAAAGCTGTATTGTAAACAAACCCATATTTGTGGTTGGTATTGTACATTTCCCACGTTAGGAACTAGCTTCATGACCTCAAATCAAACAAATGAGAAAAATAATGAAGGCATACATAATGCAAGAGTACAAAAGACTGAAACGATGTGGGAACCCCCCCATGGGATTTAACTGAATAGATGTGCTTGTGTTTCATCCCAGACAGAGTATGAAAGCTTTGTGATCCACGGAGGAATCAGTGCTTGGTGCTAAGTTCAGGGAAGAATAATGGATAAAAAGCCTGTTCTCTACACTGGTGTCTCTGTGCCTCGCATGTTGCAACTTCATCTTTCCCGCTCGGTTTCTGTGAAAGTTTTTCCGTCAGATCTGTTTTCCATGAACTATCTCAGCATTCGAAGAAGCCCTTTTCCAGACCTTATTTTCCCATGTTACCAAAGGTAAGTATAGCAACATCAGAGAACTGCTCTGAACAGAAGAACCAATCTGAAAAGGAACCGCTAACCACCCGCCTGATGGGATTATCAAACAGCAGGCAGAGAAAATTAACTCTGAGCCCGGTCTTCATTAAGAATCTCTCCGCATGTTGCGCAGACAGCCTCGACATGGCTGGCAGCAGTAATAGACATGGGTCATACCGGATAAGCTCGATGAGCCGCTCTTCAAGGTAAGCCTTGGTGCTGTTGAGGTCGTCAATCTCGGCAGTCATCTTCAGGTTTTGGTTTTGCTGGTCGGAGTGCGTTGCGTTGAGTTTTTCCCTCAGTTCCTCGCACATCTTCTGGACAGACAAGTCTGAATCTTCAGCTCTGAAGAGAGTAAAAACAATTAGTCAGCATCTCTGTTTTGTTTTTTATTTTACGATGGAATTCACGGGTATCGTCGGTCAGGAACACACTTGCTCACTGCTTCTGTCAGTCGCTGAATCTCGCTTTCACTCCGACGAATGGTTGCTTCTGTCGCTGTGATGTGAGCATCTTTCTCCCCAGTCAGCACCAGGTACTGCTCGTTCTCAGCCTTTATTCAAGTTAAGTGGGACACATAAGTAAAAATATGGGTTAGAACAAAGATTTTTAACACCGCCAAGGTCGATAAGTTTTCACCACTCTCCTGTGTAAGAACAGACTTCCACAAAAATTGGTGGAAGGATGCAGTATGGGTCAGAGAAATTCTTCTTTGTGTGGATCCGGATCAGGGGCCAGATTCAGGAATCTTTTTTTAACTTTCTTTAACATTGTGAGGTCTATTTCCACAAATATTGTTTTCCCTAACTAAATTATTCATGGATCTTAATAATGAAACTTGGGCATATTTAGGTAACTCATATCATAGAAAGTGTTAAATTTGCTTGATTGAATTTAAGGGGGCTGCTGGGCCTTGGTGAAGGCATGCAGTCTACTGAGGGACAGTCTAGGTCACAATTAAGACAATTGCTCTGATTTATGTATTTCTATTTTTCAACTTAAAACACAATACACAATAACAATAACAGCTTTTGGGGTAATCCCACCCCTAAAATTAAAACTTATAATATAGAACCATAGAAAACAAACCACGGAGAAAATGTTGCTGTTCAAATCTATTTCATAAGGTAAATAATTTAAGTTTAAACAGTACCCCACAGGGATTTAGCATCTACTCAACTTTCTGCAACATAAAGCAATAGCTCAAGGGGACTCATGCAATCATCTCTTGTTAATGAGTTGGTAGACAAAATATCAGCAGGTTATTGTGTGACCTGAGGTGTGTCAAATTAAATAATGACAAAGATACAAGTGTTTATCCCAGGTGATGTTCACAAACCCTTCTTGTACATGTTTTTCTATAGAATTGAAAAGAACATCACAGGTTTTTTCCTGATCTCAGTTTATTTTTAAATCTCATATTTCCCTGTAAGGCAGCTACTCTCCAGAGATTAGAGAACAGGTTCTACCACCACCACATGTTTCCTCATTATGTAACCCTGAATGATGTGATGCTTGAAAGACTCTCACCTCTAATTCAGACACTTTGGCCCGCAGGCTGCACACGTTCTTCAGCTCCTCCTGCAGCTGAGTTTTCACCTTGTCCAGCTGTTCATTCATACTCTAAAGAAACATAAGAGAATGGAAACCAAGGAAACAATAGATGTTTGTACAATACTTAATGCCAAACCATTCAGTATTTGTTGGTGCTGAGAATGTAAATGCCATTGGCAGGTTCTAACTGACTCACCTTCATCTGGCTCTGATAATTCATGCTCTCTGAGCTCATCTGGAACTTAACAGCATCCGTCTCCTCTCTGCTGGAGTCCTTGACACTCTGCACTTGGTTCTTGGCCTTTTCCAGCTGCTCCTGGAGCTCAATGATAGTCCCTGGAAGCGTCTCCTTCTGCGACAGCTCCTCTCTTACTCTGTTATTCTCCAGTCGCAATTCCGTCATGCACTCTTCTAGCAGCTCCACCTTCTTCTCCATCTCTGCAATCCTGGCAGCGTCACCTGTGCAGTGCTCTCTGGCCTCTTCTTTCTCGGCACTCAGCTTGCAGATGGTCATCCCCAGCTCGGCCATCTCCGTGTTTGCCCTGTGCAGACCCTCACGCGTCTCACTGTTCTCTACGGCCAGCTTCTCGTTTCGTGCCTTGAGGCCGGATAGTTCTTCTCGGACTGCAGCCGCAGAGATCGCCAATTCGGCGTTGGCAGCTACTTCTCTGTCGCACTGTTCGATCAGCGTCTCTTCTTTCTTTTTGCACTCCATCAGCTCTGTTACATGCCTCTGGTTCAGTGCTTCTGTCTGAGCTTTAAGCTGCTCGGTCAGAGTCCTGAGTTCATCTCGTTGGGCTTCTGTCACCACCAGCTGTGCTTGGGATTTAAGCTTTTCTTCCTCAGACCTCTGTACCTTCACCCTGAGGTCCAGGACCTCTGCCTGGAACCTGGAAACTTCTTTCAGGCTCAGCTCCAACTGGCCCTCAAACACAGTCAGCTTGCCTGTCACCTCTTGGTTCTCCTTCACTTGAACGGCACTCCTCTCCAGCTGAGATTTCTCCATCGTCTGCTTCTCAGACGTCACCTTCTCAATCATTTCAGTCTGTCTAGCACAAGTTGCTTCTGCGTCAGCTTTGGCCATCTCAAGCTCCTTCCCCCTGGCCTCCAGGGCCTTTAACCTGGACTGAAGCTCAACAAGGTTCCCCTGTTTGCTCACTAGCAGGTCCTCTTTGGTTTGGAGTTCTTTTTGAAGACGGGCTTCATTCTTGCGTGAAGCTCCTAAATTCTTCTCCAACTCTCCGATCTGCCCGTGAACACTCTTCAGGTCTGCTTGCATGCGACCAAGAGCTGCTTTCACAGTGTCCTGCTCTTCTCTCAGACTCTGGTTCTCCTGCTCAAGCTGCTTTGACGTGCTCTCTGAGAGCTTTGCGGCCATGGTGGCTCGCTGCAGACTCTCATCCAACTTGCGGTTCTCTTCGCGCAACAGCTTTTCTTTTTCATCCACTGTCATCTTGTTATCGTCCATCTGTCCGCGAAGCTGTTTCTCAGAGGCCCTTAGAGCTGCTAACTCTGCTTCAAGCGCTGCTCTGTTGTCTGCCATCTCCTTCTTCCACTCCTCATTTCTCTTCACCCTGGTCAGCAGCTTCTCATTCAGCTCCATTAAATTGGTACACTGTGTCTTGTAATCTTCTATCTTTGTTGTCTGTTCTTTGATGCTTCCCTCAAGCTCAGCGAGGCCACATGTCAGTGTCTCCCTTTCTGTGTTCAGCTTGTGGTTCTTGGCTTCAAGCTGTTGCAGGGTCTCACAGGTGGAGCTCAGCTCTGCTTCTTTCTTTTCAACCAGCCCCTTAAGAGCAGTGACTTCTGTTTCTAGCTTTTTTTTTAAGCCACCGACATTCTTGTGCATTTCATCATTATCTTCTTGTGCCATCCTTTTCACAACCTCCACCTCCTTCTCTCTCTCCTCTAGAGATCTTTGCAGATCTTGCAGCTGCCTCTGTAAGTTGCTTGCCTCCTTCTCTCTTAATGTCAATGCCCCCTGTAGCTTGTCATGTGCACTACACTGTTGTTCCACTTTTGCCATCAATGTGGCCTTCTCCTCAGACGCAGATGCAACTAATGCTCCAAGTTTGATCTCACCATCCTTTGCAGCTGCCTCCTTGAATCTCAGCTCCTCCTCCAGTCTTTCTGCCAGCCTCTTCTTCTCCTCTGCCTCTGCAGCAGCTTCCATCTTCCCTCTCTCTGCATCTTTCAATCTGTCCAGCAACTCATGTATCTTTTGTGCTGAGTCAAAGTAGCTGGCTGCTTGCTGGCCCTTCTCATTCAGAACCCCGTCTAACTTGGCCATTAACTCTATGTTCTTCCCTTCAGCAGTTGCCAACTTTTCATGAAGCAGGCGTTGTTCAGCCTCTGTGGTTTTGTTCCTAGTCCTAAGTGTTTCCACCTCTCTGGACAGCGCTTCCTCTCTCCCTCGAAGAGCCATGAGTTCTCCCTGCAAGCCCTGTTGCTCCTCTTGGGCAGAAAGCGACACATCCAGCTGCCTTTGGAGCTCCACGACTACAACCCTGAGCTCAGCTGCCTCCTCGCCCAGCAGCTGCACCTTATTGAAGAGTTCTCGCTGCTTCAGCTCGGACTGGTCCAGTTCTAGACGAAGGTCTTCAACTGTGCCGACATCTTCGGAGCACGTAGGAAGGGAATCATTAAGGTCATTCAGCAGACTCTGACCATAGTCGGGGCTGGAGGGGAACTCAGGCGCTTGCTGGATTTGGTTGTAAGAGAAATGGGAAGAGAAGAGAAGAAATGATTATGGACCCGTAGTAATTTAAAAATGTTAACAAAATGACCGGATGTGTTTGGAGACATGGATCAGTTACCTGGGAGTAGGTGCTGGCCAGACTGTTAATGCTGGAACTGCGACTGGGTGGTTTCCACATGTGGCCAGGTGAGTTTCCACTTCCCAGTGTCCTCCTGATCATCAGAAAAGAAACTGTAAATTTACTGTTTACTGTAAACCCTGGAAAACTGCACACATCCTAACCTTTGGTAATGCTTATTCAGTTATCTGATGGATCTTTTTCATGTTTTGCATTTGCTCTAAATGTTGTTCTATTCGTTTTTTGTGTTCCTACCTTGCAAAAGTGGGCCAGGAGGCATCAAGATCATGTCCTCTGGAGGCCACGTCAAACTGGACCTCATTGAGTTCATACAGGTGATTGATGATGTCAACACTAAGATGGGGCTTCAGGAAGGGGCTTCTTGCGTAGAACCAGTCACTACATGAGGAGAGAAGAGGGAGAGGTTAAATGCTATCACTGACCGCAGTGGACTACACATCGGGAGCATCGGGACATTTCCTGCTGGCCTGATTGTCTTTTTGGCCTTGAATTGATAACTTGATCAGCAATAATATAGGAAGCAGGAATAAGTGGACGGACCTCTGCCAGACTCTACTCTGAAACCTACTGTCAAACTAGACCCCACTCTTTTCCCAGTGGGCATTGTTCCAAAAAAATAAGTTACGAGCGTGCTAGAGTGATTTATAAAATAAAAGCAACATTCTTCTAAATGGGACGTCACATTTTTCTAGTCTGTGAATGCATGAATGAATTATTAAGGTGACATATTAATTAATTTAAAAAAGTTTATTGAACTGAATTAAGTAATAATAAATTATGAATACATGAATATGAGGTCTGGTGCTTTGTGTTAAAAAGGGTGGCCTAGAAAGGAGTCAAATTCCCCTCGCAAATTACTGTCCCAGTTCGCCCCTGCCTTACCACTACATCCTCTAAAGAAGCAGGCCAATGTCCTAGAGAGGGGACATTTTATGTTTCATAGCCTCTATCCAATTTTTTTACAAACCTTGTAATTCATAAAGCAATTGTCTGTACAATGATATGTATCTTAATTAAATGATATGTTTCTTAATTAAAAAGCATATAGCCAGGGGACTTCAGGAATAACTGTCGGTTTTACCTGGTGACTCGCTGGTTCATCAGGCACTGCTGCAGCGTGTCAGCCAGTCGCTGATGTACGAGGGAGTAGCGAATAAATGCTCGCCCCTTCCCAAGAGATGTCTTCAGCTGTCGAAGCAGAAGAGATACAATTTTACACAGTGATTTTGAACAGTGTTTACCTTATACTCAAACATTAGGAATCTTTCACTCTTCAAAATCAACTTGGTTTTCAACATTTAGTTTTTTTTGTATTATTTACTGCTCAAAAGTGGTATCTCAACTACAATGTAACTGTTTATAAAGTGATGATATACATATTCTTCTGAAGCCCATTCAAATACAAAAAAAACGGAAGAATGAAAAGAATTAGAGCACGCTGCTTTTATATCACAATTACAAGGAGGCAACACATCGGTGCCTGGATTTAAATTGTTCTTGAATGTATTTTGGCTCTAAAATATCGAACTGAACTGTAGGCAGCAACATTATCAAATAAAAATATTTTTGTGTATTTTGTCTTGTGTCAATAATAAGAAATGAGACAGAACAACACTTTTTGTTATTTCAAAGAAAATAGATTTCAGAATTACTTTCCTATTTTGAGGGTTAATATGATAAAATAATGAACAGTTTATAATCAGTGCAATATTAGTGGTGATGCCATGAAAAACAACAACTAAAATGTTCATACTTCAGAGGTGGCCCTGACAAAGCGGATCCCATCATTGGCCCCTTTGATTTTTGCCAGACAGTCGCTGAAATAGTCCCAATAGTCCTTCTTTGTACCAAGAAATGTGCTCTTCTCCTTCTGGTCAAACTGAAAGAAACATACAGGTAAAATAAAATAAAATAAAATGTTATGTCGATTATCTTTTCTCAGTTATGTCTTATTTTTCAGGAAAGATGTGAAGAAAATGTGAAGAAAAAGAATCACATTCTCCAAACTGATCCTCTGAATTTTTAACTCAATAAAGCATCTTGCATTTACAGTATGTCAAAATGACATAAAAAACTCATCATGTGAGGTTCTGTGATTTGTGAGCATATATGTGTTTTACATGTATAACTATTGGTATCTTCTCTGAAATGTAATAACCTTATCTTTACAGTGACTAATCTGGATTCATACCTGTAGCAGGTACTCCAGCTTATAAGAGAATTTGTGCAGGTTGGTACTGTCATCTGTGATTGGCTCCCCACTTTCCCTGTACTCCTTTGCAAGCTCTGCAACAGCATCTGAAATCCAAAAACACACATACATATTCAAGGATTAATAAATGTTTCTCAAATAAATCCAACATTAACTCGGTTATTGTCTTCTAGAGAAATAAATACAAAATATGAACAGCCTGATACTGACACTAGTGCTGTTATCAGGCACAGAATGAGCAGGAAAGAAAAAGCAATAAAAAACAGGAAAAGTTATATTTCTTTAAAATGTCTTCCAGCAAAAGAACTGAGATTAAAATTGTAAAAAACTGTTTAACTCTATTTTATTGGTGGACTTCCAGCTACAGCGCTCAGGCCCCTCCTGGCGTCTAACTCGTCAACACTTCCAGTACCACCGTTATCAATAGTACATTAAAGACTTGCCTCGTATCCATCGTATAAAATGGAAGGACACCCGTGATGGGTGCACCCTTCGCACGCACTCTCTCTCTTGCTGCATGCTGACAAAGGCTTCCACCACACCCTTACTACACAAACATGTGGTCGGATGTACGTTTCCAAAATAATCTGGTGACCAGCAGAGGTAAGGTAGTTCCAGGCATAAAAATAAAACTTAGAATTGATACCGAGACTGAGGTCATGACATCACAGCAAACCTCGCTCACTCTTCTTTCTTCATTCCATTCACATCGTGTCAGCCAGCGACTGCCTGCTGCTGTTGCCAATCTATTCACACACACACACAGACAGGCATACCCACATAATGCTGGCCTACCGTGCAGATCTCTGATAATCCTCTGGAGTTGGCTCTCCCCAGCAGTAGCCCCTGTGGCCATGGCCACGCTGATTTCTCCCTGGCAACCAGGGGTCACAAGGTCACATCCAGTCTGCTGAATCAGAGAATCAGAATCAGTCAGGAACAAAAGACTGACATGAATAGTCCAGGCAGGAGCAAACTTGTACGTACAATTCTGGAATAATCAGAGTTTTCCTTCAGCACGTTGTCCTGTTCAGAAGAAAAGTCTAATGGTCTGTCACATATGCAATTTGATCTTTATAATCTGTAAATTGAATAATGTTACTCAATATAAAAATCACTGTATATTTATTTTATAATAGTCAATGACTGTTCTGATGAGGTTGAGACACTTTGATCAACATAGGAGCAACAACTAAAAAGTAAAACATTCTGCTTCTTGAACTTTGTGTCGAGAGTATGCGCCTGATTGATTCATAAAGTTGCAGATTGGTAAACGCATAACTCAGTAAGCAAGTACATATCCCATAATGAGACCAAACATCCACAGTGTACTGGAGGAGTTTACAATTTAATTAATCCCTGGAATGTTTGCAGGGCCAAGGAGGATCCCATTTAGATACAATATATCTTCTGCAAGTACAAGAATTTGCAAACACAAGCAGAAAAAAACAATACTGAGACACAGCGATCAGGCTAAAACACAGAACAGAGACAGACACATATGTAAATCTGTGAAAGATCACGGATTTGTGAAAGATGTTAAACATGCAACGAGAGGATAAAGATTCTAAGTGTAAAGCAGGTTATCCACTAACCACAAGGTCGGTGGTTCGATCCTCAGCTCAGTGTGACTTATAGTGGAAAGCTCAGGCACATTTAAGGGGCTGACATTTACACATTTGGTGCCTGTTGATCAGATTTAAGGAGACTGGCGGAGGTTCTGGTCAAAGCAGGTTTTCAGAGAGTTGAGAGAGATGCTGCTTTAACCACGATGATACAAAACCACAAATTATAGCTGCAGTGATGCTGAATCCACATCTCAGAGCTAACTGAACAACACAGAGGAGATGCTAATATCAGACACCACTGAGCAGTGTGCAGCTGTCATTGTTTCCCCCCTCCACCTCCTGTTGTGCGGAAGTAAACAGAGCATTTCATTTCAACAGAGGGCATTTAAATGTAACTTTATTGAAGCGGTTACACTGTGACAATGGAACAGCTGCGGCCGACACTTTAATAGACAGAAAGTTAACAACGTAGTTCAACCTGACTTAGTGGATTGTTTGACGTTACATTAGTTACGCTTACGGCTAAATAACTGGTTGACTGTTATTACATTACATTACATATCATTTAGCTGACGCTTTTAACCAAAGCGACTTGTGAAACCACAATAACAGTTTTATAACGTTAACTCGCGGCTCCTCCAGGGCTGATATCACTTTTAATACAAACATGAAAACTGAACAGAGAACCTACCTGTGAGTTTGATCCTTTACAGACGGCCTTCGTGTATTTTTGGTTGTCTCTGTAATGTTCAGCATGCCACAGATTCCTTGGCAGACATTTTGAGAACAACCGTGACGCTGGCGAGTGGCGTTAGCTTAGCTTTATGTCATATGTGCCTGAACCTCGAGTGGTGAGACAAAAAAGAAAAATAATAATAACTTTACTTTACTTGATGTCACCACAAACACCCAAGTCGTTCTTGCGAGTAAACAAACTTGCTACGAGTTTGATGATTGACAAGTGTGTTGTCCAATGACAGAGTGACAAATCGTCCTCGAGCCAATGGCTTTGAGGCAGGTGGGTGGGACCAAGGAGCGGGATAGTGTGGTTGCACGAGCAAAGTAAACAGAGGTGTCATGTGACCAATGACAGCTCTTACGTACGTGACCCACTTTACTTCTTTGTTTTAGTGACAGCTGATCACTGTCATTTCCTGGGGACTGTGTGTGTCCCACTGTTGAGATTATAACTGCAGCCACATAGAGAGTCAGCACTGGCCTGTAAAGCCTCTGGGTTAAATAGGGAGACACACATAATGTCCGACATGAGCAGGACAGATGTTAGAGTATGTGAGTGCGAAGCCTCTGAAAACATCTGTATGTGTCTGTTGATCTAACTTTGTCAAGTTTGAGAAAACACCTCAAATAAAAGCCAGCCTTATAAACTAGGGCACCTGCTGTGTCACAGAAACGTATTAACCAGGAATAGAGGGTCTGATGAGAGGCCGTTCATTTGGTTGCGTGCGTGTGTGGGTGCGTGCGTGTGCTTGCGTATTTGTTTCTCGTGCGTACCTGAACCATTTGAAAGTGGAACACTAAAGCTGCAAAAGTACCTCAAGTTTCATTTCTCTATCTCTAAAGTCTCATATCTGTCGGTTTATCCAAAATAAAAAATAAAAAAACACACATATACAGTAATTATTCTAGAGCCTGACTGATTTCACACAATTTACATTATATGCATAACATAATACTTATGATTATGTGTATTCTCAGCAGGAGCCATACTGATTATTAGGGGCTTGTGCAGAAACTGATATTAAGTAGTTAAAATATACAGACACTACCAATACCGAAAAATAACTATCAATAAAAAGAAAACACAATACAACCAAATATATAGATCTGGAATTAAGAAGATACATTTTTTTCTCAATAAACTGTAAACATAAATTTAAATGTTTTCTTCATTGTTTCTTTTGTAAAATAAAAGTAGGCTTTTCATATTTGTTTAATCCACAAACAATGCTGAACAATTGAACAACCGATATACTGGTCAGGCTCTAATTCTATAATTAACCTCTAGATGCATCTAGCCCCACTGATCCTGAGTTTATTGAAAATATAGTCTATACAGTAGCTGACATTGTTTAGACAAGGTAAGCTGATACTGCATTTTATGTAGTTTATATCTCAATAATTGCATGGATAGTGTTTGTTGAAAGGTATGTTGCTTTTCCTTTATTTTTAGTGCTGTGGGCATCACAAACAAAATTATGTCTTCAATACAAAGAGGTTCATGGTTATCAAACAGGGTTTGAATATTCTAAGTTCTGTGGACAATGATATCTCTGAAAGATGTAAGAAATCTAGTAAGTGATCCCTGAGTTACTGTTATTCCCAAGGTTAGAATGAGGCCCAAGGTATTTTGTAATGTTGAGTATGTCCTTTCAATCTTAATTTAGTCTGAATAAAGTGAAATTTTGTGAAATTATAAATCTTGCCGGACCATCTCAGGATCTTACCTCGGGATTGATTCTAGTATCGTTTCCTTTTTGGTTTGTTGATGGAAGAAATAGAACAACACCTCAGATGAGCTGCTGAGAGTAAAACCGATCTGGTTAACAGACCAGAATTAGGAACCGAAAATATCCGTTGTAAAAAGACTAATACAGCTGCAGCTTTTTGAGTTCACTTTCTAATAGAGAGAACACATCACTTCCAACATCATCCTAGTCCCATCTAAAAGGAGGTAGGTAATTGATTTGCTTGACAACATATCAGAAGTGATCATCCCTAAGAATCAACTCTGTCACTTGTTTGCTGCAAAACTGAATTTAATCCATTGTTAGGCTAATCAATATGATGCCTTTAATGCTATATTTCTTTTTGTATGTTTCAGTTGACCAGTAATGAACGAGTCCTTCAATGACCTCCAATATGACTTTGACTATGAAAGTGATGATGACCTTCTCTGTGAAAAGGACGGTGTGGTCACATTTGGATCCTACATGGTCCCTGTTTTCTTCTCTGTGGTGATCACACTGAGCATCACAGGAAACGTTCTTGTCCTTGTGATCCTGGCTCTGTACGAGAACCTCAAGTCCCTCACCAACATCTTCATCCTCAACCTGGCCATCTCGGACCTCATCTTCACCACCGGCCTCCCCTTCTGGGCCATCTACCACATCTGGGGGTGGATATTTTCAAATATTCTCTGCAAAATCGTGACTTTTGTCTTCTTCATTGGGTTCTACAGCAGCATCCTCTTCCTGACCATCATGACCATCTACAGGTACCTGGCGGTGGTCCACCCTCTCTCCGACATGAGGATCCAAAAACTCAGCACTGGTATTTTCCTGTCCCTCCTAATGTGGTTGATTAGTATTGGAGCAGCCATGCCCGCCCTGCTCTACAGCTCTGTCATCTCGATCCCCCACAAGGATACACACTCCTGGGGCTGTGAATACGAATCCATCCTGTGGAAAAGCATCGCTGTCTCCCAGCAGAATATTTTTTTCTTGGTTGCTTTTGTGGTGATTGGTTTCTGCTACATCCGGATACTCTGCAAAATCTCACAAACGAGATCCCACACGAAGAACCGAGCAGTGAAGCTGGTCCTCTGCATCGTGGCGGTATTCTTCATCGGCTGGGTGCCGTACAACGTGGTGATATTTCTGAGGACTCTGGGTGACAACTCGGTCCCACCGTTTGACGACTGTGAAGTCAGCATCCAGCTCGATTATGCATTCCATGTGTGTCGGCTCATTGCTTTCTCCCACTGCTGCCTCAACCCTGTCTTTTATGCGTTTGTTGGTGTGAAGTTCAGGAGCCATCTGAAGTCAATGCTGCAGCAAATGTTCAGTCGGAAAAGTGCAGTCGTGGAGCCGCAGGTCAGAATGCAAAACCTCATCTCACATGGATCACTGTACTAGTTAATGACCAAGCATAATGTTTTGTAGCATTTCCTTCAGATTTTTTTTTAAAGCATTAAAAAGTGTGCATTTTGGCGAATCTACTTATTTGTTGCTGTTTGTAAAAAGCTGTAATCAAAATCAAAATCTGACTTTCATTGTTTATTAATAAATGTGTGTATCGGTGTTAAACATTTACGTTTTGTCACGGGATAATGGAAATATCATTCATAGTGGAAGTGAAACCACTGTAGTAAATTGATTCATTGAACTGTTCCAGTGGAAAAACAAAATTTCTTACATATATCAAAATACATGTGGGAAACAATATTTATCTCATTGATTATAAAATTGATTTATTCTGAATTGACAGTTGATTTGATTTGAAATATTCATTAGGGAACAGTTTTTGACTTTCTACTGGCATCCCTGAGTTGGATCTGTTTTGTGCGTGGTGCCATCAGCAGTGCATATTGGATTATATCAACAGGAACCACTACTTATATAAGACATATCTTCTTGAAGAAAACTGTACTTTCTTGATTCTTGTTGCTGTGGGTTTGTACCCTCATGGTTGAATGCACTTGTTAGTCGCTTTGAATAAAAGCGTCAGCTAAAGCAAATGTAATGAAATGTAATGAAATGTAATGAAATGTAATGAAATTTAATGAAATGTAATGAAATGTAATGAAATGTAATGGACAGTGGACTTCGAGTGTGTGTTGGTGTCTGAAGTACAGATAACTGTGCTATGATAATAACTTTGCTGCAAAAAACTCAAAGTCCAATCATATCATATTATCTGCTATCAAATCTGCTTGTTGAAACAGGACTCAGGATATGGACTGTCATGAGTACTAGCTAATAACGAAGCTCCTGTTGGGTAGCCAGCAAAACAACACAGCAGCTCTTATCAGAATTAAGACAATAAACTGTGATTTTGTCCCCGCCCTCTCTGACTTCCTCATTCAGTCGTCTGAGGTGCAGTTCTTTCAGTTTTCCTTGAAGAGACATAAACATAACTTCTTCCTTGTTGACACTGAGAGTCCGAGGTTGTAGTTTGACATCTTAACCTGTGGTTTGATGATACTGGATGTTGTGTAAAAACACTTCATTTTAAGGTAAGAAGAACAAACTTGTTATTATCATTGTGTATTTAGCCATTTGCAGTTGAAGTCTCACTGTGCCGTGATTCCATATGTGAATTTGAATGAATTAGTCTTGGAGGATGCTCGCTATTTGCTTGTAGGTCTACTTAAGTTTAAATTTCAAACTTTTCCAAAATACACACGTTTCTTACCTTAACTTATTCAGGAAGTGAGATGTGATAATATAATTTCTGTTAATGGATGAGGAGTGGACTTCTCCCAGAATAAACAAAGCAATAATTAATAATAAATAGTATTTAAGTAATTTTTCAGGTCTCAACCTTACTATATGTTAAGTGCCTCTACATAATATATCGTTTGATTTAAAGGGACTCTTACCTTTGTTGCATTTTTACACTTTTTGTGGATAAGGTTAAATTGGTATTAATAAGGTAATGACACTCTAAAATGCAAGACAGACCCACCAGGAGTTAAAACAAACAATTATTTCACTCTCGTAATATTTAGTGAAAACTTCAACCAATAAAATTCTTCGGACCGAAGGACCTTATTGGCCGACAGACCTGACTGTTTGCTGCATGGACATGCAGGTTTTTTTCGTCTGCTTCTTGTGGCGCATTCGGGCCCGCGTCATCAAGGCGGTGACGGTACCGGTGCTTCTGAATCCGAATCCATTGCTTTGGTAAACAAAAACTCAAGTGCGTGCGCGGAGGCAGTAGGTTGTAAATCTGCTTGTAAATAAAGTTTCTTCAAAAAAACACCGCGGATGGGAACGAGGGGGTGGGGCATTGGAGGAAGGCGGGATGATTCGAATGTGCTGTAATTCTCAAATGCAACAAAGGTAAGAGTCCCTTTAAGGCGCCATGCAAATAAAATGTTAATGAATTGAATAATTGAATCAATAAAACAAAAATGTATAATAATATAAATATCATTCGTTTTATTGATAATAATAATCAAATGAATAATAATAAGTGTTAAATAGCTTATTTATATTTGATCACTGTGGCAGTATTTCAGATTGAGGAAGTAGACCTTCAGTTACTGTATGTTAATGAGGAAGCCTAAATAAAGTTGTTCCCTCTTGATTTGTGATATTTACTAATTCTTATACAGATGTGGTCATGCATTTTGATCGGCCTTAACTTCATCACCATGGTTGTCGGGTTTGCAAGTCGTCCCTTCCCAGAGTCATGCGGGTCAATGTTACCCGAGCATGTGGTCGACGGAGTGCCAGCTTCTCCTCAGACCACTGTACCACTGTTTGAGATACAGTACGAACAAGGCAACAATGACGAGCCAATAACAGGTACAGAGACGGTCACTCCCCTTTATCCTGGGTGCTTGTTTATCACTGATAATCTTTGCTGCAGTGGTCAATACCTTGATTCTGCAGAGGTTATACTACCTCTGTCTTGACTTTCTGTTCCTCTGCCTTCACCGGGATTAATACTACTAATTATTTTTTCAGTTATTCTTAAAAGCAAGCAATCCACGCCATTCCAGGGATTTATGCTGGAGGCCCGGGAGAGAGGGAAGGTGGACGAAGGAGTGCCTGTTGGCAAATTTATAATACTTAATCCTAACACTGAACTCATGTCATGCAGTGGGTCAGAAGTAAGTTCATATTTAATTAATTATTATCAAAGGCAGTCAATGCACTTCAAGTGTTTTATCCTGGTCTAAACCTTCTATGCTTTCTCTGACGTTTGCTTCACTTTTCCAACTCTCTTCAGGACTCGTCTGTTACTCAAGCAAACAATCAACTAAAGACTTTGATAAAAGTTAACTGGACAGCGCAGGGAGCTGATCTGGACATTACTTTCAGGTTACTTTTAATGTATTTGTACTATTTGACCGATTTCAAAAATATCTAAGCAGCTCAGTTTTACTTACAGAAGGAATTTGATTTGTTCGATTTGTTTCAGAGCCACATTTGTTCAGACTTTTAAAACATTCTGGGACCGAGTGGATGTGAATGTCACTTCTGCAAAGCCAAGTCCTGCTACAAGTACCACAGAGTCACATACTGGAACAATTACTACAAAGATGACCACAACAAATATTAATGACAGCTATCAACACTCACTGACTCGGGAGGCACGTATGAGCTGTTTAATTCTTAACCCTACAAGCATTTACACCCAGTGCATCAAGCAGATTTCTGTTCCAAAAAAGCTCATTGTTCCTCTTTTTTCTCCAGGAAGGATTTGTTATATTGATGTGCACCAACTGTTTTGTTGAGATACTGATTATGGTATGATCTTTATAAACTCACTCAGTTTATAGTTACGTAATTATCCAATCAGACAGTACTTGAACTGCTCCCTCGACGTTTTTCTCTTCAGATGGTCATCCTCCTCGACGGCTACATCTGTCTTGCTATAGATAAGGTAAGCTGTGGAGCTTTTGTTGTCATAGTTACTGCTTCTCAGTCTCCTCCTCCTACAACTTCAGGTCGTAGATTGAATCTGAGACATGGCCAGATGGTAGACTATACCTCTAACTAACATTTTGTATGACTTTTGCAGTAGAAAATGCCAATCATAAATACTATTTAATATTTTAGTAAATGTTGTGTAGCATTTGTTTTGAATTTGCAAACCCGCAAGGAGTATTGTAAACCAACATGCTATATACATTTTAAGGCTCAGTATCCTGTGATTGTGTATTTGTGCCATCACAAACAGAAAAATAAATAAATGAGCACTAATAATTGAGGTTTATGAAGATAAGTACAAGTTTTAAGTTTTAACTGTTATTTCTCTTGCAGTGGTTTAACATATCGAGCAGTGTGTTTTGTGCAGGAGTTGAAATAGCAGCCTGGGTCTTGATTTTTGATGGGGATTTTTGTGACGTGAGTAATAAATACTGGAGCACAATATCTATTATTCACATTTCTGTGTATACGTTTTTTTTTACTGTCTTTCTCCTTTTCTCTGTGTGTGTGTGTGTGTGTGTGTGTGTGTGTGTGTGTGTGTGTGTGTGTGTGTGTGTGTGTGTGTGTTTGTGTGTGTGTGTGTGTTTAGGTCACTCTCACAGCTCTTGTGTGTGTGGTGACAGTGATCAACTTAATAGAGCTCATAATGGCCTCCCTGCCATTAATACGTGACGTACAGTAAGTTCAACATTTCTTCTTCCTTCTTCCTTCTTTGACTTGATCCTTAGGTGAACACTAACTATTTTCTTCTTCTGTTGAAGAAAATGGAAATGTGACCTTGCTGTGACAGTGTGTGCTCTACTCCAGGTGTTTTTTACAAGTAAGGAAATTTTGGTCCAAGTGGCAATATGTGACATTTTGGAGAATGTGCTTACCTGTGTTCTGGCCAGGAGTTAGATGAGAAGATGGGTACCACTTTGATATTATGTTTGGACTGTGTCCAATCTGCTAACATGGAGGAGGCAGGGTTTATGACCTACACTGCAGGTATCCACCAGGGGGAGTTAGTGAGACGCTTTGGCTTCACTTGTGTGGGGCTGTCATATCGTCCATCTTTACATACAGTCTATAGTTTCACCTGCCAGCCCCTTTGAAATTAAATGAAGGCCTTTATCTTATATAGTACTGTTCCAGATCAAAAAAAATTCCAATACACAAATACCTGTAAAACTGCAAGCTTACATTTTCCTGCCTGTTTATTGCAAAGAGATTTAAATTTTTTGTCACTGATTCTTTTTTTTTACACACAGTTGCCATCATGTATATTGGTGTTTTGAAGCTTGACGCCTGTGGGTCGACCAGGAAGGTGTCTTGGCCTCTGATAGTGTTGATCACATACACATTGTGGATTTACCTATTCCTTGCCTGGGCTATCATATACAGAAAAATAATGCTGAGGAAACTTGTAAAATGTGAGTGACTCAAAGTATAACACTGTTTGTATCTAATACCATGCAGGAAATACAGTATAGATTCTTTTTTTTAATCAATCTATGTTTTTTGTTACAGGGGAACTAAATGAAGAGGTGAGATCCTGGCACATTGTGGCAATATCGCATGTTTCGATTTGAACATTTTGTGTTGTCGCGACAACTATCATAGGAGATTAGACATTTTATGGAAAATACTTGTGTCTGTTTTTAACCATTGTATCTCTGGATTTCAGTGGAAAGTCTGTGCAGCTATGAGCGTTATTGGTGTTCCAGTGATCATCATCGTTGGAGCCATTTCCTTCATTGTAGCTATCATGGCCGGGATAGCTACGTGTTAGAAAAAAGGATCCTAGATATACTCGAAAATCTGAATCTAATTATATTAGGTTAACACTTACACATTAGGAATATGTTTTGGTAAGAAGCATGAAAGTTTTAAATTCAAATTGGGTAACGGTAAACAAGTTTAATAAACTTTCTGTTTGATGCATTTTATATCTGTTTTGTCACACATTTTTAGGTTTTCTACTAAAAATACAAATGTTGGCTTTTGTAAAGGTCATAAAAGTGAATATTGATAATGTGAAACCGTTTTCATGGGTGATTCCTCTTGAGTTTAAAATACAGCACATTTATAAATAACTTATAGGATTGTCCTATTTATTACATACGCTCATATTATTCATCACATTCTTAGATTTTTCAAGTGTGTTCAACACCATCCAGCCAGTTCTTATGAGGGAGATTTTACAGTCATTTTCCTCACTTTACCTTTGCAAACAACTATTAAAATTTCACATGCTTGTCTCTTATGTTGTATTTTGTAGTTAGTCTAATGTTTTTCACTCTATGTGTAATGCCCTTGGCATGCTGCTGTAATGTGATAATTTTTTGATAAAAGGATCAATAAAGTACATCTATCTATCTATCTTTATATGTATATTATCAGCACTTATATGTTATTGATAAGTTCATGACGTCAGCTCCACGAGGACATAGTGGCAGCAGGGGAGAGTGACCCGTCTTGCTGTACGGTGAACTGAAACATGGCAGAGACCAGGCCTGGATCTAAACTGCTCACATCAAGGGTGCAATTGGAAATTTGGGCTGGGCAGCGTTTCACACAGTGGACCTAGTGTAGAGATTTTTTCCAAGTTTTAAAGAATGCGTCACAGGGAAGTAATTGTTTGATATGCTTAAATCTGCCAGTTACCCATCTGTTCAACCCCTTCCACATTAATGCAAATTTTTATCTGTGTTTATATTTGGGGGTTTTGTTAAATTTAAATGTAGGTAAAATACCTCCTGGGGAAAGTAGATCCACAGTTTTACACAGCTATCTGTTAATTAATGTAGAAAAGTTTGTCTCAACACAAAGCTCAAAGTCATGCAGAAAAGCAAGAACTTGATCTGGGTGCATGAAGACAATATCTAAGATACAAGAAAGAAAACTAGAATTGTAATCTTCAACATGCCGTTCAACTTAAAATGCATTGCTGGTGATATATATTTTTCCAACATCTTCCTCTGATGAAGACCTGAATTATAACAACTTCATCTCACTTCACTCATTGTCCTGGAACCACTACAATGAAAAAGAGGTCACTGGTAAATCAGAGTTGTTGTCGGCATTAGTGTGTACTTTAAAAGCAATGTCTACAGATCTTTGTCCAGTCTTGTTACTGCCTGGACGTGATTTGTAAATCATTCATTTTTTATAATTCTTTGGAAATGAGAATGTTTAACCTATGCCCACCCCCAGGGTGATGACTCATCCCAGTGCTGAATGGAATGTCGCAGCACTTGACTTTTATTTTCACTTCATGTGACGTGCTAAACTTAACACGGGCAGACAGCAAGAAACACAGCAGGTTGGACAATTAACTCTTTCAGGTACCAAAATAGTCTTTATTGAAAATATCGAGGTCTATATATGGGCAACATCTCAGAATAACAGAATAAGAGGAATGAGTTATATCAAGTCAGAACACGATGATGCAAAGTAGAACAAATTAAAGAAAGAAATCAACAAAAAGCTTGTTTGACTTCTGAACTTGTTGTCAAAGAGTGTCAGAGTCAGATGACTGATGAGTCTGATCGTCTCCATGTCAGTATTTAAGGCACATTTTGTGATATTCTGTCAAAATATTTGTACAAATTCCAAACCTATGTTTTTACAACATAACTACATTTTGGTGGTAAAACAAACCTTTTTTTAAATCCTATATACATATATATATCCAATCTAAAAAAAGTCAACAACATATATACAAATTCAACAAAAACAAAAGATATAAAAGTTGTATCTTTTTAAAAGCCAGTACTCTTGATTTGAGGGCTAGTTAATGAAAAACCTTTTCAGTGCAAATCCAATCCAGTTGTGTGCACAAGACAATTAAAAGAAGGAATGCACACATTAGACAGAAATATAAAGCATGTCATCAGTTGTCTCTGAGATTTGGTACAGACCAAGAAATATGAATTTCCACAAAAAAAAATTACTTTTAAAGGAGGACCAAGTGTAATTCTTCACCAGTAACGCTTTTCAATTAGACCATAGACAGTTTACAAAGATGGCGACAGGACAGCTCCCTTAAAGTGATTCCAAACTACTAGTCAAACAGATTATTCTGTCATTCATTAAGTTTGGTTTTAATAGTTGTCTGTTGCTAGAATAGTGGACTTGATTGACAGCCCAGACTGAGTCACAAGATGGCCACGTTCATATCCAAGAAGTTTTGGCTTCATTTCTGGTCATTGAGAAGAAGGGGAGACCCGTTGTCCATCTTTATATTCAATCTATGGATTGGACATGGAAATTCATTTGAAGAAAGTGCTTTGCATCTTGTTATATGTTAAATCAATGGGAGAAATTTGACTGAATTCCCCTGTTTGAAGTGGAATGATGGTGCAACACCATTTGTTTCAGCCTGATGCAAAGCCTGCACAAGTAAACACATTTAATTAAAAACTGCGCTGAGCATCTCGGAAGCCGTTAAACTGATCACACATAGTACAGCACTTTAAGTACAATTTTATCTCTGACAGAGAGATTAATACTATTTTCAACTCTTTCAAATCAAGTCTATATGTGAATTATCACAGCAAACAAATTATACATCCATTTTACTTTTGTTTCCTAGCTTCTGCAGTGTGCCAAAAAAAAGGATCAGGCTGGTTCAAAGTGGTATCCTGGTTTCTTCTGAGAAGCCAGCTTGGTTTATGAGCATCCTCTCTTCTCTACTTCCTTCTCAGACACTACAGGCAAAACAAGGTGCGAGATGCGGCTCCACAGTCCACCGTACTTGTTATTGTCCATCTCATTGAAGGAGGTTTGGTTGCTGGAGCCCACCAGCCTCTCCCTTAGATAGTCTTGCACCATCTCGTCCACATCCTTCAGACTATGCTCACTGCTAACCTCGTCCTGAGGTAGCAGCACAGTAAACAACAAGAACACCTGCTTGTACGCTGCGTTCTCGTGGTCACAGTAGCGATAAAAAATGAGGGTAGAGCTTGGAGGCAGCTCTTCAAAGCGATGGATGATTGCCACTGGTTTATCACCTTCAAAAGCCTCCTTCAGTTGGCTGTCAATGGCCAGCTTCACTTCATCACTGTCCTGATTGGCTTTGCTGGCTCCATCGATTTGGAGGACGGAGGTTTTGTTGACAGACGAGAAGGCGGAGGCCAGGCCCTGAGCGAGGCAGTGCAGTGTCCTCTCAGCGCTGCGGCCAGCGGTGAAGATCAGACTCACCGGCTCTGTGGGCTGGGCTGTTCTCAGGTGCTTCCCCAGGTGGATCAGGCTCCTTTTCCACAACTCTGGACGCTGACTGGGGAATTGAGCCTCGAGAAGAGACAACTGCTCAGCAAACACATCTGGCTCAGCAGCACTGGATATATGCCCTTTTAGGCCTGTGACCATTCTGAGGACAGGGAATTTCTTGAATGCCAGGAAGGCAACAGTGCCGAGCAGCACCAGGCCAACCAAACACCAGAAATACCACATGCAACCTGAAAGGACACAATTCAGTTATTGTATGGAAAATAATGTCATAAGAAAAACAAGTATCTTTGCTTGTAAAGATATTATAATTACCCCGAGAAGAATTTCTGGAGCTTTTCTTGATGACATCCGTTTTCTTCTTCCCTGCTACAAGAGAAAATCAAATTTAAATAAATTTCACAGCCATGTTAGATTTTGTCATGACTGCAAAATTTAGTTAAAGAAGCCATACCTTTTTTCTTGGGCTTTACCGATTCTTTTTGAATTGGAACGTTTCTCAAACGTTGATGCACTGACAAGGATTTCTCTGACGACGGGTAAACACCTGGGCTCACATTGTTAACTGTGGGAATAGCTTAAGATGAGGAAGAATTAATTAGTGTAGAAATTGAAAGTCATCAGAACGAGATTTCAGTGTAATTTTCTTGATTAAAAATACCAGCTGTCTTGGCAATGGCCTCCATCCTATTCTTGTACTCAGCCATGCTGGTCGTGGTAGTGGGCACATCATGGCTGTTCACCAATGATCTGTGTTGCACAGCAGACTTGGTGGGGGCTGCCGGTCCTTTGGTTGATGAGTTTACTGAACACAAACAAATCCGGTAAGGACAACTGTATTATTTACCCAAAATACAATATTTACCATATATAAAAAAATCTATAGCATTTTCATACCTCTTTTGGTTTCCCTCAAGTCTGCCTCTCCACTTGCAGCCTGGGGTCGGCGGTATTCGTGTAACACTACACGAGGGTGTAAATTCACATTTCCAATGGAACCTGTTTTAAACAAAGTGAAAACCTAAATGAATTCAAACGTCAAACTGCTTGTCATCAGATCTGATGCCACCTAGTCCTGTAAAAATAAAGGTAAGAAGTGTCTAACTACGTTAATTGTAAAGTGACCAGAAAGCAAAGTAGGCCAAGACATTAAGATGCCATGTCTGCTTAGGTTGGGGGGTAATTAGAAATTTGGGATGGGCAAATTTTCACACCGTGGACTTAGTGAAGAGAGTTTTTCCAAGTTAAAAATAACTCGTCACAATAGGAAATTCAACCAAGCCGTGGTTAAATAATAAACACACACACCATCTACTACCTCCATACCTGGAACATTTTCTGCACGATATATAAAATGTTGCAATATTTATTTAATACTTCTAAATGTCCCCTAGTCCTCTACTTTGAGCTTGGAATGCACCAAACACCAATGTAAATTCCTTTTATAATGATTGATATTTTATCTGCCATACTAATATATGTTCAATAAACTCTTTTATAGTAATAGGTCACCTAAATTAAGTTACATTGAGCGTTTCATTCTGTATTTATGTTGAGTGAAATGAAAACAAACTAAATACACTCAAATATGTTTAACAGAGCCCGGACCTTGGTAGAGTTTAGGTGGATGAGTGCCATGCGAGGAGTCCTGCTTGTAAGTGACTGTATCCTGCTCCTGGTTATTCTTCATGTTTCCAGCTGACTCCTGGACATCCATCTCAGTCCCATCATCACCACCATCATCACATCCCGCTGGTCCTTCTGTCTCCAGCCTGCTCTTCTTACCTGGGGACTCTGTGGAGGAGGGGTCGGGGTTAGCGTTAGGCGGACTGTGGATTCACTGTCATTTCCAAGTGGAGCATCTCACCTTCATCCTCAGAGCCATTCTCCTGATCTCCGGACCCATTGACTGCTGCGACAGGACCTGGTTTCCCTGAGCTCCTCTTGGTCCTCTTCAGCGGACCCCTGGGGGTCGGCTCGAAACCCAGCGCTGCGGAGGAAACAGGAAGACACACTTTGACGTGAGGGCGTCCGGAAGCATTACAGGGTGAATACAAATGCAACAGAGCCAAATACTACAGCGATAAAAGTTGCTAACGGGGTTTCAAAGCAGAACCTCAATGGGTGTGGTCTTAAACTTTGGTGGGCTATAGTGAGCTAGCTTCGCGGGCAAGGCTAACTGGCTGTCACAGCGGAGCGTGCGCTCACCTTTAGAGGATGACTGCCGGGTAGATCGCCTCAGGGACCGAGACGCGTTGCTTTCAGAATCCTTGGACTCCATCTATGATTACAACTGAACTGGGCGACACACGCACACAAATAAAACATTAATGAAATAACACGACGGGCATTTCCTGTGTTGGTGGAGGGAGAGATTTTGAAAGCGTACGCCACTGATCACCGGAAATGAGCTCCGTAGAAACAAGAGCACCCGCCGAAGGTTCCGCCTGAGCGGGTTGGCGCTGTCAGTGCGATACAGGAACACAGAAGCCATAAGGAAATGGTTCGCGGGTCCTTTCCCATGGCAGTGTGAATATTGGCTCGTCTGGGAAGACGTGGCAAACAAAAGTAGGTTTAATACGTTACTCCCGGGCTGCACAGACTTAAACTGTAGCTCTGCTAAGTGGTGGCTAGCTCTTTATAATTATTATACAGTTAGCCGCTAGCAAGTTAGCTAACCTACAGCTAGCTAGGCACTTGCATGGCTCGCACAGCTAATTCAATGTGTTTTATTTTGAGCCTGAGCATGATTTGTTTAGCATGGTTATCTTCTTCAAATGATTCTCATTTGATAACCAGAGGAGACGGAGTTAAAGGGAAATGTGAGTTTGTGTGTCAGCATGTTCTTGTTGACATGGAGGCGCCTCCCTCGTCGTTTTGTTCGGACTTTGAACGTGTGAGAGAATCAGTGGAGTTGTGCATCATCAAATCTCCCACTTGTGTCACGCAGCTCTGAAGACTCCAGTCAACCATTGAGAGTGACGTGTCCCTTCTCAAAGAAATGGCAGAGACGGAGACCAGCCAGCAGCTCCAATCAGTCACTGGCACAGGTATCGACCATGTTGGATCCGTATACTTACAATACGTTCACGTCAGTGTCGTAAATCAGTGACATTTTCTTCTTTCTCTCACAGAAAAACCGAAAGACGATAGAAATTCCTTACCTGTGGTCAGTCAGGAAAACAACATTGTGAAGGAAGACTTGGATGACAACATAACCAAGCCAGGTCAATAGTAATCCAGTATGTGTGTCTTAATAAATGTGTGTCTGCATCTACTTTACTTATCAAATATGGCCTCTGTCTCATCTCACATGACTGTACTTCCACAGCCGCACCATCAAATGAAGAGACTAAAGACGACACTAATGAACCCACAAACAAAGAGCCCACAGTGCAGGCTGATGATAAAAGTAAGTAGACATGTGGATATCTGTGTTTGATTTCTGTCAAATAATCTTTCTTAAAGAAGCATTCATCTGCAGCAAGAAATCCAACAAATGATTCAGGTGTTAATTGTATTAACTGGAGCCAGGGCAGTGTTTGTGGTTGTGAAGACTGTGCAATGATCGAGAGCTTTACTGAAGTGGACCTAATGTACAACCACAAGGTGTTGAAGACAAACAAAATATCTTTGCTTTCTGTTGTGGGGTGTTGCCATAAAAAACGTATGTACCTGACCTGTTTTATATTAAAGAAAACTACTTTTTCTGGCCATATGTCAAATCTGGAATAGACATGCAATTAAATTATTATTATTTTACAGGGGAGGACCTCACTGAGAAGAAAGCACCTGACGCGACCAGATCACCAGCCCAGGATCCAGTAAACGGTGACCAATCAGATGAATCAACAGATGAACCTGATGTACATCCACATCGTGATGAAGACGATCCAAAAGACGATCCAAATTCCTTACATCAGGAAAACAACATTGTGAAGGAAGACTTGGATGACATCCTAACCAAGCCAGGTGAATAGTTATCCTGTCAGTTTGCTTAATAAATGTGTGTCTGCATCTGCTATACTACTAAAGTATTGCCTCTGTCTCATCTCACATGACTGTACTTCTATAGCCGCACTAACAAATGAAGAGACTGAAGACGACACTAATGAACCCACAAACAAAGAGCCCACAGTGCAGGCTGATGATAAAAGTAAGTAAACAGGTTGATATCTGTGTTTGATTTTGGTCAATAATCTTTCTTAAAGAAGCATTCATCTGCAGCAAGAAATCCAACAAATGATTCAGGTGTTAATTGTATAAACCCAACCAAGCCAGGTGATTGGAATCCAGTCAGTGTGTCTTTACAAATATGTTTCCATGTTTATTATACTAATCAAATATGGCCTCTGTCTCATCTAACATGAATGTACTTCTACAGCCGCACCCACAAACGAAGAGACTAAAGAGGACACTGGTGAACTAACAGCACCGGCTGATGTCAAAAGTAAGTAAATAGATTAATGTCAGTGTTTGATTTCCATCAAATAACCTTTTTATAAAGAAACATTCATTACTAACGAGAAATCAATAGTGAGTTTCTTCCGTTATTGGATATTACCTTTATTCTTACATAAGACTGTATGTGTATTTAAATGTGAAGCATGATGTCATTTTTTAGTGATTTCTTTTTTTTTACATTTTACTGTGCTCTTGCTGTAGTTTTCTTATGTTGTTAACCATTGTGCAGTCTTTCACCCATTGTTGCCCTTGAACACTTTTGTAACTGACTTGTTATATGTTAAAGAAAAATTAATTGTTCTGACCATATGTCAAATCTGAGATAGACATGACAATTTTTTCTTCTTATTTTGCAGGGGAAGACCTCACTGAGGAGAACGCACCTGACACGATCAGCTCACCAGCCCTGCATGCAGTGAACGCTGACCAATCAGATGGACCTGGTGTTCATCCACATCAAGATGAAGACATACAAAATAAAGCTGCAGGGGGTGAGTGTGACTTTTATCCTTTCTGACATTTTGCTAATGTTTCACTTTGTTTTGGACTACTGAGCTTCTCTTTGTTCCAGTCTACACGACAGGCAGGGTTCACCGCCTGGAAGCCAGTTTTGTTCCCTTTAAGTTTATGTTAACCTGTTATCCCTCACTGCTTAGCTCATGAAAGAAGTCCAGAGCATGATTCGCCTGAACTGGAAAGGTTGCACAAGAAAGAAGCAGAGAAAGAGATGCATAAGCAGAGAATACCTGTTGAAACCATCAAGTCAGATTCTCATGAGAGTGTTGAACGCACAGCTACAGACCACACTGGAATTCTTCAAGGTAATCTTGTGACTTTTTCCTTATTGTTTATCTTCTTGTCTATGTCTTTGTTATTCTGATGACAGGGTTCCCACGGCATTTGCTGCAAATTATAAAATTTCCCAGCGGTGCATTCAAGGCTGATGGGGAAATTGTCACGCACAGTTTCCTACCATAAACACATCTATATGACTGAGACACTGCCACTTTTATGTTTCTAAACGCAAAATACACCAATGGGTGCTGATTTCTTCTACACTGAATAGTCAGTATTCATTTAGGCAGAGAACGCAACAGCGCCACACAGTTTCCAGTCTTGCAAATCGGGGGTCAGCTATGGAACTGCAGCGAGCCCTGTAATGCCTGACAGTAACGTCTCTCCATGTCAGCTGTAGTGTGTGTATCATTCAACAGTGTAGTTTCTTAACACATTAAAATAACAAAAATTCAAAAATGAGTTACAATGTTACCCTCACTCAATTTTATTATTCTGATATCTAATATAGCTTATTAATAGATTGAAATAAATTCTCTTTAACAAAGAAATTGTCTCTACATTTTTGGGGTCTTAAATTATATTTAAATAGGTCTTAAAGCATACAATGTTACTTTAAATCTGTTGCAAGAGCCATGGATGATTATTAGACTATCTTGATGATTGTTGCAAATAATAGATGCTCTAACATTGTGTGTTTTATTTAGTATTTGATGCTCAATATTCAGAACCATAAATAACTTGTGAATTACTCTATACAAAATACTGGTTAAAACAAACATGTGCTTTCTTTCCATAGGACATTTGTGGGTTCTGGCAGCAGTGGGAGTTGTAGTAGCTGTTCTTCTTGCCATTTACCTGAGGCCCTCCAGCCTGCCTGAGACTCCACGTGAGGAAAGCAAGATAGACGTCTTCCTCAGGCAAATGGAAAAAGTGAAGGCTCAGTTCCCTAACCAGCGTGCAGAGCTCTGGAAAAGGAGCAGGATCCATCTACTGAGGCACCTCCAGACCGCCCACCCCACAGCGCCAGTGAGTCTCATCCTGACGGCCGGCCTCAGAGCAGAGAGGACAATGCACTGCCTGGCTCAGGGCCTGGCCTCCTCATTATCTTTTACACTCAATGTCACCTACCTGCAAATCAATGGCAGCAGCGCAGCCAGCCAGGACAGCGACCAGGTCAAACTGGACATCGACCGCAGGCTGCAAGGTGCTTTCGAGGGGGACAAACCTGTGGCCATCATTCACCGCTTCGAAGAGCTGCCTCCAGGATCCACTCTCATTTTCTATCGCTACTGTGACCACGAGAACGCTGCTTACAAGGAGACTTTTCTGATCTTCACAGTGCTGCTGGAGGAAGAAGAGGACATTCATGCCAAACTTCATTTGAATGCTGTGGAGGAGATGGTGGACGACCACCTCAAGAAGAAGTTCCTCTCTCATGACCACCCTGTGTCTTTTGACAGGATGGACATTGATAAGTACGGTGGACTGTGGAGCCGCATTTCTCACCTTATCCTCCCAGTGGCAGCAGAACACAGGATAGAACACAAAGGCTGCCAGATTATCAATCATGTTTGAACTTTAACTCCAAATACAATACTAATGCAACTGTATCAGGTCGGGCACTGGAGGACTCTGGTCATTGTGGAGTCTGTACAGTCGTTTTAAATACCCAAAGGTTTCTTTTTCTATTGAAGCTCACTTAAAATGAAGGCATCCTGTAGAAAAAAAGAGACACTTAAGATAATTAAGGGATATTTTCTGATATTAAATTGAAAAAGTTTGATAAAACACTGTGGCACTTTATTAGTTTTTGAATAAATGTAATTATAGATCTAATCGTGGGGGTTATGAGGATTTTACAGTGTATGAACAACTTTTATGATAACCACTGCAATGTGTGTCATTGTTAAAAGTTGTATAATGGGACTTGTTCTGTCATGTCTAACAAACAAAAAACACAACAACTAACATTTCATGTTAAATGTTTGTATATTTATGCTCATCAGAGAGAAATATGTACACTATCAAACTTGCCTTACAGTACAAATAAACTCAAGTTCCTATAACGCTTGATTTTTCATTCAAAGTGTGTGTTGTTGCATTGCTGCAGGTAGAGGGCAGCAACTCCCTGCAGCTGAGGGAGCAGCTGTTGAAACGGCCGCAACATCCCTGAACATCAAATGAAAGTGCATCAGGCTGCAAACAAATAAAACCAAGAAATATGACTTTGAGACGTAAGAAGCAGGTGAAATCTGGAAAGATAAAAGAAGATCAGAACTTATAATTTGCAATGCAAATGAAACTCATGACAACCGAGTTGCAGAAAGTTGGAGACTGGTTTGAGAGCAGATCACCACCTCCTCGGTGGGATGAGGTCCGCCTCTTGTCAGCGCTGCTCCAGCACCAGATGCCGGCTGCTCTCTCACGGGGTGCACGCATCAGCCCGAACTCACTGCCACCAAGTGATGAAGATGACAGGAAGAGCTCAATGATGCGTAATTCTTCTCGTCTGGTGACATTTTGGATGCACACATCTCTGCGTCTGGAGCTATGAAACTTCCCTGGAAGCTAAATTATAACCGGTGACACTGTAAGCTTCCCAACATGTTTGAGTTGTGCCTTGTCATCGTGGTGTGCGGTGCGTTCTACCCGCGGAGCCTCGCAGCGCCACAGGCCCTGGCTGCAGACCACAGGTCACACGATGCGAGCGACGTGGAGCAGGGCGAGCGGCTGCAGGAGGAGATCGACAGCCAGGAGAGCATCCTCTCGAAGGTAGGGGCACATCTCCACTTTCCTCATTCCTCTGCACAATTTCTTTCACGCACATTCAGTCATGTTTGTGCGTAAAACAAGTCCAATTCTGATTGAGCGTGGTGGAAACAACATGCTTGCTCTTCTCTTCATAGCTGCTGGGTGATTATGACAAAGTGAAAGCCCTCTCGGAAGGCTCTGACTGTCGGTGTAAATGTGTTGTCAGACCCCTGAGCCGGAGCGCCTGTCAGCGGATAGAAGAAGGCAGCGCCACGGCGCAAGACTTCTTCACCGTGGAGACCATCACATCCGGACCCGAGTGCAAGTGCGCCTGCATCGCTCCTCCGTCGGCGGTCAACCCGTGCGAGGGAGAGTTCAGGCTGAAGCAACTCAGGGAAGCTGGGAAGGAGAATGTCAAGGTGAATAGCCAACCTGCTCATTGTTCCATACACACACTGCCAAGAAGCTGCTCAGGTCCGTGGGGTTTCTGAAGAGGTTTGGACCACTGGGGGCATGGATGTCATGTTTAATCAACTTCAGTGAAGGATACGCACAGTAGCCTGTGTGTTGGTGAACCCCCTCTGATGGATTCCACTTGATCATTTTTAGTTGTCCACCATCCTGGAGCTGCTGGAGGGTTCCTTCTACGGCATGGATCTGCTCAAGCTGCACTCCATCACCAATAAGCTCCTGGATCGTGTGGAACACATCGAAAAGGTACAGTGACACAAACACACACACACACACACACACACACACACACACACACACACACACACACACACACACACACACACACACACACACACACACACACACACACACACACACATATTCATGTCTCCATAACTTCAGAGGACCTCACAGTGAGTTAAAATAAGCCTATCCTTAAAATCATGTCTTCACCTTAAAATGTAATGATACATTATGGGGACATGCTTTATGTCCATTTAAGGAAGAAAAGTCACCATCATGTGACTGTGTAAACACATAGATTTATAGACAGGGACCTGGAATGGGTGTCACAGCTGAGTGTAGCACCCTATAGCACACTTTATATTATTATGTCTATAGGTTACCTTAACTAGTATTTTTTGTGTAATCCTGCTAACAAACAAAGAGTGATGACAACTTAATGTTGTTGGTGGAGGTGATGCCTTTTGGCTGAATTTTACTCAGCTGCTGTGGTCTGAGGACCCTGGTATCATACACTGGGTCAATGTCCCACTGTCATGACTTTCTGGGGACCTTTAATAAAACAGTGATTGTTAATTCAATTAGAAAACCTGCTCTTCTCCTACTGTGACTCGTCTTAAGGTCTGAAAAGGTCCATAATGATAGAAGTTGCTCCACTTGGTTATTGTTCCTCCTCCTGTCAGTGACTATGGCAACTGACGAGTGCTGCCCACTTTCTGTTAACTTCTTAATTTGTCCATGGCTGCACGAAGGTGGTGTCTGTGAACAACACCACAGATGAGGTGAAGCCCAAGGAGAGTCCTCCCATTGATGCAAATGTGACTGATAGCCCACCCACCACGACTCTACCTCCTCCTCCTCTTGCTCCTCCTCCTCCTCCTCAGCATCAGGACAAGAAGAAACTCAGTGAGGTCAGTGGAGCAGCAGCCTATCAGAGGCCAGAGGTGAGTGTGACATCTCATCAGTTACATCACAGGGCTCACTCAAGGCGGGGGTCAGTTACGTAGAGGGAAAGGTTTGAACACTGGTGGTTATTTCATTTGCTATAATAACATAATTACACAATTAGTGGTACCTAAAGCAATTATTGGCTTTAGTTAGTGTCATGAAATAACACATAGGTGTAATGATTTTTATATTTACCTTTATTTATTTGGTAATTAGTGATGCAAAACACAAAAAACGATTAATTGCATAAGCAATAACAATATACTATTGGAAAATACTCGCTTGTTATTTATGTATAAAAACAAAAAGGGTCGTTAATACCTAAAATAAACTTGTAACAGGTTCACTGTCACTCTGGGGTTATTACCTATAGCCAGACAAATACTTAAATACTATAAAAGTAGATGCTGTTCTAACTGTTGACAGTTTCAGGCTGTTAGTAATTCTAACTACTACATACAAATTTCCTGAGGTATTTTCTATTAAATAAATACTGTGACTTCCCAGAATATAAACAATAGCTATAACTGCATATTCAACAAACAAAGATAAAATTCTGCCTGGGACTAGTGAGGTAATTACCCATGTAAACCAACAAACACTTTGTTCCTGTAATGTAATTGTTGAATGAATTATTAACTTATAAAAGCTGATAAACCTATTTGTGATAAGATGATGATTTGTTCCTAATCAAATCCTCTTCATTAAAAGCTGCTGTGAATGTTGTGATTGAATTTAGTGCTGCTGAAGTGTTATTAACTCTTTTTGTTCCTTAAAAAAAGGAACACTGACAAATTCCTTCATAAAATAATTTTCTGCCCGATTGAATACCAAGAATGTGTATAAGAGTCACTGAGGTCAATGGAAGGTCTGGCTGTCCAGTGGACGATAACAGACCTCAGACCAGTGACTGGAACACGGGGCCCTCATCCATGACATTTTCTAAATGAACTGGAGTTAATGTGCAGTGTAGTGGAGGGTGGACCTGAGCTGAATCCAAGTGAATCACCAAGTTAAGAAAAACTTGTTAGATGTCTTAAAAGAGTTATTAATAAAAACTAGAACTATTTTATTATTCTTATTATTATAAAATTCCTCTCCGTCAAAGGATGATTCGGTTTAATGCAACTGAGGTCAGACTTTCTGTGAATAAGGTTAAATGGTCAAACAGCACAAGAAACACATACAGTAAGACTATCTTTATTGTTTTAAACAAACCCTAGATTAACCCAACCTATCTGGAGAAATAACAGAAGTTATGTGGTAAAAATAAGACCAAAATGTGTGTTATTTACATGAATCACTGTATGCAGACTGACTTCGGTTGAACTTTGATTTAGAGCTCTTGCTATTGTCGTTAGTTTCCTTCACAGTGAAGCATCATTATATCTACATTTTGGGTCTACTCATTTTTGGGTGTACTTCAAAATAGAATGGTTCAGATAATTAGTTGGTTTGTTTACGGCCCATCAGACTGTCTGGCTGGCTTTTATTGTCATTTGTTGTGGTGATATCACTGAGTGTACTCAGCAGCTCATTAAACAAAGACATAATTAGTCCAAAGTTTTTTTTCCACAGTTTGATGTCTATTATTGCAAATATTACATAATTTTCTGTCAGTAAAATACAATAATTTGCCTAAAAGTGCATTGTCCATATAGTATTATCATAATAATATGGTTAATGTTTTTTGCCTGTCCTTCTGTCCATTAACAGGGAAAGTATGAGGAGAAGTTTATTGGGGAAAGTTTGTCCTTCCAGCAGACAGATGGTTCTGCTCAGGTCATCGAGATGAAACCGGCGGTGACTCTCAGAAACCCGGCTAACAAGGAAGCTTCTCAGGTGTCGAAGGTCGGTCCCAACGGCATGGTCATCAGAGGAATGACTTTTTATAAATCTGAGCCGGATCCAATGGTGGCAGATGACGGGGAACCAGGAGAGAACTGTGAGTACAAGGATTGCTGGCAACGTTACTTTACAGATCAATCAACTGACCAATCAGGTAGCTTTCTATTCTTATATAAAGCTAAAAAACATTCGTAACTGCACATTTTCCCTTCTCTCTTCAGTTTTTGAGTATCATGGGTTCAGTGGTGATGGCCCAATCAACTTCTTCATCGAGGAGAATCTTCTCCAGCACAAAGTCCCTGAGCCCAGAACAAGGCCGGGACCAAGATCAGTCCGACCAAAGACAACCCCTCCTTTGCATGGTTCCGAGAAGACCAGCCAATCAACAAAACCAAAAGAGTCCAGGTCAGAAACGTCAGACTCCCTCGGTACTATCGAAAGCACATCACATCATTCTGCAGAAGCAAAGACTGTCACCTCCAAGAGGAGAAGTGTCACGTCTGCACCATCCACCGCCACACGAAACACCAGGACCACAGAGACTACACCTCAGACTACCCAAAGAGTCAGGGCTGGAATCATTGAGGCGCCCTTTCCCTTGATGGATGAACCAGCAGGTACCAGTCCAACCATCACTGCCAAGGAAACAACGTCAAATACAATGAGCCCAACCCACCCCTCTGAAAAAACAGCCCCCAAGGAAATCCCACTTGCAAGAAGTACCGCAGCCACCATGATGAAAACGTCTATCCTGAAACTGAAAGAGCAAATGAAACCTGTACCAGGCAGCACGGCAGCTATTCCAAGCACACGTTCACCAAACTCAACTACAGAGGCATCAACTTCCTCCAGCTCCATCACAACCCACGCCGCCATGACCTCGGGGCCAGTACACCCCACGGAATCTTCCACAGCAGCTACCTTCATTACTCCAGAGGAAGAAAGCAAATTCACCTTCTTCTCAGATACAACTTTGCCTCCTACCACACAGAGACCAACCACTCGGCCACTCACCACCCCTACGACTATGGCTGCTACAGCCACCAGCACCACCAGCACCACCACCACCACCACCAGTCAGGCTCCCCAAGTGAAACAGAGATACAAAATCCGATGGGAGGAGGAAGAGGGGGAGGAGAAGAGACAGGGATTAGATGAACAAATGCAAAGACATGAGGAATCAACATCAACAAAACCTGGTAAATTCAATTTTAAATGTTAAAGTCTAGTTTTTCTATTCATTTATTTGTATCTGTAGTCACTGACCTTTATTGAATACACAAGGATATATTACCCACTACAAAAAGCTAATGATAATGCTAACATGCGGAAATAAAAGGTCAAAATACATGTAAAATAAATGTTCTTATTATTTTATTTTTCTATATATTTTAGGTAGTTCTTATTACACTGGTGTTTTTTAATGTCTCCAGTATTTTTTAATTTACTTATTTGATTCTATAAATACGGAGTGAAACGTCACGATTGAGAGCAAACACTGACTCACGATTATTTGAGGTCGTATCTATAGGACCTCGTTATCGTGGCTCCATCCTCAGATCTCTACTGACTCTAGCTTCTACTGCACAGACTTTTTAAGATCAACCCAATGATTGTGCTCAATGGGAGAAGTATGAGGATTGCCAAAGTCAGCAGGCTTCATTCTCTTGGCATCGTGGATATCTGTACCAAATTTCCTGGCAATCCATCCATCCCTCCAGCCATGCTGCTTGTGTGGCTAAACAAATCTTAGCAAGAGCTCAGAAATCTCCTAAAAACAACAGAGCCTGTGATGTGCTGTAACCAGTTTGAAACACCCAATGGAAAAGACTGACATCATGCAGTCATTAATTTTCAAAGTTTCATGAAATGTGTCGGAAGCGTATAAAAAAATTAATTGTCTGTGAGTAAATTCAGTGAGTCTCCTCTATCACAACCTCACCCTGATTCCAGCTGTTCAAAAGAAAAGCTTCTAATTATGTTCAGGCTCTTTGACGCAGTATGGTACTATGATGTTAATCTTCCTCTTACTCCTAGCTCATTGCTCTCTGGGTCTTTCTGTGTTTCCACAGGGGAGTGTAAGGACACTTTGGCAACGATCTCCGAGCCGGTCACTCACAACACCTATGGCCGGACCGAGGGAGCGTGGATGAAGGATCCGAAGTCTGACAATAACAAAATTTATGTTACAAACTTCTTTTATGGAAACAACCTCCTCGAGTTCCGCAACATGGAGGTTTTTAAACAAGGTGAGAACCAGTAGTCGGAGCTTCCACTCAGTTGTTTTTTATTTTGCTTTCAAATAAATCTCATGGCTCTCCACTCCATTTAATCCTTTCTAGGCCGTTTCACCAACTCCTACAAGCTTCCTTACAACTGGATCGGCACAGGCCATGTGGTCTACGACGGAGCCTTCTATTACAACCGGGCCTTCTCCCGTGACATCATCAAGTATGACCTGCGGCAGCGCTACGTGTCCTCCTGGACCATGCTGCACGACGCCCTGATCGAGGAGTCCTCGTCGCCATGGGAGTGGCGCAGTCACTCAGACATCGACTTCTCTGTGGATGAGAGCGGCCTGTGGATCATCTACCCGGCGCTGGACGACGAAGGCTTCCTGCAGGAAGTGATCGTCCTGAGTCGACTGGATCCCTCGGATCTCAGCATGCAGAGGGAGACCACCTGGAGGACCGGGTTCAGGAGGAACCGCTATGGCAGCTGCTTCATTGTGTGCGGCGTCCTCTACGCTGTTGACAGCAACAACAAAAGAGAGGCCAACCTGGAGTACGCCTTCGACACGCACACAAACACTCAGATGATTCCCAGAATGCCCTTCATCAACAACTACACCTACACCACGCAGATTGACTACAATCCCAGAGAGGGCCTGCTGTACGCATGGGACAATGGACACCAAGTCACCTACAACATTACGTTTGCTTATGTAGACCCTTAGTGAGGGTTTTAAAGTTATTTTTAAAGTGAATTATATGATTTGAATGGATTGTAGATCAGTCCACATGGCCTTCAGTGAAGAAAAAGATGGGGGCCAAATGTAAATACAGCCGGGTCCCAGACAGACGTTGGAAAGCCTCTCTATACACTTCAGTATAATGTGATTCCATTGCTTTGTTCATATCAAGAATGTTTAAAGTTTTACCTGAAATAGATGAAAGATTTGCCTCAGTCAACAGATCAAGTTGAACTGTATTTACTGTAATGCTGTAAAAAAGACACAGCCTTTAGAGATCCATGAATGTAGAGAGGTGTCAGAATGAGTCAATGACTTGGGTCAAAGCAATTCACACAAAAAAACTCATTCTTAAAAGTTTTTTCTTTTGAACAAATCCCCAAACCTCTGCGGACAAAATCATTTCTTTCTATTTTTGTATACCTTACTCTATATCATGTTTTTCTTTGCATCATTTGACACATGTCCTTTGTCTTGTGAACAGCACTTACTCCCTCCATATCAGACTGCTTCCAGGAGACCGCAATAAAGTTTGGAAATGCTAAAGAAACAGTTTTTCTTTGTTTGTTTAAGTGGTTTAGATTATAGCATGTGAGTGTTCATCCCACTGAAGGACTGACAGGTAGATCCAAGACAGCAGGAAAAGACAAATAAAGATGTACAGGGCTGTTTAAACCTTGAATTAACGAAAATACAGTCAATTGTTGAATGGAAGAATACTAATGGAGGAAAAAGATTTCACCCAAAGAGCTGAAAGGGAGACACAGATATAGTGAGAGAAATCCAGTGTTTATTTAGATTTACACACATAATAGAATACAAAAAGCAAAACCTCACAAATTTTTTAATTGTACTCTCGTCTTCTCCTTTCGTTCTGTCTGGATGCAGTAAAAACAAAGTGGAAAATCAAACGTATTGAAAGCGATTGAAAAACCAAAAGGGAAAAAAACTGAAATCACACATAGAAGATCGGTTCTTAAAACAAACAAAGCTATTTGTCTTGAACAATTTTTATGGGCATCTTTTGAGCTCAAGCTTAACCATCTGTACAATTCTGTGGCTAAAAGACAAACACTCTGGGATAGAAGTAAAGTATGTTGTTTTATCAAAACAGAGAAACTGACCAGAAATATTTGTACTAATTAGAATTTCTTTATGATCTCAATTACTTAAATTTTGCCCCAAACTACAGGTAGTCAAAACAAGGTGGCAGACATATCAAAAATAAGGCATTTAATATCAGAACCGAAAACCTCAGGCGCTGCATTAACAGTGCAATTGTATACTAGAAATTATTACTTACTAAAATCTATCATTACCCCACAAGATTTTTAACCATAACAATTGCAATTCAGCCCATGGATGGAAAATTCTTAGTTTTTTTATTACTAGTGGTTATTTATAGAAAATATAAATAAAATAATGAAAAAAATTGCTTTTTAGTGGCAATTTCAAACTTGAGGATCATCAAATTTTCAGGAAATAATTTCTGAATGTCCACCCAGCTAGCACTTAAAAAATCTCCCTTTATCAACATTTACTGAATGTGGAACTTCTACCTTTTATAGTTTTATTTACAATATGGCAGACTGAGGAAGAAAATCGAAATAAATCCTGGAACTTTTAACAGCAGAAATGAGCAAATTGCATCACACCATAGAAGTTGACAATTACTGTTACATAATAATGAAATAAATATTTACAGACTCTGAATCTGTTCATCAATATAAGTGAAGCACAGTGCAAAGACTCTAAAATTGAAAAGTGGGATTCTTCATTGATACGCTGTTAAAAAGATAGGACCGCAGCATGGAGAGCAACAAATAGCAGTTTGCGGTTCGGTTAGCTCTCTGTGATCACCGGCTTCCTGAGTTTACTGATTGCCTCTGGTGCCACATTGTATTAACCTGTCATGTCTTCCTATTTCAACCCAATTGACTTTATTTAGAGAGTCACAAGGACGACACGTGAGTAAGAGAGATGATTGCAGGACCCATATTTAGCCGAGATGTAAACACGGACGTTGTTGTGATTCTGAACAGTAAACCGCTGCTTTATATCAATGGGTTTTCTCTGCTCTGCCCTGAAATTAAGAGAGAGAAACTAGATCAGACTTCAGAAGGGCTGTTATGGTAAGTATTTGTGTTATGATGGGGGTGACTCAAGGTTCAATGCTCTGCCCCCTGCCGCTAAACAATTCCCCCTGTGCGAGACATCTGGGGTCACAGGGAGAAGGCTGAGCGTCTGCTTGGACCCTGTTTCAGACTACCTCTGGATACCGGTCCAAATAAAGTTGCTGACAGCTGCGGACAATCTTCAAGCTACCAAACAATGAGGGCATTTCTGCAGAGCACTTTCCTTCACATCTACATCACAAACACAAAGTCAGTGGTAACACACCAGAATTATTAAAAAAATATCCATCAACCAAAAACTGAGGTTGTCTCTCGTGTTTGTGTTTGTGTATTTCTGTTGTATTGTTCTGAGTCACGCAGGAGCTGATGGCGGTCCTAGGCAGACCCCATGAGCACGCCAACAGGAGGCGTGGTCTGGTTGTTGGTCGGGGAGTGATGGTAAAAGGTGTCGGTGCGGTTGACCCGGAGCAGAGGCGGGATGGTTGAAGACCTGATGTGGAGGATCCGGGTGTCCGTTACCTCACAGTCGATCTGCATCATTACCTGGAACTCTTTGTCCCCGATGACACTGTCTGTGAGAGCAGGAAGAAGAGAAGGGTTGTTACTCATGGAGGCATCACGTATGAATAAATAAACAAGTTATTATCCCAGTCCTTTTGTTTATTTGTTTGTTTGTTTGTCTGCTGGATTAGGAAAAAGCTACTGAATGGATTTCCATGAGAATTGGTGGAAGGGTGGAACATGGGATCTGGACAAAGGGGGCAGATCCAGAATCTTTGAAAATGTCATAGATTTCCCAGGGTATAATTCATGGGCCTTGATGACATGGCATATTTAGAGGACGGATACATCAGTGTGTGAAATGCGGTGCAGCTTGATTGAATATAATGGGAGTGTTGGGCCTTCGCTGTGGTATACGCTCTACTGAGAGGCCATTCCTGTTCCAGATTCATTTGCTTATTCGCTCTGCTAACAGTGGATATGTATCACTGCAAAAGATTTTAAAAACAAGACAAAAAGATTCCAAACACGATTCTGCATCATGTTTCTCACTAACAAGTTTTGAAATGATGCGTGCAGCAAGGAGACATGATAGGACAGTGCCACGGGAGTATAAAGGAGTATTGTTTGAGGCAGTTGAGGAGGGGGAGAGGGGGGAGGGGGGGGTGGGCTGAGAACTGCAGCGATTACGAGTGGAGGCTTGATTACAGATGGAGTCCAGAGTTGAGTCACATATGGGATTTCTCTGACATGGAGATAAACAAAACAACGCTAACCAAGAGCAGGACATGCACATTTGGGAGTCGTGCATGAGAGGGGGAGAGAAAGACAGAGCGCGATCACTGATGATGAGTCAGGTTCCTTCAGGCTCTCTTTGTTTTTCTTTATGTTGTGTTCAGAGGAGGAAAGTCTGACAGAGATCAATGTTGATGAGTCAGGTTACAGGGACTGCAGATGGAGTTCAGCATGAGGATAAACACAAGGATTGTTGTTATCGTTGATTAAATGTTTTTTAATTTTCATTTCAAAGGTCATACTGCTTGACGTACAAAGAAGCCATTACTGGCTCTGGCTTTATCTTGGGAAATTCAAGTTTGGAAAAAGATGCTGGCACTGAGACAATGAACGCTTCATGGCTTGTGGTCTCCCACAGCCTGGCTTTACTTTGCCTGGAAGAAGAACAGCCTTCAAAGTGGACACTTGTAAAAGTCTTTGCTAGAGGCAGCTACGGTCAACATGCTGAAGGATGGATTCCTCATGTATTTACATTAAACGTACGATATGTGACTATGGGCACTCTCAATCAAAACAATCAAAAGGAGTTTGATGATGTTGTGATGTTGATCACAAACTTCTGTAATCATATTATAATGGGATAATATAAACTGTAACTGTAGCTGTAATGTGCTACATGAATTAAGTTTATTATTTATTATTATGTTAACAGTTGAGGTCATGTATTAAATGATATATCATGTTAAAATGGGAATTTCTCTGGGTTTGACAATTGTTTGAAACATTTTGGTAGAAGTAAGTATACATGTCAACAAAATATGTAACATAGTTCCAATTGTTTTAAGAGACTTTAATGAAGAACTGTTTCATATTTATATATCTTTAACAGCTGACCTAAAATGCTGCATCTTCTTCTCCAGAGATGCTAACAACACTCCCCATGTGGAGAACCAACACAACCCCTCAGTCAGGTTTAGTGGATCCTCATATGACCCGGACCTTGAGCAGTGGGCGTCTTTAAAATACCTGGGGTGCAAGTTGTTTAAATTCTGCAGCTGTTTTTCCAGAGACACCTGTGCAACACATCAGCATCTTCTGCCCGTCTGAACTATTTCCATGGACGTATATTTTAGAGACAATTGATCCGATAGTAGGATGAGTATAGGACAGCTCCTTCCACAGCCAGAAGAATCCTCAGATGTTCACATCCTGAGGCGCTCAGTAGACGTAAGGCTGTAGGAGTATGACTTCATCTACGGCTCAACTTCCTCTCTTTGCACCTGCATTGAAACTGGAACTTTTTAGATTTTCTTTTCAGTGATTCAACAGACGTCTCTGGACATCATCCTCTGGGTTTGGACTTAACTCCCGGTCACGCTATGTTTACGTCAAACCAGGCCACTGTCTGAAGCCGAGCTGGAAAATGTATTGTCTGTGCATTTCCATATAACTGGATGAGATCATACATTACTGTCTTCCCTTTCGGTTCAAGGTCCTTTCATTACTGCAGAGTCAAGCCTGGGAAGATTCTGTTTAGTGCAAATTAAACAGCTCTGACAATACAACCACTTAGCTTGTTTCTTTTTTTGTTTTATATTTTCGGGAATTTTGCCTTTATTGACAAGACAGTAAGTGTAAAATGTGGAGAGAGAATTGGGGAAGACACACAGCAGAGGGCCGGGGTTGAACTGAACCTGTGTCCGCTACAGGAGGACTCAATACTCTGTATGCAGGACGCTCACTTGCTAGCTCACCCACTGAGCTAATTTAAAATAAATATTAAATAGAAGTCCCAAAAAAAGCCAGTGCCATTTGCTTGTGTTGACTCCAAACTCATATATCCATCCATCCATTGTCTTCTGCATACCCGCGCTTGGGTTGCGGGGTAGCTGGCCGAGTGGGGCATTCCAGACGTCTCTTTACATAGCCACACTTTTATAGCTCCTTCTGTGTAGGAGACCATCCTACGGGTTCTGAGTCTACACCAGTGTCTCCTCCCGGTTGAGGTGGCCAGGAGACGTCCTAACTAGAAGACTGAACCACCTCATGTGTTTTGACATAGAGAAGAAGGGGTTCTGCACTGAGTTTCCTTCGAATGTCTCAACTCAGCAACTTGTATTTGTGACCTCATTCTTTCCATCACTACCAAATTAATCAAATTTTTGTTTCAAATTAATATCATGACATAAAAAGAAAGAATAAAGTAATGAGAAGGAAAATGCAAGCTTGGGCCAACAAAATGAATTTATAAAAAACTTGTTCTTGTCTTGCTGCATTTACCTCAGAGGACAGTGAATAGAAACATGACTTCAAATGAAGCACTTTATAAGCTGGATGTGTACCAGGTAACTGTGACCACCATATCGAGTTTATAAAGTGATGATAAGTCATTGCTGTGTTTACAGCTTGTAAAAAAAAAGTTGTTTACTCTCAACTCTGAGATTTCGTGTTCCGTTACCCTTAATGTGGTTAGTGTGCCCCATAATTATTTTGTAAATGCGCAACAATTACAAAATAAGTACACTGTAAATTGTGGGCCACAATCTAACAATTATCCAAGACTCAAATTGAATTCCCCTCACTGTTAACATCTTTCTTTCACCAAATTACTGAACTCTCTAACTTCCATTGCGCTAACTGCTCTCGAGGCCTGAGCAGCGTTCGAGGAAGCAAACAAACACACAGACACGAGGCACGACTTCAAACAGCAGCTCTTTGAAGCAGCTGCCAAATCTACCATCCTGCTCCGCGTGGACTCCTTCCCCCTTTTACTGGTGCCATCTGGAGATGGTCCAGAGAGTTTCAGCGACACAGGGAGCGGGTGTGTGCTGATAAAAGCCTGATGTCTGGCAATGGATGCATCTGAAGAAACCTGAGAGGGCATCTCAGGAGAAGAGTGGCTGCCAGACTGGCACAGATCCTGAGAACCCACTCATGAGGAAAGTTTTTTTTTCTCACATGAGAAATGTAAATATAAATATAATAATTAAAAGACGTGTTTTGGGTCATTAAAAAATAAATGTGGGTCTAATTGAATGTCAATTGGGCAAATTAAACAGACCTACACCATGCAGTCAATTATAGGAATTTCTTTTATTCAGAAAAAAATTGAATGCTCACCTACAAGACAATTACATTTTAATACTGAGTGTGATCTTCACGCAAATAATAACAAGACTACAAGGCTATAGCAGTAATATGAGGCTATGCTTGCGCTAAATGCTAACGTGAGAATTCTAACATGCTCACAACGCTTACAATATTCATCTTAGCTTAGCCTATTAGCATGGTACCATTTACATCATGCCGTATTGAAGAAACAAACTCCAAACACATTTTTCTTTACTGACACTCTGCTTCACTTTCTGGAATTGGAGTCAACGTCCATTTTTATATACAATCTATAGTCTGGATCAAATTGTTAGGCCAATGACTAGCCAATTCATATTACTACCAGCAGAGCTATGCAGCTCGCATGTCTAATGCCAAAAGTTAAATATAAAGACTTAAGTAACTGAGGCAAAGGATCAAAAGTTGCGTGTTTTTGGATATTTAAGCACAGCAAGGGTTAACCATTTGGTTTGGTGAACATGCACTCTATTTCAGGGGACTGGTGGGGATGTACTGTTTAGATTAGCGGAGTAGGAAAATCTGATCCCCAACTCCTTCAGTAGAGTGGAGCTCTACCTTGAACCCCCAGTGAAAGCTGCCTGTTAGCAACAGTGCACATGTACAATCTCAGCGCAGTAAAAATAGACGGCAGTCCCACACTCGATCCACCTGTAAATGATGTCATCTGCAAAACATTCCTCTCCTCCAAACATGTCGCTTCCACTTGATGGAGCTGCTTTCAAACCCAGAGGATCATTATATAAACACACCCTTCAGCCCTTATAAAGAGCCGCTGCTCAGCCATGTACGCTTTTCAGGGAGAATGTAGGAGGTCAAGGTCAAGTTACTTGAACAGAACCCCCTGAACCGTGGACACGCAGCGAGACCGAAGCAGACGACGGCTTACATCAAAGTGTCGATCTGCGATGATCGATTATTGGCCGAGACAGGCCGAACGACAACTCCAGATTAGCAGAGTCAATCCACCTCCTCCAGATGCAAACCATTTAGTGACTGGAGAAGGAAGGCATTCCTAAAGGAGTGCAGCAACAGGGAGCTGGAAAGAATTATCCTCCGCTGTGGAGCAATCAGGCTGCAGAACCAGGACAGTGTTTCTGCTTTTCTAAAAGGTCTCACTCTGCTAAATTGTGTACATTTGCACTTAATTACTTCAAGATTCAAACAAAGACAACGTAAATCTAAAATGCTACTTGAAAGCCGTCATCTGTTAGACACATGGGGTTTCATATGTAACGGAGGGGAGGACTACACATGTTTTTCTATTTGTAGATAATCATAGTCGTCCTTTGCTTTGTCAGCATTGGTTGGCTTGTGCTTTAACGATAGTCTGTCAGGTCAGTGAGGACCTACTTGGTGGAACAGGCACTTAGGCTACTGAACATGCATCTGCTGACATGAAACTGGTGTGAGACCCGTTTTTACTGGTCAAAAAACCCAGTCACATCAGCATTCACTCGTGAGTCAAATGAGTCTAGAAACAGATTTTTATGGGCCTCGAGCCGCAGTGATGGAAACCCAGGATAACACACCAATTTGGCAAGACAGTTAACTGAGAGAGCACCTCCAAATTAGGTGAGTTTGTGGCATCGAACATGATTCAGCTTGGGAAAAAGCAGAAATCTCCTCTACTGGTAATGGGAAAGAGGTCAATCTCCTTTCTATAGCTGGTTTACCTGCATTTAAAAAATCCATACAAACTCATTTTGGTGGAGCAGAGGTATAAAGACTCCACATGATCCAACTAGCATTAGATGCAACACATGAAAAGGCCTGAGATGAGTAGGAAAGGGCTTGAGACGGACAGCGAGCATCATCCATGTCTGATCATGCATATCAAAGACCTCTTCTTGGGAATCACTCCAAAACTGATATCTTTCCCTGAATGCCATCTTTGTTTGGCCATTTCAACAATTAGCTTAAAAGGGAGGTCTTGGATTTCACTTTTTGCTGCTATTTCAATGGGCCATCTGATCGGCACAGACCTCGACATTCCTCCCTGACAAGACCAACCAAGAACAATGTTTACCTTCATCAATCCTAATCTCCAACACCCCCCTCCCAGAAAAAAGTTACTTCCAAACTGCCATGTCTTCCTACTGAGTAAGAGGCTCGTATTCCACGGACTCACTGCTCTCGGCTGCTTGAAACCGAATCAAATATGTTGCTTTGCCACAGACAGACAGACAGACAGAGAGATATCAGGAGAGCGAGAGGATTTCTGATAAAAATGCCAGTTGAACAGCCAAACATCAGCAGGCTGTCTTCCTGGTTTCTAACACCCTACATGGATGGGTTGCCTCTCAGTTCACTGTGCTGCAGAATCGGTGAAAACCAGAACACCTGCGAACTAAATATTTGGAAACACAAGATTATTTTCCACTGAATCCTCTGATGACCCGACTTTGAAATGCTCCATTGATAATCCCGCAGATCTGAGGGGCCATGTAGAAGACGTATGATGAGCTCATACAAATCAAGAACATGTGTGAACTTATCTGATCCATAGAAAACCACTTGGCAACAAATATGCCAATGGTAGTCAAGTGTATAAATCCTTCATGGGGAGCAACAGCGTGGAGTACCACAAGTGTCATGTAAATAGGAACAATTTATTTCATTAACAAATAACTAACACTTAGTTAGGAATACATTTTTAATAGATAACTAAACAAATTTTAAATATAAACATATACATAAGAAGCAGTGAAATGTTTTGGTGTTCAGCCTCAAAGGATAAACAGCGTAGGTAATGAATGGATGGACGGATGGTTAGATGGATGGACGGACGGACAGATGAATGAATGAATGGATGGATGGATGGATGGATGGATGGATGGATGGATGGATGGATGGATGGATGGATGGACGGACGGGCGAATGGATGGATGGTTGGATGGATGAATGGATGGATGGATGGATGGACGGGCGGATGAATGGATGGATGGTTGGATGGATGGATAAAATACTTTTTTTCTATTTCCTTCACACTTGGGATCCTCCACACACTAGGGAGTACCCTCTGTAGACCAGTGTTAAAATATTTGGGTTTGTTTTTGAGGGCATGCTGTCAAGTACACGGATGAAGGCTTCTCAAATGGACTGGTCTACACCCCCCACCCACCCAAGCCCACACTGACAAACTATGGACAGCAAAGTTCGTTTAAAAAGAAGAAATGAAGAAGCCTTGAGCCACTGCATTTCCCTTCTCTACAATCTGAATTTATGTAATCTGACCTTTTGATCAATCACAGGCAGCCATTAGGTGCGACTATCGCAGCGAAAGGTTTGTCTGGTGCGCTCGAACCAAACTGCTTCTATTATATAGTTTATATTTTCAGGCTTGGCGTTCAAGGACCAAGTGATGCAATGGAGGCCGTTCTACAGCTCAAAAATATTCAATGTCCTGGGTAATAAATCTAAAGTAATAACTTCTCTGCTAAACTACTCCTGTCTGGCGTACCACACTCACAAACCTACATTTGGCAGGTGGGAGAAGACACATAGCAACATTACAAACGGCACAGACAGTCAAGCATAAAGTCTCAGGTACACTTACGTCCTATTTTGTTATATATATATGGACTTGTTATAATAAAAACGGTGTTATTGGTGATGGCTTTCTAGGCTAGCTTAGGGGCATTTTGTAGTTTTTGTATTATGTTAATATGACAAAAATAAATACTGTATATTTTATATTAGTACAAAAAATAAGTTTCTGTTCAGGCTGTAATTTACTTTCAGTACAAAGGACATTTTTGTGTTCTTGTCTGTGCGTGGTTCAGTCAGTGAGCGTACAGACACTTTGCAGCATTGCTCTGTGCAGCAGAAAGAATAGTAAGAAGATGAAGGACATAGAAACCACAAAGGGCTCAGAGGGAGGGAAGGAGCAAAGACAATCCACTAACAAGACGCCAGATGTCAAAGAAACTTTTTGGCAAAGAGAATCTACAAAGTAAATTTGAACATAAACTCTAGTTATTAAGCTTAAAAACCTTAAGTGCTATGTTTATTTTGAAGAAGTTTTTCCATACAATGTAATGCATTCTGCCGGGAAGGTGTGGTTCTCCCAGCTTTACTTTCATGATCAAACTCCCCCACTGATGTGTCTGTGATGCAGCACTTACCGTTAATGTTCATGGCTGGCAACACCAAAGACATCTTGGGTCGCCTCCCTTTATTGTGGTTGGTGGCAGGAAGTAGAAGATGATCCTAAGAACAAAGAAGTGAGGGTCATCAAGTGGAAAATACAACTAATTTGGAAGCAAATAAAACGGTCAGCTGTTTGCATTTGTCCGTTTTTGATCAAGCTTTGGAGCTCAAGTTAGAATTTTTAACAGATGATGAACTTTCAATAGATAATTACATAACGTCATACATTGGTCATAGGGGAAGGTAAAAGGCATAAGACAATAATTTCAATAAATGTTTTAATTGAGGGCTTTCTTTTATCTTTTGCCTCATCGCCTCAACATTACAACCACCATTATTTTAATACATTGACATTTTGAAGCCCCTATTGAACTTGTGTATCCACCTGAAGTACGACTTAAAAATGGCATTTACAAGGAAAAAACGTCAGTTACCGGTGCAATTAAAATGAGCCTTTATGCAACTCATTAAAAAATCTCAGGAAAGGTTTTCCTCTGAGCACATCCTCTCAGGAGAAGTTACGGCAGAGAGGAATGCTAATGTGCAAACACACATGCGACCCACACAACACTCAGTTAAGGGCGGAGCTAAGCTGATGCTCGAAGAACAGATTCAAAAAGAAGAACTTGAATCATCTGTTGAATGTTTTGAGGCAAAGCAACAGGCGAGAAAAAGTTGTAGAACAGCATCTTAAAAAAAACTCAAAACCAGAACCAAAGACTGAAACCAGCATGACGTCACATCTGTGAGCGATTACTGAAGAAATCAAGAATCAACAAACTAAATACAGACAAGGACTTAATGGAATTTAAAAGAGTTGCTGCTTTTTCACACAAAAAGCCCATTTGAGTAGACAAAATTGAGAAAGGTTACTCCAAATTAAGTGGTATTGAGGCTAGATAATTTAAAGTTAAAATTTATAATACATTAAATTATATTATAAATTATAAATAACTGTAAATAAAAGGAAAAAAACGAATGTAATCTCTTCTGAACTGTTTATTTTGAAGATTAAACATTAAAAATGTAACCATTGATACTGATGTCTGCGAAAGGCTCATATTGGCCGATCAGCAAGGGGTCTGTAAGGCCCCAAAGGGGGTATTATAACCCCATGCATGTGGGAGTTGACTCTGCCTGGAGAGTGGCAGGAGGCAGGAAAACACCAACCACATTACTGCTAATCATCAGGGGGCCTGCTGTAGCTGCCATGACAACAGGTGAATTTTCCATGTCCCTGTTGGACCCAATCTACAGTGAAAGCCACCAGTGTTTCCAGCCCCACACCTCTGTGCACACTTACGTTAAGCCACAGGTGGTAAAATAGCACTTGAAGTGAGGTGGGGCTGCGATGGGAGAGTAAGAGCTGTGGCTGAGCTATGGTTTCCATCACTTCACCTCATTTCACAGTTTAACAGAACCACAGCCTGTAACGTATCTGTTGAGGGCTCAAAGTAACCTTGACCTTTGCATGACCACGTCTGAGTGTGCTACATACTGGAGGGAGTGACCTCAACTACTGGCAGAGCCGAGACCAGGACATTATGAACTCTATGAAATATATTCTTTTGCGTGGCGGGACCAAACTCGAAAATTGAGGGTGATTTGTTTCAAAATCTTAAGAAATTCCAAATTTAATCCAGAGTTTTGGCAGTCGTGGGATAACATCATACTGACTGGAACAAAACAAACAAAAGCACACCCACTGATTCAGACACACAATCACACCCTGAAACCCAGGAAACTAAATACAAGCACATGAAGTGTCTGCAAAAATGAAAAGGGTCACGCTAAATAATTGGCCTGTAACTGATGCTCTTATTATGTAACTGTTTCTAAGTTAAATAAGTTCAAATAAAAATCTAACGACAGTGATAATCACATCCAAAAGAGCAGGCATGTTTCAAAGTGAATGTTAAGTAAAATGAATATAATTACTGTAAGTCAGAACAATAGATATATACCCATAGAGCAAATTATAAAGTTAACAATTAATCAACCAAAGTAAATCCATCTGTGATTTAGTTTGAATTCTACAATACAAAGTTATATCTAACTTTTATCTTAGATGAACTTGTGGCCTCACTGCTCCTTCACAACACAAAGCTGCTTTAGAGTGAAAGAGAGCCACTTGACCTGTAGAGGCCCTCGGACCGGGTTCACCATTAGTCCCATTGTCCCTGCTGTCACCATGCCAACAGAGCAAGACTTTTGTCACTTGTTTAGTGACAAGGGGTATTGATCTTTGACCACATGCTTCAAACCTCCTGCCCCACCAGATAATCCTGAGGGTTTAAAAGCTTAAAATCACCCACAGTATCCAGAGTTTCTTTTTTTTTCATGTGATACTAATAAATACTCACTTCAGCTCTTTGGAACTGTTTTATGAGAAACATATCGTGTGTGTTATAAGTAATAGATACTACATGATTTTGTTGGCTAGCAGTTATTGGTGAACTTTGGAGGTTATTTTCCTTTTTTCTACACTTTCGTGACAATAGGCAATTATAATAATGAAACACATACTGGACTATATCAAAACCAATTGAAAAAAAGAATATAGCAAAGTTTTATTTTTGTTTGGGTTGCACTTAAATACGCTGAAAGCTCTAAGAAAATAAATATATATAATTTATGTTTTTGTGAAGTAATTGTTCAACAAAGTATTCAAGAAACCAAATCTTCTCAAGAACTCTTTCTGACTATCATTTCCAGGAATTAATCATATCACGAAAGAAAAGGCTTAAAGACAGGCTTCAAGTTTCAAATGTGGAAAAAGTGGTCAAATAAATAAAGACCAAAGAGATTAACTGTGACACATGGCGACGCCTAGAAATCCAAAACACGCTCTTGATGATTACGAATGGACCAAGGAAAGTGGACTGGAAAGGGTTAGTTACACCCCTGGGCATGTGCATTTCATCCCTTCGCCCACCCTGCAATTTCCTCTGAAATCCACTGGTTCTGTGACGGAGAAGAGCTATTACATATAATTTATAATTCATAAGTTACTCATGCTGTGATTAAATAGTGACTGTTTATCGTCAGTTTGGGAAAAGGAAATCTCGTGACAGACCAAAATGGATGGAAATTTGATTAGCGTTGAGCTGTATAAACCTCCCCTTGAAATCTCTACTTTACGTGATCCTTTTCCCTACTGGCACAGTTTCCTGCAGAGACCAGCACCGGTTTCTCCGCTCAGATCGGTGTTGAGTTGAAACCTTACCCTGCGGAATGACACCACGTAGAAAGTGTCCCCCCGGCGGTTGATCTCGTCAAAGAAGTCACTGTAGGTGTGGTGAGGGGCGTAGTAGACCTGCAGCTCACTGCCAGGGCTCCTGATGGGAGATGAAGAATAACAAGATTATAATACAAAAACACTAAAATCACTTAAATCTTCATTAAATTGACACGGGAGACTGACAAGTATGTGTCTGATTCAGTGCTGATAATTAATGTGTTCTGCCAAAAAACTCTATTATATTTGGAAATTTTCATGCAGATTACATTTTTTAACAGTTGTATCATCAAACTTGTATCGCAGCAAGTCAACACTTTGACTTGTATTTTGACAAGTCGGCCCCTTTAACACCAATACAGAGTGAGAATCAGCTTTTGTTTGGCCAAGTAGTTGAACACATTGAAGGAATTTGAGTTTGGTTTTACATTACTCTCCGCTTAAAGAGTAATGTAAGAGTAAGTTTGGCACAAGGAAAACAAAAACTGAACAATCAAGTAAAAAAAATGGTACAACCCATAACTTAAACAAGAGTGGATGACCCAGTCTATACTGTAAATCAACATGTGAGAAGAAAAGAGTAGAAGCAATACAAAGATATATAAATATACCTAATTTATAGAAAGAAAGAATCTTCTATAAACATTAGATGCAAGAGGATGGAAACCAACATTTTTGTTTTGTGCCAGGCTTGAAATTTTAATTTTTTGTGTATTTCTATTCTGGCAAACCAGTGGCCCCACAGACGTCAACTTTTGAAAGGGACTTTTCCTGTTTTGTTTTGTATATTTGGATGTTTCATCGTCAGAGTAACAACTAGGACAAAAACTGTAGGTGGTGAAAAAGGCTGATCTTTGCCACTGAGTGACGTCCAGTAGAAAGGGTTCTAACCGACCCCAAAACCTCTGACACAGTTTAATCCTTCAAAATAAAGAAAAATCCCACAAGGCACAATGTCAAAACTAAAAAACAATGCAGTTTGTTATGTCTACAGGTGCTTTACGTCATCGACAAAGCACAAACACAACTCCAGTCATGCGGTCATCTACTTCGGCAGATCCCGCTGACGATAAACACTCCAGTCTGCAACTCCACCGCTCGCCATCTGACTTTACCACTGTGTTTAGTTTACCACACAAGTAGTAGTTACTGTGAATTTGTTCTGTTATTTACAGTGTGCCCTCTAGCTGTCAAAAAAGTGCTTGAATCAGCTTTAAAAATCAAAAGATAATTTTTTGGTCAAATTATTTAATTGTTTGAAACTGACATTACTCATTACATTCTGTGGAAAAAGGCTTTTACTCACTTCTCCTCAGTAGTTTCTGTGTATTGAACGGTCACAATGTGGGCAGCCTCCTTATTCTCTGTTTTCTGTTTGGAACAAAGAGAAAGATGATTAAATTTGATTGCTTCATAATAACATTGAGTAACAATTAGAGAAAGAGCAGGATTTACTGTTGGCAACGCTGCGTAACACATAAACACAGACTCCATTCAAAACAATACAAGTGACCATTGTGTCAACAAATTAAATCACAGAACTCTTAATTCACACATGCAGAATAATAATATGAACAGAAATGTAAGTTTAAATAGTTTTTATGAGGTATAATATGTTTGTTTTTACTTACTTTTACTTTTGAGTTTGTTTATATGTTTTAATATAATGATGTTTTAAGTGTGTGTAAAGAAATATATTAATACAGGTGAGAAATAAACACATCTACCTTTCTGTTTATAGTCACATGACGAATGGGTCTATGCTAAGTGGGCAGCTCTTGGTAGATTGGACTTAGTGTGACAGAATTAGAACGAAAATGATGGAAAAAAAGAGCAGGGGGCACTAATCCTACAGCTCCCCTCCAAGTGTTGTGTTTACTTTCTCAGGGCTGTCGGATTAAACTCAGCCCAATAAAGAGAAATGAGAGGCATAGAAAGGGAAGGTGGGAGAGGGCGATAGCGAGGGAGAGGTGGAATCTATGGTAGAGAAAGAGGTTTTGGTTTGCCAAAAACCCAATTTACCCTGAAAGCAATGGCTTGAAATAAAAGGGAAGTTTGGTTTTCTAAGCTTTGATGCCAACTCTGAACATAGTGTAAATTTCGTTCGCTTGGATCATTAGATTAGTTTTCCTGTTTTTCAAATCACGCTGCTCCGACTTACCAGAATGGTCCTGGTGGGTTTGTGATTGCCGTTACTCATGCGCCTGGATTTGGTTTGCTGCACTTCGTGACGGTGGACCCAACCCCTCAGCTCATGGGCCAACCTGCCAGTCAAAGTTAACACAGGGGTTTTTCTTACATTTCCGATAAGATGTGGTTGATTTTGTGCCAGGATTTAAGATTTTAGAACTTACTCTTTGCACTTGGTCCTATTAAGAGGAGGCTGGCAGGGCGGGGCTGGTCTGAGACAGAGGGGATCCTTCACCAACATCAGGGCCTTATCCAAAGAGCTAAAACAGAATAAAAAGCAGGCAGAGGCTGTTAAATGAAGAGAACAGTGATAAGAGTACAGGGCCCTGTTCAGATGCTCTGAAATGAATGTAACAATTTCTAATCGCAATCTGGTGCAAATATATTCCACATGTTGAGAATATGATTTGAATGCAAACCCGGAGCCAACATGGCCGCACGCCCTCAGACGGAGGTGAAGCACTTCTGACGAGGAGCAAAAAGCGGCGCGATGAAGAATCCAGCGTGGCATCAATGTGCGGCCAATTAGGTCTCTATCAGATTTCATTGTTTATTAATGAGACATGTGCAGAGTGTATGCACAAAAACGCTGACTTGCAGAGAGACATGACATGATATGTCCATATGCTGCAGTAAATTATGATGACATTAATCATAAACATGCTACAGAGAAATCTACAGTCCTAGTGAGTCATATATAAGGTTGTGTATTGTTTTTAGTTTTTTTTTAATACCAGTGCTAAATCGATATTTTGTATATATTTCATATATTTTCCGGCGCCTAACATATGACTGTTAACACTTTAAAGTATAATTAACTTAAATATACAAAGAAAAATAAGAGCAACATTTTAAAAATGAACTAACAAATATCACAATATAAACAAGACTTAAACCAACTACAATGATTTAACACTAGATACAAGTTTCAGTGCTTAATACAGCAGAACCGGTCGTCATTAGTCTCCCACCACCGGGAACAGGGACGCCCACACTACCGGCTGATGTGCTCAGCATTGGGCCAAATGGTAAACAGTCAAACATGGTGAATCCCTCTGCTTTTAAACGTATCCCGTGTGAAATCAGGTGGTTCACAGAGATGATCGTGTTCCTCTCTTTACACAGAATCCTTTTATCTGAAATACAGCCACATTTATGACCCTTTAGCTTTAAGCATTTTGATGTTCCCAACGCTCAGATTAGCCCATGTGATTATGCACAGTAACAGCCTAAAAGCCTGCCTTGTTACCCTAAGGTATGTTTACATATATTGTGGATCAGGAGCACATTGCATGACTTCCCCATCCCCACCCCCCACCCTCACATGTTACTGTGATTGTAATTAAAACTGTGGTACTTTTGTGCAAGTGAATGATTATGCAGCCTGAGGTGGTGATGTAGACTGTCCACAGCCTGTAGCCACCTGCAGGGGGCTTGTTAAGAAAAACGTCTGCCACGACGTAATCCCCCCTCTGGGCCTCCCCGATCTGAGCCAAAGAACGTCAGCTACGCCTCACATTCCCGTCACTAAACGTCCTGGAAATGGTTCTGCGAGACATAATGTCAGACCACAAAGACCTGATCATAACTCTAACTGAGGGGCCCATTTTAACCTTCCTACTAAACACACCTTCCTGTTCAGTGGAACCCAAAGATTAGGTTGCATATCTCACCCCACCATCCTCCTCTAGGCCGCATTTTGGTGCTTTCACCCCTTTTGTAAAAGCTAATCTGTTCCTTCCTGCCCGTGCTGGGTTAATGCTGCCGGGAAACCTGATCCTCCAGATGAATGTTTCACATTAACATGTGACATACCCTACGGAGAGATCTGACACAACACAGACTGGCAACGCCATGCAGACATCAGACGCTGACCACCACCCATAACATCACTTTCAGTACATGGGGGTGCAGGTAATGTACCAAACAAGAGTGTTATTTATGCAATTTACAAATGAGACTGCTGGGCCTCTAGTGTATTTAAAGAAAGACAAATATATAACCCTTTAGAAAAATAAACAGTTACTGGCAATATAGGACTGGATGTCAAACAAGGCCTGACCCCAATTTCCCACCTTGTTACTCAAAGCACAAACTGTTGGCCAACTAGCCAGGGGCCTGGAAGCGCTCGAGAGGCAGACGTTTGGACAGAGTTGGTAATCGACTGGCGCATGTGTTTACACGTGCTGTAATGAGCTGTACTAGTCAGACTCGGTGCAGGCACAGGTGCATCCTGGTCCGCTGACATGGTGCTTGAACATAGTGTTGTGAAAGGTGTTGTGGGGGTTTGAGCTCATTACCTGTCGGCCCCCCCAGAGAAGCTGCTGTCCAGGGGCTCGCTGTCCGTTACGACGATCGTCTCCGCCTCTGAGGAGAAACCCAGCAGGTGTCGGCCGCTGTTCTGCATGGAAACAACTTGGAGCTTGGAGCCCGGACCACCCTGGAACAAACTGAATAAACAACAAGACAGGTGAGGTGAAATCAGAACACTCAGGCAGGAGGAAAACACAGAGAAAATCACAAGAACTTGGTACTGGATAGAGATGACCACTGAATTCCATGTGGGCCACATCCTGTGCACAGCAGGGTTTTTCCCCATTTTAAGTCAAGCAGCAGAATCTGAACTCCGATCTAGACTGAATAACCCAAAGCAGGCCGGGGCACACACACAAGCAAAAATACACAGTCTCTTTCAACAACATTACTGCACTGAGTGGCGTTTTCATTTCAAAGGATCTGACCTCAAAAGCGGGCATATTTCACATTCCAAAGGAGAGGCCGAACACAAAACACACAGATGAGAGAACAGGTACAGCGCACGCACAGACACACACACAGAGTTTAGCTACTGTGAATACAGCTAAAATCACAAAAGCAAACTCTCCTGTGGGTCTTAAGAAACCTTTTCATATTTAAGCTCCAGAAAAAAATTGAAGGAAAACGTTCCTAGCACAGAGCGCACACATACTATCAAAGCCATCAACTCTAACAAGTAGATGCTTGCATCCTTGAGGAGAAAGTTATTCCCAGGAAAAGAACAAACATTTTTACAACATGAGAACAGAGAATCTGTCTTTAAACTTGGAGAAAGACTGTTGGAGCATGCCTTTTCGGGAATTACACAATCCCTGCAACTGGGTGTAATAAAGCTTTTTTTCCCCAGAGTACTTTTAAACAACTTTATAATAATTAAACTTATTATTACAATCAGAGATTAATTAAACTGCCACATAAAAATGTTTTATACTTTTGTTAATAATCTGAATGATCTCTTCTTCATATTTTTAAGTGGTAAATGTTTACTGTCCCCTCCAAGTTAACAGGTTTTTTCAAAGCTTATTCACCCATTAGTCATAAAGATCTATAAACTCTGACAACAATTTTAGAAGACTGGAGCTTAAACACAAGAGCAATATGGCACGGATTAACTTTTCAGTTTCGGCTGCTTGAAATTTGTCACGTTTAATTATTAGGCCGATATGTTAGTTACAGCACAAGAGAAGTTCGGTTCTGAGGAAAAATACGAACATGTTGCTGCAATAGGAAATGTGCTGTGCTGTTTTCAATAAATGTTTTTGAGTCTTACACGAGAGAAGTAATTCCCACAGTGAGTCATGGGGCTTCCCATTTGTTTTCCTTCAGTAAACTTACACTTTTTGCATTCGTAATATGTCGCTGTTGCCGGTTATCTTCCTCAAACTACAGTATCTGCATTTACGCCGTTTGAACAACAAACCATGTTATGAGGTAAGGCACTTAAAAGCATATAGACATTCACTGTCATGAGCTCACCCCATTGGTCCAACATTAAGTACGAGGAACACCAAAACCACCATGACACACACGGCTCTCCTCTTGGGCGCTGTTGTCTTAAGTCCAGTGTTCTGCCGGGAGAAAGAAAAAACCATGTCAGATTGTCAGACGTGTTTACAACAGGACATTTTTACCAAAAAATGTCAGGCAAAGGTGGTAGAACATGCATGAGGCAGCACATTCTGCTGGGCAGAGCACAGCTTCTGCCAATGAATATTTTAATTGATAACTGACTTACTGTGTATGTATTCCTTATCAAAACCCAAACTCACTTGCTGTGAATTTACCAGCAATGTTCCTGCTGTATTTGTATTGTATTTGCTATGTCACATACAGCCCCTCTGGAACATTTCAGGGAAATGTCCTGACTTAAGAGCATTTGTGAAAGTACACTGTGAATGAGTAGATTTATTTTTCTTTGTTAAATTTCTCATGAGATTTGAGTGTTACTTTCAGTAACTTTTCAGTCTTGAAGCATTTCGACTGTGTAAGGGCATCCTCATCAGAGCTGCAGCATCTTAACTCTTACCTCACTCAGCAGGCCTTCCAGCTGTCTCTTCAGGTTGCCATTCTCACATTTGAGCACCTCGTTCTCGGAGAGCGCCACTTTGAGGCGGGCCTCCAGCGTGAGCAGGTAGTCTTTCTTTTTCTTCCGAGACAGGGATGCTGACTCGCGATTCTTTATCATGCGCTGCTGTCTCTGGGACAACTTTGACTGAGGTGAGACACAGACACAAAGACAGAAGAATAACATTTCATGTCACATCCATTTCACCTTTGATCCACTCGATGCCTATCCAAACAGGAAAGGGGCGATTATTTGGGGGAAGGCGGTGAATTTCCTGAGCCACCTGTTGAGCTGTACATCACAGGCTAATCATGACATCAAGTTTATTTATGCTCTAAAGGCTATTTGGTTTAAAAATGCTTTTCATTCCGTGTCACTGTGAAAACATCTAAATGATTCTCTGGAAAATAAATAGGAAGAAACCAGCTAGCACACATTTACAACAGAGAATAGGCATTCTTAGATAAGTATGTTATGCATACTTATTCTTATTTACAGCTGCTTCCAGACTATCATCTTTTCAAATTTTTGCCCCAGTTGACACTCGCTCTTATTCAGGATGTGATACCCTGGACAAGACTGTCCGACTGCTGAAAACAAGATGTGAAAGCAGACAAGAAGTCTGAAAATGGGTCCCTGGGAGAGAAGAAGAAGAGAGAAACATCCTATAAAAAGTCAGTCAAAAGTAAATGGAAGAAACGAAGGGGAGCCTGACGTCTGACCTGTAGGACCTACTTTGTTTTTCTCACCGGGAGAACCCTCAGGCTGCTACAGCTCCAGTTTACTTTAGTGACAGATTAATAAATAGACATGTTTAAGACGTGTCGTGAGGTTAACGACACCTCTGCATCAAATCAGGGCTTTAACGCTGCTCTAAAAGAAACCTGTGAGTGCATGTGATCAAGCTTCTGCTAAAACAATATTTATGCCCACATCCTGTGAGAGGTCAAGAGGCCTCTTTCAATACCTCTGTTCTATACGTGAAGAAGTACGTGTTTACGGAGCGTGTCACAGTTTGAGGAATGGGTTCACATAAACACTGAGGAACTATGTACGCTGTAGTTCTTGATGTAAAGAAAAGAAAAAGAAACGTCCAACCACCTTAATTGCTGTAATTAGTCTTACATGCTTAAGTTCATCTGCAAATAAATAGATCAAATATTCAGCATTTTACTGTTTAGATGCTCTGGATTTGTCCATTTCAGATCAGCACTGGATCAACTTTAAGAAGACAAAAAGAAAATGTAAAAAGAATCAAACTATTGAGTAAATAAATACATGAGAGCAGTTTCAAATTTCCCGTAGGAAAGAGGATTGGGATTTATTTCTACTTGAGGTCAGTGAGCAGTGACCTGTAATCAAAGCCCTCCATTCTACTAACCAGAAACAGCCCATATCTTGACATGACCTATCACACATGAACACGACCAATACTGTGATCACCCGAAAACCTCCATTGTTCATCAAGTCCCTATAGCCACCCCTCTACTGCCCTTCCCCTTCCCAAAACAACCTCCCAGGGGTAAGCTTCTAAAGAGCCTGGGTCTAATAGCCCCACTGGTGATTAAGTTATTTGGATCCTAGTATTTGTGCTCCGTCTCCTGAGAAACCCGTCCGTCTCCCAGCACAGATCTGGGAGCCGTGCCACTAGTTTGAGCCTGGGAACGCTGCAAGTAAGCCGTTACCAGGGTGAGCGGAGACCATGGGGGAACCTCGCGTCGCCACAATGAGGCCGATGAGGGAAATGTCGGGCAGGGGGCGAAAAATGGCACCTCTCAATGAAGTCCATGAATGGACATGAGGCTAAAACTGGTTCAAACTCTATTTTAAGTGTCATTGGAAAAATAAACAAGGAAAATTGCCATGGTCCCCATGAGCAGACCGCATGCCACCAGCTGCTAGTGTGGACCGGTGGAGCGGCCAGCTGCAGACAGCTGTTGGGAGGCTGATCAGTCAGTTACAGTCTTAGTAATGTAGGATTTATCATTAGGGTGTTGCTGAAACTAATGAAGAATTTCTGCACAACCACAAGCTAGAGTTAATAGGAAAACCACAACAGATCTGCTAATGCCCGACTGTCACGCTGCTGTTCAGGGTCTTTCCATCTTTTGCATCCAGCATCGAAAGGGTTACTGCAGGAGGAAGTGTGAGATGAACCATTAACCTACCCTAACGGGAGGGGCGCCGTTTAACAAGTTGGGGTGAAAATGTCAGCTGATTTTACTGTAGGTCACAAAACAACTAAAACCATGGCACACCCTCTACAGGGGTGTAATAACTGTCAACCTGTGGTATTAAACTCTCTCAAAGAGCTAAGACAATTGACTGAATAAAAGTTAAATAACTTATTTATGTGTATGAGGGGGAAAAAGCTTTTCCCACTTACCATACTTAGGACTGTTTTTACATTCTGGTATTTGGACATTATTTGAATGGGATGTAACAAACAAAAATTGTCATTAGCAACAGTAAGAATAGATTGTCTACCTGCATTTAATTATCAATAAACATTCAACTTACTGAAAAGTTTAGTATCTGACTGTGTTATGAAACAACAAAGGCTTCTCTAACTTGTTTCCAGTAGTTTTCCTGCTGCATATTATGGAAGCAGGTTTTACACATTAAAAGACAAACGCAGACAGATGTGGTGACAAAAACACGAGCTGGAAATCCACTCAGCTAAAATACTCAACAGATTTTCAACACGACATATGGTTACTCTATAAAACCAATATGGGGAAAACAAAATGCCATCTTGTTACATGGACTTCTCTGATGGAACAGGTTGGATCGGTGTCATTTTGCTGTCGAGGAAACTTATCAAGGGGATTCTTTTTACTTTAACTCAACCAATCGCACTGATTGGAAACCTTGACAACTTAACAAGCATCGACATCTGGGTTAAATGAAGGAGGCCGCTTTGTATCCAGAATCCCAGCGGGCTTTCCTGGGGTCCCCTAAAGTAAATCATCCCTATCCTACAAATGGGAGGATTTGTTGAGGCCTGCAATTCCAGGCCGGGCTGTTTTTCAGCCAGAGCTCAATCCTTCCTGTGCAGCAGCCCATTACATTACAGTGACCCGATCCCTGATGGCTGTTTACAGCTGTCGCAAAATGCTTCGCCCGGCACAACACCTGCCTGAAGCATGTAATCGTTAGCAGCCGTTTAACACCCGGGCTTACATCGGCTAACTAGAGGCCGATAATACAGTACCGCCAAGAACATGAACAACCACACTGTACTACACATAGTACTACATGTAGCAACACCTGGCACAGGCAGGCCATCTTTAACATGCATTTTACACAACGCCCTGGCCCACCACTGGCTATAAAGTGAACCCAGCTGCAACAAGCCCGACCACCAGCGTACACTCACACAGCGGGGTTATGGCTCAAGAGCTTGTCAATGGGCTACGGATATAACTACTGTCCATTTCAACAACTGCATAGAAACAATAGATGCTGAAATGCTGTTTAGTAACGTTTGTCATTCAGTTTTTTTAAATTAAAAAAGCAATAAAGACTAAAAAAAAATCCCCTTCTCAATTATTGTGTACAGCCCTTCCCATTTTAATCACCTATTGTAAACTTTATTGACGTGGTTGGCTTTACAATTGACTGAGAGGCAAATATGTTTTGGCTTCTGGGGTTTGGAAGTCCCTGACATTTCTGTTCATGTCTGGCATGAAAAGTTCTCCAGACTCCATTTGGCCAAATGATAATTGAACAAGTTCCTAGCTACTCTTTATTAGGGTGGTCAACATAGCCATTCATAAAACAATAACCACTTGTAAAACTTTATTCGAGTCTCTCATTTAAAAAACCCTGATGGAAAACATTGTTAATGTCAAAACAAATGAAGCAGCCTGGTAAAACAGAGCATTCTAACATTAGCTTAAGATTTATGTTTCTAATGTTCATGAGGAATGAATCAGGGCCAAAAAGAAATCATTCATGAAAGTAATAGCTGAAAATTTGATCTATTTTCTGCAGTCATCCCAGTGTCGCCACAATTTAAGAGACATTTCATCAACCTACTTTAAGTCCAATGGTGCATTCGTGCAACTTCTCTCCCAAACCAGTGTGAGCTGGACAGCAGTAAAGTAAATACGGTGTGAATGTGGAAGACCTGCCCCCCAAAAATAAAACAAGACAAACAGAAGACTGAGTGAGAACATGTTTCTCATCTCTCTAAAGGTCAGACAAGAGCAAGCTATCAGGAACTGTTGCGCTGGAGACCAAAGTCTGAAACAACACTGAAGTTGCTGAAAGTCACGGCTTCTCCCAGTTTGCACAACGGAGTCAGACAGCTCGGACTGGGCGAAGAGATTTTGCAGAAAATCGGAAAAAAAACAACAGCCTCAGTCCTTTGAAAGAATATGACTCTCCCACTCAAAATAAAACAGCACGGACAAAAGATGGGGAGCTATTCTTGAGAGACCACAAGTTTTAACTATAAACAAAACAAACTATAATATGGTTTTCTTTTTTAACTTTTAAATCTCTGGGGCAGTCCCTGTTTCACTTAACAGTACCTTACAAGTTTCTGTCAAAGCTCTGTGCCTTCCTGCGCTGTCATTTCGCCGAGCTATGCAAAAGGAGTGTGTGAAGAGGAGAACTAATGATGGTTAGTGTGTGTGTGTGTGTGTGTGTGTGTGTGTGTGTGTGTGTGTGTGTGTGTGTGTGTGTGTGTGTGTGTGTGTGTGTGTGTGTGTGTTTTCTGTGCACTGCAGCTGTCCTGACGTCACCCCTGAATGCAACACACGGACGGATCTCTGTCACCCACACAGAGTCATGTCCTTCAGTGGAACTGTCTGAACTACAATTACATCACATGTCTATGTTTCCAATGAAACCCCTCAGGTATGATCATCCACTGATTGTTTTGTGGCACCATGACTGTATTGTCTGTTGTATTCATGATTTACTCTGATAAAAAGCATATTCATTCAGACAAAGACTGAACTCATTCATTTTAATGAATGATCTGACATGCAGATGCCTCTCTAGAGTCCATAATGATGAATTGGAATCACACAATAGTACATACTATTGTTCTCTTACATTTCTAATAAAGTATCTTTTGATTATTGAGTGAAAATCGTTAATTTCAACATTTAGTTTGGCCTCACAAATTAATAGTACATATGCATGAATATCCATCGATTAATTATCTATACAGTTAATCTGGTTACCTATTTTTAGGTTCAAAGTGTGGAGCCAAACATATACATATAATCTTATAAGCCTGCAGCTACATGGAAGTGCACACAAGCAAGTCCTTGCATGTCCACACATGCATAAACACCACTACTGAAAGTGCACATTATTCCTGTGAAGATGCAGTATGACCTTCAGAAGAGGAGGAGATTGAGAAATTCTTCCCCTGAGCACAGACCTGCGCTGCTGTATTGAAACACACAGACACTGTTTGACATCCATGTAAAACACTGTGGTCCTCAGTTGGTTTGGATGGTCAGGTGTCCATGATGCCTCTTATTATAACACTGTATGAACCAGTTGTTAATCCTACTGTCTTGATGTCACAGGAAATAACCTGACAAGTCGTAACCATAGAGACACAGGTCCACTTATCGCCATGTTGGTTCTAAATGGTCAATGTAAAATAAGTGGCCTGAAGATTTTAAGAGACCCCAGATCAAATTGCATTTTATGTTTTTTAAGATATAAACATACAAAGCAAGAATTGTAAACATGATTTTTCACCCATTCCACCCAGTTATAGCATTTCAAACTCTTGTGTTTCATAATACCACTCAAGTTCTGATAATTGACATCAGCCAATCAAAAATAAGGGACAATGAGAATAAAGTAAAAAAGTATTTTTTTATACTTTTTATAACATTATGCCTAAATCTTTCAAATTACTTCTCATGAATACAGAAAATGTAAATAACTGTGTTTCCATCCACTGCTTTAATGCAAAGATTTAGAGTTACACATGTCATGATCCGTCTCTGGTCTGTTTTTTTCCACAGAAACAGGTGGATGGGAACATGCTTGCTATTAATAACTCAGTGCTCCTGGACTATGTGCGGACTAATAGATAGGAAAACATAATTGACTCACATCATCATCTGAGGAAGAGTTTCGGAGTGTGACGGAGACAGGCCTGTCCTGGCTGAGCGTTGGCATGGTGACCACATTGCTTGTGACGGCCTGTGGCGTCTGGATGTGTATGACTTGGCTCGGCTGAGACAGCACTATAGGACGACCTGAGAGAGGCATAACACATAGACACTTAAATTACATGGAGTTAGCTTACCTAGCTATACTATAATCATACATCTACTCTATGATTAACACTGTTTAACACGGACTGTGATTATGTGTTTGTGTACGTTCTTACCCAACATATCTTACAACAACAACATAAACATTAATTCTTATATTTTATAAAAGCTGTGAAATCTATCAGTGTGGAGTTTGAGGAGCCTCCAGCTGCAGATGGCACTTTCAGCTCCTTGAACGCCCATCACATCTGATGACCTATGTTGACCCCTTTAAAGACACTCTCTGAGTTTAAAGTACAGATGCAGAGGATGTTTACCATCTTGACCTGTGGTCCTTAACTTCCACATTCCTTACTGAGAGCTGTCGGGAGTTTTACGTGCATGAACGCACATAAACATGCACATGTGCCCTTATTTTAAAAAAAAACAACGAGGTCTGACAGAAACTAACACAAACCTCAACAAGAAAAAACAATATCGTCTGTGTTACTAAATGTGCTGTTGGTGTAGGAGCCTCCCGCTATTTAGCCGACACCTCCCAGTGAGACTGTGCCAGGAACCATTCCTCAGTCCGAACCGACCCAGCAAGCTTCACCTCTAACGCTAAGCGAGTCTGTCAGTTCTAATAGTGCAGAAGTATTACCCAGGCCTGCTAATGAATATGAGTGGTGCCAGCGTTATGTCTTGTGCTCATGCTCTGTAAGAAGAATTCAAGAGGCTGAAAGTCAAAAGAAATTGAAAGCTTTGGGAAAACCAGTGAGCCTGTTTGTTCCCCGGAAACTCACAACTACCGAGGTCAAACTCTATAAAATATGAACTCATCTGTTAACATCTCTGATTTCTTTGAATTTTTCATCTCCCTGAAGCATTGATCTCAATCATCAGCTGCAAGAGCATCTTAAACCAATGAAACCCGTTACACTGAGCAGGCTTGACTTCACTTCCATCTGGGGTCCTAAACTTGGAGGACTTGGCCATAGCCATCTGCCATCTTGGCCATTACCAGGCAGACAAGAGAGCCGAGTTCAAATTCATGTCATGAGAGTTCAGATACTCCACCCACTTCGGTCCCAAGCAATGAGATAAGTATTTATATTGGCCTGGGTGCTGTTGATGTTACACACAGTGGACCAGATTGGTGAACCAGGCAAGACTGATAATGACTTAAATGCAAATACACACACCACCTGATAAGTAGTCTCTGGTTTACCTGTGGATTATATAACATTTTTCTTGATAATATGAATATATCAATGATGGAATTTTCTCAAAAACAGTCCAAATTTAGACATATTTTGGATTAAAAAGGCAAACATTTAACATCTGAATACAATTTGACCATAGAGTATGAAGCTGACCATTGAGCAAAATATTAGGTTAGAGCACCCTCTGCTGGCCAAGACACAACAAAGTAAATGGTTGTTTCAGTGAAAAAGACAAATACATCACAAACAATAAACATTATTAATTCTAAATATCACAAATTACAATTTATACTTAGTAAATAACATCATGTTGCTTGCTAATATGTCCAGAGATCCACATATCTGAGCAAACGTTTCCTAATGTGTTTCAATGTGTTGCAGTGAGACCTCTGACCTAGAGGGGGTGCTGGCTGGATGTTGACTGGAACTGGTTTGACCACAGGCAGCACAGTGGTCTGCAGGGGCTGGATGATGATCGTCTTGGCCTGCAGGGGAGCTCCTGCCTGAGCGAGCGGCAGAGATGTGATCAGCGGCCTCGGCTGGATGGAAACTTTTGGTCCGATATTTATCGGCCTCTTGATGGACTGAGCTGCTTTGGCTGGTGTGTGTATGTTTGGGGTGGGGGGGGGGATTGGCAGGAGTGAGATAAGAAAAGTGAATTCATGTTAGTTAAAGGAAAGGCTGCAGAAGTTTGCATTCAGTACAGGGTGTTTCCTGTAGTCCTGCTCATTTTCTAATGAGACATTACATTTACCTCTGTTTCCTTTACTAATCTCAGAATTCTACAAACACAGATCGTGGATGGTTTAGGACAAATAGTTCAAATGTAGATGATGGCTAAAAGAGCAAATAAGCAGATGCAGGGACTGCCTCACCTCGTGGGGTCTGGCTGGTCCTCCTTGGAGCTGTCTTGGCTGGGGTAGGGATTTCATAAAATCCACTGGACTCTGAGCAGACTGAAAAAGGAGAGTGTTGCGACTGTAGCGACAGGGCCTCATCCTGGACAGGGAGGAAGAGAGACTTAGATCAGATATAGCTGATGAAGTGTCCTTGTTAATATTCAAAGACTCCAGGAGACAAATGTGTCCTTGGATCCAGACAGGGTGATTCAGTGAGCAGACATACGTGTGCAGACTGTGTTGGGGTCAGAAAGAGATGTAACCCATGTCCTTGTTCTGACACAATGTGAAAACATCTGCCTGCTAAATTATGCTAATGTCGCTGAAGTTGTCAACGCCTCGTATCTAATGAGGGGGCAGGACACAGCTCAGATCGAGAGCAATTTATTAGTTTGACAAGGTGTTTAAGGCTTTTATTAATACGTGTGTGTGTGTGTGTGTGTGTGTGTGTGTGTGTGTGTGTGTGTGTGTGTGTGTGTGTGTAGAGCAGCTGTCAATGTTCAAACACCATCTGGATGAGGATTTAATTTGTCCTATCCATGCCCCAACATGGACATATATTTAAATATTAACAAAATAAAGTGCACTAACAAAGGTACAAATTTGCATTGGAAATTAAAGTCAAATGCCAAACCCTCAGGAGGACAAATAGTTGAAGACAGTGACACTCACCTGTAGGGAGTAGGGGGACAGAGCCTCCACAGAGGCAGGAGAGGGGACAGAGCTCAGAGTGTGGGCAGGTGACAGAGAGTCCACACTCACCTCACCATCTGGATACACAACGACAAACACACACACACAGATGACGTGTCATATATGAAGGGTTATGAGTACGGGATGTGTGTTAACCATCACTGGTTATTCACATACATTAAGTCGATATTATTCTTATATATAATGTGAAATATTACACCTCATGTAAAAACCTTGATGATGTCAATATCTCACATAACTTTGTCCACAAACTATGGCTGCCGTATTCAAAGTTAATCTTATCTTACCTTGAAAAAAAAACAGCCTACATATTTCCCTCTCCACACCTAATGAATGAGCTACACCAGGGTTTGTGCTAAAAGGCAGGGTTTGTGGTAAGTGAGGTAACGTTTCAAAGCCAGTTTGCTTCTTGCATGAAACAGTCAGACATTGCATCATTTTTTATCTGCATCACATATTATGAAAAAAAATTTACTACCAGACAAAGAGTCTAAACTCAGAAATTAGGAGACTTAATAAATGTTTAATTATTGACAGTTTCTCCAGAACCTGACTTCAACAAATGCAAATCATTTGTTGCGTTTAGCTTATATCACATGCTGCTAAACATGACTTGTGTCTTTCTCTGCAGGTATCAGGATTTCTCTTTCCAAATCACATTGAGAACTTCATTCATATTTATGACAATGTTTTGTAATAGAGAATATCACTAGAGACAAAGTCAAATCAGGAAAAGTTATCCTGGATATCTTGACCTTATTTCGAAGTACAGGCCCCTTCTGTCTTTGTATTTCAAAGAATGTAGCCATGCAAACAAAACCATAATATAACATTGTTTTGAAATAGTTATAGTACCACTACAATATTATGACTGGTTAGGGGGTGAGAACCAATGTGATAACCATGATAAGCACATTTTTGCTGTACCTGTGTAGATGCTGCTTGTGTCCACTTCATTCCACAGAGGTATATCAATATCAAAGTCCAGATCTGGAGCCTCGTTGGCCTGAAAACCAAACACAAAATTCTTAACCAGTGAATTGTTTCAGCATGCAAATGTGAAACAGAAGTAACCATCTTATTAATTAATAGTGTGAGCAATTGAAATGTAATTATTTAGTTAATTTTTAAGTGAATTGACGGACAAGTGTTTAAGAAGCAGTGAATAAAACTGTTACTGCCAACGGAAATGGTCGGACATTCACACTGCATCATGGTGTGAACTAGCACATTTCCTGTTGGCCACAATTCATGCGTGAGCACATTCCATTATTAAAGTTTGCATACTGAGAGGAAGTGTTACTCACATAGCCAGGGTTCTGCAAGGCCTCAAGCAGATCGACTGCATCTTCCAGGTTGTCGAGCTCATCGAACAGGCTTATGTCTGTGTGGTGACGACACATAGCACATACATGAGCCAGAGTTTAATCAAATGACGAACTATGACTTCGGATATCGAGAGAAAACGTAGAATTACAAGAAAAAGCTACTGATCGTTAGTTGGAGCCTTACATGTAACTATATAATAATAATAAAGATGATTATATTAAACTTTACTTCTATAATGCCTTTCAAAAACCAGAGCCACAAGGTGCTTCACAAAATAAAATATCATTGCTAATGAGCATATGACAACCAGATTATACTCAGCAATGTAATAAAAGAGAACATGTAAAAAACTACGTTAAACAATAAAATAAAACATCCAAAAATATAAAATATAAAAATGGCAGTCTGTAAAGGTACGTGTTTAAACTCTTTTTAAACTGAGCCTCTCCTCCTGCTGTCCTTAAACCATTAATCCTGAATTGTGGGATTTTTAAAAACAACATGACTCTCTGATCTCAGGTTTCCAATAGAAGAGTAAGTTGTGAAACATAAAGCGGAAACCAAACCATCATTGTGTGATATGTACACTAGGAGCTTTGTCATTGTATCTCCGATTCTGTCATTAACAAATACAAACATGTTCGGCATAAATAGTCCAAAAATAAACAATAACACATACAAATTGTGATAGAACAACCAAAGAAAATAACATAAGGGAAACATACATATTAAAGAGCAAGGATAATAAGACCAAGAGTTATTGTTTTTTGTTTCATCGTTTTAAGCTCCAGCTTCTTCCTGAACATATTCAATTATTCATATTTAGCAGCAAAGAGTAAACACGCTGGGAACATGCAGGTGTCCCCCAGCTGAGACGTGATTATTTACATCTTAACGCCATGTTACATCACTTGCTAGCTAATGCTAACTGTCTTGTAGCATGTGATGAAAACACACTCTCTACCTCCACCTCAGGCTGAAGTGGTTTTGTAAGCAGCATTATTGAGACAAATTTCAATTAAAAACATAATAATAAAAAATAAAAAAAACACAGCTGCATTAGTTGTACTGGACTTCCTGTATGTGTCTTGTGGTCAGTGTAGTAAACCGTCTCTTACCCCACTCTCCTCCCTGGTCGATGGACATGAGTCCGGTCTCACCGTCCATCTCTGGACTCTGCTGTTGCTCTTCCAAGTGTAACGTGAAGGCGGACGACATCCTCGTTTCAATTCATTAGTGAATAATCCCGCTGTGACAAGTTCCCACCGAGCGACGGTTCGTACGTGTGATCATGTTCAACTGTTTTGTAGCTCGACTTCCGCTTGACGCGAAGATACACGTCTGACTTTAGCATAAATCTACGGGTGCCGCCGAGGGACCAACATGGGCAAAACTGAACAGGACGCTCTGCTGACGGTGCTGCTCCACCAGACCGCAAGGTGGCGTGATAGTACCGCAGTCATGGTCAGAGACTGTGCTGTTGAGTTCCTCTCTGTTGAAAGTGAGTGGTGACGACAATGAGTTCTTACTTTGAAGTTTCAATTCTTGTTTTGGGCTCTTAACTTGTACTTAAAGGCTTTCTCTCCCTAACCCTCCAAACATGTCCTCACTTTGTAAGGTCCATGCATAAAATGGTCCTCACAAAGATATAAGTACATAACACACACACACACACACACACACACACACACACACACACACACACACACACACACACACACACACACACACACACTTGTCTCTCAATAGTTGTGAGGACACTCAATGACATGATGTATTCCGTAGCCCCTTACCCTAACCTTGATCATCACAACTAAATGCCTGACACTAACCTTATTCCAACCCCAACTTAATTCTAATCCTGAACTAGTTCTAAACCAACTTAATTCTAACCCTAAAACCCTTAACCAACCCTTTGTGAGGACCATGCTGCCAAAATGTCCTCACAACTTCAAAATGTCCTCACAACGATGGAATAAAAACAATATTATACCTATGTTATAACTATAGAAAGACACATGCTCACACACAAACACACACACACATACACACACTGGTTTTCAATGCTACAGATCATTAGGATTTTCTTTGACTCCATTCATTGTGGACAGCCTAACCTAAACTTAATCTGTGACCCTAACCATGACCAATTCACATCTTACCCCTGACCTTAACCAGGACCTCGGAAATTATACTTGGTTTTGTCATGAACAGGCTTTAAACCCCATGATGTCTACTAGCTTGGTATTTACGCTGGATTAGGTCCAAAAGAGGAAACAAAAAAAAGTACACACACACGGGTCATGCGTGGGGCCTAAACCTAACCCTAACAGTGGTGACATTATGTGCTAAAAGTCAGTAGCAGGTGTACACTGGGCCTAATCCTTCGTGGACATTTCAGGTCGTGGAGAGATTAACCTGAGGTGGTCTAGTCGATTCCCTGCTGGATTGGTTTAGCTCTCTTCTAAAAGAACAAGCCCCCGGTCTGTTTTAACTTATTAAAGCACGGCAAAGACTAACAGGGGTCAACCATCTGCCAGAAGTCTGCAATCCACCTGTAACATAAAACCCAATCAACTAATGTAAGCAATCTAATTTCATGAATCACTGGTCAGTGCAGTGCATGCTATCCTCTTCATTCCGAGCATGGCAGTGTGACTGTGCACTTTTGTGGAGTCAGAGGTTGCCTTGCCTAAAAGTCAAAGTGTCAAACATTCTCCACAGAGCTGACAAATATAAGATGTGTATCCTGATGGTGATGATAATGCAAGCATCTCTGATTGGAGTGGGGTGGTAATGGCCTGGATGATGTCTCCTGTCTGTGAACAGATCAGGGCTCATCATATTGATTGTGTGTAAAGCCCGTTTGGACACGGGCACGAACAGCAGATTAACAGTTTGACCCGATATGATGGCAGATTGGTTTAACCAGACATTTCCGTTGAATGGATTTAGGGGCTTTGATCACGTTTCTGTTGCTGTTGAAGATGTTACAAAAAAAATAATCATCATGTTTATCTGAGAAACGATGTCCATGTTAAAGATGTGTTAATATTCTTGTTCTCTGAAAACCAGCCAGACCAATCATGCACGTTTCATCCTGAAATTTAAATCTTTGGGTATAATAGGCTTGCAACATCATGTTATTTACAAATTGTCATAACAGAATGATTTTTAAATAATACATAGAAATTTTCACAGTATTTTTGGACTATTGCTTTTATTGTTTGATCGACAACTCTTATCATACTGTAGAACCAAGTGACAGCCAAATAAACTGTGGGCACTTAGAGAGCGCATATATCTGCCATAGCCAATGATCTATCTTGCAATGTTAAAGAAAGAGACAAAATAATTCCTGGATCCCCCTGCTTGTCTGGATCCATTCCAAACTGGTGTTACCCCGACCCATATCACATCCATTTCCGGGAAATCAGTTCTGTTAATTCTGTGTGATCCTGCTTACAAACAAACAAACAAACAGGGTTAGGGTTCCTTTTCCTAAATGTGGAATTATTTTCTCCATCAAGTTCGATGAATTATTCCCGAGGAAAAGAGCGAAACCTTTGAAAAACTACGTTTATGATGTTAGAAAAAGGGCAAACATGTGATCTTGATCGGAACCCGATCAGCACCAAAATATATTTGGTTCTTTTACCTCCTCGGAGAACGTTTAACAATCAACTAACTCCACTTAGAACAGTGATATCATGTTTTAAAGGAATCGACTGTTCAATGGGCAGTGCTTTTAAACGGGTTGATTTATCACCAACTTACCCCAGAGCAGGTTAGCCGTTCAGCACAAGTTACCATGGTGATTTATACTGATAAGAAGTGAACGAGCTTGGTAAAACTAAAAACTCTGAATTAAACCTGAAGTTACCCTGATAATCGTACATCCTGCTTCTTGGAACAGCCCCTAAGTAGATTTTGTTTAACATTACTATACTAATAGATAAACCAACCAACAAACAAATGGGCGGGGGTGAAAACACAACCTCCTTGGTGGAGGTAATGAATAACAATTGTATAATGACTTAACTGATTGATGGACACACCGTCATAAAAGTGCCATGCATGTTAGCCATCACCATTCTACAATTTCTATCTTATTTTTGAGAAAACTGATTAAGTTCTGTGTCTAAAGATTTGGTTCTTGGCCTCGATGACTAAATGTTAACCTCAGTTATCTTGTTATAAATAGGTTGTTACAGTAAAGTACTTAAATGAAATGGAGAACCCAAACCAAAACAATGCTGTCACAGACAATGACCAAAGGCCAGAAGCTCCACGCCATTGATCAGACAATGTAAACCCAATTAGGGAGAGATCAGGAGAAACAAAGGGTACCTGATGTTATTCATGTGACACAGGGCTTTTAGTTATAACCAAATAAATTCGAATTTAAAAAGGCTACTTGGTGGTTGACAGACTGTGTGCAATTAGGCTTGCACAATGAAAAGACAAAGACACACGAGTAGATTTCTCACTGTAGATGTTGAAACGATGTCTGGACACTGGCTGCTGCAATTATTGGCATCATTAATATTGTATTGTGTTGTTAAGAAATGCTCAAAATAGTTTGAGGTCTTTTCGTCCCATGTGGCCACAAAAGGGAAAAATCCGTTGCTAGTGAAAGGGAGGAGGAGTACGAGCTCCTTCTGAGCAAAGAGAAACCCCCTTTTAGCGAAAGGGAGTTCGAGCTACATTTCATCTTTTGTGTCCCAGATGGATGACCTATGAGATGGATGATGTGCTGTAGTGCTGTGTGGCATTGTCTTATCCCGGGCCGACACAAAGAGGGAGAACACTTATCATCTCAGACTTATGTATGGAGCAGGGGGGCAGGGGTTGTCAGAATGGTGAAGAGGGTCCAGGAGGGAGGGTGAGGCGAGGCGTAGGGTTCCCTCTGATAAAGCGTGATGGAGATGAGCTAATGACAGTGGAGGCAGATGGAGAGAGCCATCTCCCATGACGACGCAGCCAGAGACCTCCGTCCCAAAGCCAGAGAGGGACGGACGCAGGGAAATAAGAGGACGAGGGCCAAAACAGAGCGATGGAGAAAAGAGAGAGAAAAAACCAAACAGATTTTAGGTGTTGGATGCACATGTGTTTCAACTCGTGCCTTATTGTTTACGTTCTGCAGCCGTCAGTGGGGTTCCGATGTGACTTAGTTTGAGTTTGTTGTTTTTGGCTGCAGTGTGACTTGTAAGCAGGTGGCCCAGGTTTGTCGAGCTTGGTTTAGGATTAGACTTTGGGACATTGTTTGGTGGGAATGGTCCTGCATGTGAATACAAAGGGATTAGTGCAAAGGGTTGCTTCATTGACTGTGAGTTTTTGTGTTTGTGTGTGTGTGTGTGTATGTGTGTGTGTGTTGGAGGGTGGGGGCTCTGAAGTTGATGGATGGATTTGGTACGAAAACAATTTTTTTTGCTGTAATTAGGAACATAAATGAAATTAACTATTAGATGCAAAAAAATCTATAATTGAGGGGCTTAAAATAAGTGCAAGATTACACTGTATTTTGGGATTTGAAAGATCTCCGGTGGCGCTCATGTTTTTTCAGAAACACTTAAAGGAAAAGTGAACAACAAACAGCTTAAAGTTGAATTTGTAATATTAACACAAAAAATGGAAAAACACATGTCTTCCCCAGTTCCCACGTTCCCCTCCCCAATGCTCTGAGGAGGAAGGAGGGGGGAAGAGAGCCCCCTACCAAAATCATCTCAATGCCTTGAACCATGTGCCACCATTAGGCACACACAAAGAGAGATGTGACAAATGACCATTTTAATGTCCCCCTCTTTGACTTTAATGAATTTATTCGTTATCGTGGCCCTAATGGAGGCTGCGGTGGAGGGGCTGGCGCGCGGCCATAACAAATGAAAAGCTCTGATTAGTGTAGAATGAGCCGAGAGAAAAAAAAAGCCCATTCATCTTGGTTAGCATCCTCCTGTGCTCTTTTATGGGTCGCTGATACAAGGACGGTGGAGCCGGGGTCCACATTAGAGCGGCAGCCCCGGATTGGTGGTAGTGGGGGGGGTTCCGCTGAGTGGTCAGCGGCAGCAGCGGCGGTGGACCCGGCGTTGACGGAGCGTCTGGCCGCTGCGCAGTTCACCGCTGTGAATGCCACAGTGCGGCGGTGACTCCTGAATAACCTTCTGAGGTACCGGGAGCCTCACCCCTGCATGACCCCGCACTCCGAGCAGGGGTGTGGGGGGGCTCCGGGGGGTACCCAGACCAGGCCTCCCTCTCTACAGCAGTAGGTAAACACATGGAGTATAGATCCCCCTCAGGAGATTCAAAACAGGGCTCTGCGGTTACTCGAACAAATGTAACAGGATGCAAGCAACACTCAATTATATATTTAATTAAAGACAAGTGTAATAAGGCAGATTAACATGGATCATTCCCAGGGGGGATTATATTGCAAGAAAAGCTTCAAAATAAAAATAGAAAAAGCTGCAGGACTGTGTATGCTCAAAAACAAACTAATAAAATGCTTACATTGTGGTGGTTCCCATCTAAAGTGTTAGCAACACCCTCATCCCTAATGTGTTGACATATTTAACACAATCTTGTGTGAGCACATTTAGATATATAATTAAAGACAATAACAATGCATATTAACATGGATAGTTGGCAGGCGGATTGTGTTGTTCTTATTTTTAAGTATTATAGTATGCTGCGTCAAAAAAGTGTGTGTGTGTGAATGATGCACATGTGTGTAAAGTGCATGCCTGTGTGCTCACAGCAGTAATAAATACACAAATAAAATGCTTGCATGCTCTTTTTAAATCCATTCACTCAGCCGTGTGCCCTCGTCCCTAATGTGTTGATAGATGTGACACAATTTAAATAACACTCAATTAGATATTCAATGAAAGACAATAACATTGCAGATTAACAATTAGAAGATGGGTTGTTGTTGTTGTTGAGTTTACCCCCCAAAAATGCAAATTTTTAGAACGGCATGAAAAGAGTGTGGCTGTGAATGATGCACAGCCTTTCTGCTCAACAGAGAAACAAACAAACAAACAAACAAATAAAGGGCTTGAATCGTGGTGGTGCATTCAACCTCCATCTAAATTAGAAGCGATGTGCCCTCATCACTAATATGTTGTTAACATTTCCTTATTGACTTACTGGCTGCTGATGTTTGCTTTTTATTCCGCGACAGGCTTAGAAAAGCAGGTCTGCTGCAGCTCTAAAGTTCTTTTAAATCAATGCTGAAGGCTTTGCTATCTGCCTTTTATCAGCCTGCATGAAATAATCCCTTATCACTCTTATTCCTTATCTATTTTTTTGATTCCCCATGTGCCTTTCTTATTTTATGTAACACCCTTTGTTGCCTTGCTGTTGCAATGTGACACACAAATTAACTTGCCATGAAGGGAGAGTTTTTCACAATAGGTTTGGGGGGAAAAGGCGATAAGAGGGTTTTTTTTTATTTCACGCAGCTTTTTTTGGGGTCACTTTTTTTAGATTTCAACATTGCAACATCGCTTTCCCTGTGTGCGAGGGGAGCTGGGTTTCGTCATGATCGTGTTGCAGCTTGATACGGACCCACTGTTGTCATTGGGAGAAGCCCTGTTTTTGCCGCCGCCCCTCGCTGGGCCCCCGTGTAGAGCCGCCCGCCTCGCAGCAGAGTTCAGCCGGGCTGCCTGGGAGAGGAATGCGCTGGGATGCGGAGCGGCACCGACTCTAGGAAACCGACGCAAGCCACACGCACAGTATGGACAGTAATGATCCGTATTCACACCTCAGTAAGTACCACTTCTACGGCGCGTTCGGTTCCGTGTCTGTCTGTGTGGAGCTGCTGCGCATTTTTTGTGCTTAGTGGAAGGCGAAGCGAGGAGGAGGAGGGGTGCGTTTGTTTCATGGCGTCTCCTCTCCAGTCTCTCTCCGTGCGCAAGAGCACTTTAACGCCGCGGACTTTCGCTGAACCCGCTTGTTGTCGCCGCTCTCCTGCGACAGTGATCGTGTTCCTTCGCTCGGTTGTTGTTGTTGTTGTTGTTTTTTTGCAGAAAGTGTCAATGCGGCCAATTGCAAAAAAGTCAGGTGATCGCGGTGGTCGCGCCGGTCAGGCAAGGTCAGAGGTTGGCACTTTAATTGCGCTTATGTAATTTATGGCAGCTTGTCGCGCGTCTCTAACTAAACAGTTTCAGACACAAACGCACAATTTATTGGTCTGGGGCGGACGTGCACGATTATAAGGAGCCTTGGAGGAATGGCGGATTTCTGCAACAAACTTGTACAATAGTAAACAGTGTGTGTGTGTGTGTGTGTGTGTGTGTGTGTGTGTGTGTGTGTGTGTGTGTGTGAGAGAGAGAGAGAGATAGACGCGCCCTGGTCACTGCTGTTGCTGGGGCTGGATTCAGTGACAGCCTGATCTGAGTTCTTACTCTGTAAAAGATTGAACTTGAACCAGCTGATGGCTCCCCCCCTTTTTATCGTCTAGATCCACAGGCATAAGGAAATGGCATCATGTGGGATACACGTATAGAAGGAGTCCTATGTGCCTAATAAGTGTGCAGTATGTGTTGGTGACAGCCAAACCTCCTTAGATCAGCCTCGCTGTGGAGAGAGAGGGAGTCTGAGGCTTATTGAGCTTCACTGAGTCACACACTATATGCATCATTTATCATGTGATGTTGTTTTTTTTCTTCTTCTCCCCGCAAAAGACACTCACTCACAAACCACTGCGGGAGAAAAAATACGGCATGTGCCTCTGGACATTTGTCCTTTACAGTGGGGGGAAAAAAGAGAAAGAGAGATATTAGTGTGGCATTACAAGGACACAAATATCACAAAAGAGGTCTTTGAGCAGCCGCTTTATGTTATCGCAGATATCTCAGCACCGTTTGGAGGGGGCTGAAAATTGTTTCCATAATGAATGTGGCTTCCCAGGGGGAATGAGGGAGACATCTGGATGGGAGAGCGGCAAAGAGGGAAGCCCACAGTGAACAGAATAGTCCCCCTGGGCTACACAGGCTTTCTTGTCTGCCTTAAAAGACTTTGCTCCGATCAGGCAGTGGAGGCATCCCCGAGATTTATGCTGATTATGGGTGTACTTCAGTTTAGTTTGTCTGTTATTGACCATGTCCTGTTCTCCCCTGCTAATAATCTCAAGGTTTTTCCTTTTGGCTTTAAAAGTTGGGGAAATTTCTATGAGGGATAAAAGTGTTGGCCCATTCGCAAAATCCTTAACTTTGGTTGTGATTGATGCATTTCTACCATTTAAATGCTGCTCTTTTCAAAGAATGTCCTCAGTCTTGGTTTCAGTGGGGAGTTTCTAGGCTCCACAGTTATCCTGCTGCAGCTTCTTCTGCCCCACAGAGGCAATCAGGGTTAAACACTGCATGTTTGTCATTTTTTTATCCCATAGGAATACACACATCGGTTTGAGAGGCAGTGGCTGTAAACCGCTATCAGTTGAACTCTAGACTAGGACGGTTCATATCTTTTTTTCGTGCATTTACTTACTTTAAAAAGTCAATGAGTTCTTTCTTAGTTTAAAGCCACAACCACTGTCTGTGTTTTGGCTCGTGACTGTTATTTACAATGTATTTTGGTATAAACAGCCCACACAGTGAAACTGATAATGAAAATAGGGCCATAAACAATAAGCATTTCTTGAAATGGGAGATGATCCCCCTTTGGAATCTGTCATGAGAGTGAGGCGAAGGCGAGGCAGTGTGAAGTCAAAAAAGGAGAAAGAAAAACAGACTGGTGATTATGTGCGGATTGTTTTTCGTGATCCACTCACCTTCTCCCAGACATGTTATGTTTCAGCAGGTTTGACTGCAGGCCTGCCCCGGGCATCCAGCACAGTCAGCGGTTTTTCTCTTGTTTTTATAAAAAAAAACACACACCTTTATTTTCCATCAGTGGAAGTGATTCTAGACACGCTGACTTTTGAGATGTGGGAACTTATTTAGCTCAGAGATGAGGGAAGTGACGGCTGAAAGGATGAACGGAACGGAAAGAGTGAAGGGAGCAAAATAAAGGGGAAGCGTGGGGTAGAGGGGGGTTGGGACGGGGGGAGGTGGAGAAAGAGGTCATCCTAGTTGATGTGAACTCTCATCACTTGCCAGGGGTCAATGATTCACCTCCCGGCGCGCACACACACAAACACACACACACACACACACACACACACACACACACACACACACACACACACACACACACACACACACACACACACACATACTGGGAGAGAGAAGAGAAGCTCCTTCAATCACACGCTTCATGCCTAAATTTCCACGGCTGCTAGAATGCAGGCTTCCTATAAGCACGGCAATGAAATGTGACCAGGATATCTTGTGACTTAAAGAATGTGGGTGTTAAAAAACTTGACTGTGAAGTCCCAGGAGTATTAAAACCTGCTTCTGTAATGGCCGATCCCAGCACACAGCCTTCCCCACCCACTCCTGCAGAGTGAAGGCAGCCACACAGGTAGAGAGGGTGGGGCTCCCTGCAGGTATTTACTCAAGGATTCTGTAGCTTGAGAGCCGCTATCCTTCAATGCTGTCACATGCATTAGCACACAATGCGCTCGGAGGGTTTACTCCTGGGCACTTTTGATTGAGTGTGTGTGTGTGTGTGTGTGTTTTTATGCACCAGTGTAAAAAAGACTTGCGTGTCTTGATTGTGTGTGAGTGGGTGCTAATTGTGAGAACAGGATAAGGGAAAAGAAGGGGCGTAAGGAGGCCATTCTCTGCAGGGCTAATTTCCATTAATTAGTCATTACTGAAGAAAGTCAAAGCCTTGATTTAATTCCAGCTTTAATGAAGCAGAGAACCTTGAAAAGCCTACGGGCTGCGGCAGTGTCAGGTTATGAGACGTATTAAGCTATTTCTTTGCTAATTAACCCAAAACAACATACCTGTCACACATGAACTGATATTTAACACGTACTTATATATGAGACTCCCCTCTGATTTGAATCATAAATTGCATGTTGGTTTTGAATTAATTCAGCATTATTAAGGCATAAAGCTACAAATTTGCTGAGTTATCCTGCTAACAGCGTATCTGAGCGCTGAAAGAGTTATTATTTGCACCTGCACACACATGATGCAACATCTGCTGATGTGTCTGTAGAACCAACATTTTTACCAGTCATCCCTGCTCCAAATTTGAGATGGAGAACCACTGTTGGTTGACCATGTATATCTACAGAGGAGGTTATGTTTCCACCCCTGTACGTTGGATTGTTTATAATCTGTATAAACAGACTCTTCGTGTGAATGTGCAGAATCTGTAGGCGCAGGACATGATGTTGGGGCTGGAAGACTGACGGTATCCCGTTCAAATTTGGCCGATCGAGTTTGAGCAGGCTTCGGTTGCCCGCAGGTTAACAGTTGGTGTGGAGAACAAAATAGGTGGAACACTGAAATGCATCGGCTATCGGCTTTTTAATTCATCTGCTTTCGTATGCAGGTAGCTGTTAAAAGAGATAAGCCAAAAGTCAAAGAAAGTATCAATGTTTGTTTTGTGTGGAGAAACGTCTAGTCGGACTGTAAACAGTTTACGGGGAACAGAGATGGAATCTTGGCCTGGTTATCCACTGTCTACACCAGAATCACTGAGATATTAGCGGTAACCCCCAGAGGCCTAACGATGGGCTCAGAGATTGGTTTGTTTGTTACCCCCACCAAGGAGGTCATGTTTTTACTCTGTCCATTTCTTTGTATGTAGGTTTGTTTGTTTCCAAACAAAACTACTGTACGGGGTTGTCAAAACTCTTAATGGGAGAATGTGTTGGTCTGGGAACGACCAGTAGGATATCGGTTTTGATCTGGATCATGGGGCGGCACGAAGAATTGATATACGCTCTATTGAGTTACATTCTAGTTATTTATTTTATTTTTTATTTATATCTAGTTATTGAGTGTATTGAGTGAAAAGTTATAAAAACTCCATTAGCGTATTAGTTGTTTCATATATCAAGAAAAAAAACACTGACATTTCTCAGGTTCAAGCTGCTTGGATCTTTTCTCTGTTTTAAATTTGGATTATTAGCCATGGAACTTGCGATGTGAACTTTTCAAAATTTTCTGACATGATATATCGCTTTGTGTTTTCTTGAAATCCATCAATGACCTAATCAATAAGGAAAGCAGCCATGTGTGGCAGCCCTGTAACCTGACCCAGTCCCAAAGAGAGCCTGTGATTAGAAAGTCTAAGCACCATGGAGCTCATTGCTAACAGTAGCAGGAGTGGGATTGATGAGGGGAGGCTTACAGCTCAGTAGAAGTTGGTTTAACTTGAGCAGCCAATGTGCTCTGTTCCCTGCCGGAGCACAAATGGCAGCAACAGGTAACAGCTAAGTACATCTGAGCTCATTAAACGTCTCCATTGAGAGACATGAGGAACATGCCGTAAACCTCGCTGCTATTTCGAGTTCTCCGAGGGGCATTTTGTCTGCTAGCCCTACCTCCCACCCACAGCTGAAAGGTTGGACCCATTAATGTGCACGTAAAAAAAAACGTATAATTGTACTCCCCTTTACATCTTTCTACCCTTTTTTTTTGTTATGCATTCTCCTACACATGATTGTGTACTTCCTCCTCCAAAGAGTCCTCCTGAGATCTGTTTAAAAGGAGTATTTATTGCTTGTTTTGTATTTGTAGACACATGAATGGCACTAATGACAAATTTGAAACCTAGATTCAGAGTCACCCATTATCCTCCTTCAACATCTTCACAGTGCTCGATACATGTCTGAGTGCTAATTATGGCTCTCAGGGTTAATTTGACATTTTTTATGTGGGCCACGACGCACGGTTATAACACTGCATGGATTTAAAGAGGATTGTATTATTTTGGCTTCTCCCTGCGGGATTCGTGAAGTCTGAGTTAGCGAGTGTTTCTCCTCCGCGGCTGTCTGCCCCTCTTCTAGTGTCCGGCCCGAGTCGCAGTCTCTTGCCAGGTTACTGTCACTGAGGGGATCTGGTTACCTGTGGCTATCCCTCGAGCACTGTATAGACATCTGATCCGACCACATGCAGGTGCACCGCACAGGCAAGACTCTGATAAGTCAAGTAAGTAAAGTAGATGCAATCGTTCAATGAAAACAAGACAGGGGCCAGTATTGATAGGATGGCAGGATAAATTAAGAGCGGCAGCTGCAGATTTAAATCAGTGCCAATTTCACATTCGTTGGATACTTGGCTACTTTCTGTTGATAGTGACAGGACACACATCGATGACCAAGAATGTGCGCTGCCTCGGTTTTTGTCAAAGAAACGGTTTGTGGGCCGATTTGTTTCGCTGAAACCGTTTTATCAAGATGCTTTTAAAGTGGGCTCACAAAAAGCATCAGATTAAAGATCGAACGTATCCTTGCATGCGGTTTATTTAGAATCCCCAAGGGTTTTGTCTTGCATTGTTCTCCGTCGCCTTTATGTTATATTTTTGGCCTGTGGGGTTTCGCCTCGCTTCACTCTACCATTCTGCAGCTCCGAAAAGGACAATTCCTCACTTCCTGGAATGCTATAACACTTGTTAAACACACAAACATACTAACAATGTGCACACAGGCCACAACAGTACCATTGAGTGTGCACGCATGCATGGCACATCTATTTCTTGGCATGAAGGCGAGTTCCAGATGTTTTTGAGGGAAGATTGAAGAGAATTCTTTAGCCTCTGGTCACCTCATGTCATTTCCTATTTCGACACTCAAGTCCCTTGTATACCACACGTATATTTGGCAGCATTCGGGCGACTGAAAAAAAAAGGGAGAAAATGTCAAAAGAAATGTCAATGACACATAATAACCTCTGCTGACTAAAGCAACATCATTGTGCCACTGTCTTCCCATGCTCTCTATTCTTGATCCCTTTTAAGAGGGAGTAATCGGAAACTTCTGGCTATACTCTACTCTTAAGCGTGACCCCGCCTCCACCGTGACCACCCTCCCTCCTCGTGCCAGTCCCCCTGCTCTGCCACCACAACAGGTGGCTCGGTACAGATAGATTTACCAACGCTCACAGAGACAGGGACATGAGATGAGTGGGCGGTGGAGGAGCTGATTTGTGCAGCAGTCAGGCAGCAAACAGTTCCTGTGGGATTGATCTCTGGGGAAGGATAATCTGGGTAATCCTATAACCGGCGCGGGTGGACTCCGCCTCTTTTGCTCCTCGCCGACGCCCCCCTCCCCTCCCCTCCCCTCTCTCCTGCTCCAAGGCGACCCTGCCGCTCCTGTTCAGAAAAGTGGTTGATGTCAAGAGTGTCCACGTCTTTTCTTTTTTTTCTTTTTTTCCCCTAGTGTGTCACCAAGCCATCACTCGCGTCTGAGTCCTGGTCCTGAGTGACCGGCGCCCTTGCCTGTGCCGACACTCGCAACTGAAGGCATGTGGCACCCTGTGGCGTCACCTGCGACTGGAGGAAGCACTGGGAGGGAGATAGGTTATGGTCACTGTGAGTAGCTGTGGTTTTGTTCCTGCCTCTGTGTGTGTGTCTGTTGTTTGAAATGCAGCGATCACAGTCAGCGAAGGGATCAGAAGATGTCAGCATCACAGTGTCACTGTGGTTTTCAGGACTAAAAGCTAAACACTGCACAGATGCATTGCGGTCTAATCCTTGTGCACTCTTTGAACAAGTTGTTTTGAATTTCTTTCCCCAGTGGGAGAAAAATGCAGGATATGTTCATCTGTTGAATTTATTAGATCTTCAGTTTCCCCTATGGCTTATTGATGTTATATACTGGGATATATATAGATGCCATGACCTAATTGGCTCCAGTTACATACCTGGCTACCTTTAAAATCACTGGATCATTTTAACCAGGATTCGCTGATGCACGTTACAATCAAGAGCCTGTGACTCACTTTAGGTTTCAGATGCGGTCAGTGTGGATGCCACTCAGCTTTAAGGGACGCCCTGCAGCTCTCATTGCCTTGTCCTTCACTATCTGCTCGTCTCTCGACACATGTCCCTTCCTATTAGCCGGCTCCACTCTGCTTTCTCTCTCTGTGTGTCTGCTGTCTGTCACCCCCTGCATCCCTCCATCAGCGCTTGCTCTGATGAGTTATCTTTCTTCTCCCTCCTTCCTGTGCTAGGGAGGTGTTGATGAGGGCTTGCGTACACACTTACTGTAGTTAGCCTGTTGACTGGCTGATGTTTTTGTTGGGTGATGTGTAGATAGAGCCGCTGGCCTGTGGTGAAGTTAGGATTGAGAATGGTGACCAGTATTCACAAAGCATTTTATAGTTTTTACCCAAAAAGAATAAAAATATGTTGAGGTTTTCTGTTGTGGATCTAAACTGAGCTCAGCAGGATGTTCGACACAGCTGATTAAATCCATAATATTGTCCGGTGCAGTGATTATTGAAGACATGCAAATGTAGATTTGAACCTCAATTTTAATGCTAGGAAAAATTTATTTAAATAAAATCTATTATGGTTTAATAAACTCTTAAATAATTTTTTTATCACATAGTCATTTATTCTCAGCCATTAAATATACATTTGGCACAATTTATCTTAAGCATGCCAACTGTTAAAGCAGATGATCAATTTTCCATATGCTACAGACAGACCAGCACTTTGGTCCAGAATGAATGAAATGAAATTTGAAACAGTTGATAAATTGTAATAAGGCGAATGATCAAAAGGGATGACAATTAATTTGTTTTTCTCTCATCATCATCAAGTGCAAATCGCCAGGTCTGCAATACTTTTGATATATGACCAAATGTTGGCAAAACTACAGAAATTCCCATCCGCTTCAGACTTTTTTTTCATGTTTAATGTTAGTTATTGTACAAACTATGCCAAACATGCATGTTTCAGATGCCACGTCACCACATGTCTAGACCCGAGGTAACTGTCGCTGTACAGAGCTGCTGCTGCTGCTGCTGCTCTCTTTCTAGGATCTGGTCACAGGTCCAAAGTTCAGGTCGGGTCACACTCACTAGGTCACAGCATGAGATGGATGGGTTGGTGTGTACAATGTGTGTGTGTGCATCTCACCAGCCTCTGTAACAGCTAGAAACTACTTAGTACTCTTTTCAGACTGAGTCCCACCCGTGGATGCCCTTGCATTAGGCCAGTAAGTCCACTTGTTTGTTTGCACTGCGTGGTCAGACTGTTCTGTCTTTGCAAGCAGACTCGTGTTAGCTCTTCTTGTTTAAGTTCCAAACTTTTTTTCTTTTTTATCACTTGCAAAACAATCTTTATCTTTCCCCTGCCTCAGCGCTGCAGGCCTCCCCATTGATCCCTCCGGGTAAAAAGGTTCACAGTGATTGCAGCAACAACCTACATATGGGAAATACAGTTTGTTATATATCTTTATTACCAAGAATGAGAATTTATTTTGCTTGTTTTAAGCCACAGAGAAAACGCAGAGACAGGGGGATAAAGGGAAAGCCAGCAGAGTTCATTTCTCTTCTTTTGACGGATAGTGTGTGCAAGTTCACTGGAAGAGTTCACTAAAGGGCAGAATTTAGGGTCAGAGAACTGCACGAGCTGAAGTGCTTGTGTTGTCACAGCCGTGTGACTTTATGGGAAAAACATTCTTCTGCTTCCTTAAGTTTTCGGCAAGAATTTCAGCTGTGTAACTTTCTCCGAAAAGGCCTTCAGAACACAAAAAGGTGTCCTCGAAGCAGCGTGCTGTGACTGCAACAGTAGAGAATATTACAATATATATGTTTTCTCTCACCAGTAACTATTTCTATCTACTAAAGCTGGGCAGAAAAAAATCAATTGATGATCTAATGTTCTCAGCCAGGCTCAGAGATTAGGTGCATGTGTGTGTGTGGTGGTCGGATCATGTGAGTGTTGGGAGGCAAGTGGCATCCTGCCAGCGCCCAACACACACACACACACACACACACACACACACACACACACACACACACACACACACACACACACACCCTCCCCCATCCGTCCTCCCATCCCGTCCGTCTATCCATCCATCCACCGCTCCCTTCCTTCCAATCTGGCACTGTCCCCTCCTCCTCGGGCTCCCGCCTTCTTGACAGCTGGCCTACTGAGCTGCAGATACTTACCCAGGGATAAGAGGATTTACTGACACAACTGATCAGACATCAACCTCATTTAGCAATGAAATGAATGTTTAAAGGGTGGCAACTGTGCGCTCGTGTGAGTGGACAATTTATTTGTTTCCTTTTTTTTTATGTGACATAAGACAAGTGTGTGCGTTTGTGTGTGGGTGTGTACGTGTGTGTGTGTCAGGGTGCAGGGCAGGCACTAGTGATCTGGACCGGCAGCGAAGAGATTTCTTAATTACATATGTGCTGTATCTGATGAGCTCTGCAGGCTGTCCCTCTGATTACTTTAGGGTGCATTGTGTGCTCTGTCATTTGGTCACAGCAATGTCATCCGCATAAACATGCATGCAACCGTGCAACACACACACACACACACACACACACACACACACACACACACACACACACACGCATAAACAAATCCAACCCTTGCAGGTATTGAGACTGTTGGTGTTGAGGATCTACTGCCGATTCATCCCATACTGCCCCCCGCTCCACCTCCCTCTTCTCTAGCCTCTCAGGGCTGCTCTGCTCTTCAGACAGAGATATTATTAGTTAGTGGGCCGTGAGCTTATTGAATTACCACACAGTGGAGTGGTCCACGCACTCACTACCCAGTAATTAACAGTGAAAGATTTAGAGAGTTTGTGGTCTGCCATGTTTCCTCTCAACCTGTTGATCATCACATCTGCGGTTAGGTTTTTGGCTCCGTCCGCTCTCAGCAGCTGATTGATGGTGATGATGTGATCGTGGTTCTGTGTGTGCAGGAAACCAGAAATGGTTTTACACTGCTGCTCTGTTTTTGATCACTTGTCTGCCGTGTGAAATAAGACATACAGATTTCAGCATCATGATTAAACGACAAGTTAGATATGCTGCATACCTAAGATAAGATACAATTACTCATAAAAAGTCTGAAGAAAACTAGACTTTTGTTTTATATATTATCTCGACTTGCATACTGACATTATCAAAAATGTTTTTTAACAATGTTCAAACCCAGAGAAATCCCCAATTCGATTGAGAATAATGGGTTGTTAATTTATATCCATCTACAACTTCCATGGCAAACAACAAATGACAGAAGCAAACACACTGTTAGCCAGTTAGCTGTTTCTTCCTTCCACTGTTTGTATGGGTCACTTGTAATGGATCTTGATCATTCATTTCTTAACTCATCTTAACTTGAACAAAACTTTACTACACGATTCATCTGTGAACATTATTTGTGCCTGAATTACGTCAGGTAAATTTTCTACGGCAAAGGTGGTGAAGACAACAAACTGCCATGATCCCAGGCTGCTGCACGACGTCATCAAACTAGAAAAAGGCTTTTCTTCTTGATGGATTGAAAGAGCCATATTTTCATTGTAAACTAATCTGACAAATGTCTTAATATGAAATTCTAGGAAGTTGTGAAAAATGTCCATAACCAAGAGCGTTGCCTTCAGGTTATTTAATTTCCCCAAACTATAGTCCAGAACTCAAAGATTTTTTTTTGATTTATAGTGATTTATGATTATTTACCTAAACTAATAATTATTCAATTAATTGCTTTGCATTATAGTATAACAACATAACCTGTGTGTAAAAGAAAGACAATATAATTAGTGTTTAAGAAGTTAATAATGTGACATTTATTGTTGTCGTACATTGTTGACTGCTGCAGATAGACACTCTTTTAAACTCAGTTCAGGAGTTTGGTAACAGGCGACCTTTGATTTGCGACGCCAGCGGTCAAAGGTGCCCTTCACCACTCTGTCTGTTTGTTTGCTCCTGATGCTTTCAGACAACGACTGACAGGAAGCACGGCAGCGGAATCTCAGTGAGCTCAGAGCGCTGTGATGAGTGTTTTCTCACACAGTCTATACGAACAACCTCCCCCTTACTGTACCTCAGTGTCTCTGTAACATGTGACCGGGCTGTACATTCCAGAAGCTTCTTTGTGTTGATGTGATTTACATAGAATGGAGATGGAACAGCCGGTTGAGTCGGGTCATTCAAGGATAGGCCCCTTTGAGCAGCTCTCAGCCAATTTATGCTTCCTCCTCTGAACATGTTGGCCTCCTTCCAAGTACACACACACACAAACACACACTCCCCTATGTCAGACATTCTTTAAGCTCAAGGTTATGTGTTGTGAAGTTGCTTCAGTTGTGTGACAAACAGACTCAAACCCATTTAATTGCCCATTATTGAGTAGTCACATTCGAATAGCTGGGATCAGAGAATGTTGTTTTTCGAACAGAGGCTTTCATTTGCTTAACAGATCACTTTAAAAACTGATAATCGATCAGTCATCTCATTAATAGTTACATCTTTTTACAAGTAGAGTGAAATAATTTTAAAGAGGGTTCTAGCCGTTAAATGTACAATTGTGTAACTTTGGCCACTAGGGGTCTCTAAATTAAACAATGACAAAAGGCAGAGTTAGATGTTGTAACGTGGGATCATGGGAGTGCAACTCAGGCACAAATCATGGATGAACATTTTATTCACTTTACGCAGCAAACAATGATGAAGAATCCATTACGAGTGACAGACAGAGTATGAAAAAAACAGCCAACCGTCTAGAAGTGTTTTTTCTTCATCACACGTTTTTTTTACCCAGAATTTAGCAGAGACAGGAAAAGCCTCAAGTAAAGTTGGGATGACGCAATTAAAATGGATCACCTGGAATAACATGGTGGATTTCTCTGAGCTTGAACATTGTTGGCAACATTTTGAATGATGCAAGTACACAAAAATATATAACATAGGTTTAGATGCTTTGAGACATTTTAATTAATAACTGTTGCGTAGTATATCTTTAATTCCGATTATCTTGAAATGTAGCAATTACTAAATTTACAGATTTTTGAGTGTGAGATTGGTTTAAGATCAAAAAGGGTAGCTGTGTGTGTGTCTTCATTGGGTCCATATCACAACCTTCATTCTGCCATGTACTACATCTGGATACGTGTCGGTCCAGGATGATTGTGAGAACCCGTTGACACATTGTTAGCTGGAGCTGGCTCTACTATTCAGCACTTCCAGAATAGAATAGAACTTATGAGCCACGGAGGGAATTTGCCGTGCGCACAGAGAGAGAGGGGGTCAGTGCACAAACTGAGACAGTACACGGTGTACCCATCCTGTGCTCATCCATTATGTAAGCTTGTTGATTAGAGGAAAACGTGCTCCAAAAAGTTGGGAGTACACGCTTGGCACTGGAGAACTTCTTCATCTGTGCATTTTGGAGAATCACAGACCATAGAATACAGCTTAAAGTGTTGACTGCTTTTAAAGTGCATAGCAGTGCAATATATCTCCTGTATCAAGTCAGCTTTGTGGGAGAGAGAGGGAGGCCCCCATACATATTTGACTGCCAGGGATCACTCATGGAGGGCTGGAGAAAGTGGGTGAGCGAGAGAGAGGGGGTGGAGGCTATAGTCTCGCTGCTAAACAGGAAGTTGCACAACATCTGTTCCTTGGCATCCAGAGAGGGACTGAATGGCCAGCTGTGTGTTGTAGAGTGTGTCTCAATGCACAAAGTGCTGCATGCAGGCAGACAATGTGACGTTCCTCAGACTGTTTCCCCAAATCCTTGACATCTGAAAGCAACTGTGTTGCCTTACTCATACTTTCCATTTCTTTTTAAATAGAGGCTATGCTTCTCATTTCCAGTGGGGCAGAAACTAATGTGAAACTTAATCACTGCCAGAGGTTAAGTATCAGAGCAAGTTTTCAGAAGTACTCCAAAGCGTTCAGCTAGGGGTTCTGTCTAACTTAAAGAAAGGCTGCAAACGTTTGTCACTTCAGGAAACTGACAGGCAGAAACTTAAAAGTTATTTCTCAGAACTAGGTCAAAAACAAAACTGATAGCTACTGCAAAAGAGCATATAGAACCTGGAATCTTACTGTGAATACTTTCTCAAAGTGTCAGCATTTAGCATTTCCCTTGGATGAAATAAACAATATGCATTGCTTTGTATCTTAAATTGTGCAATGACTGCACATGCCAGTCTGCTTGGCTAATTTAAAATTCTTCTTCTTCTTCTTTTTAACTCTTGGATGTTCCTCATTTAGCTGACCTGTAAAACATTTCTCTTTCACATTTTGACTGTGGGGCAGGAACAGGGAAGTCACGCTGCATCTTTAACTGGGAGATGCAACCAGGACTCTTTGCTAATATAAAGTATATTACCTACTTGAAAATGTCAAGGGACAAAGGATTGCGTTGTTGTCAACTGGGAATTTTATTCCCTGACCAATGAAATGATCATAGCAAAATTATCTTAAGAAATATCTTTTCTTGAAGCTGGTCTAGATTATGTTTTACGAAAATGTTTATTGACCTAAATCTCATATCCTAATTGAGGTACTTATACGATAAAACACAGATCCTCTTGTTAATCGTACCTTTTTCTTGACTTTGTAATTTTAGGGCCATGTCTTTAAAGGTGTATGTTGTAGTGGCAGCTGTTATCTTCCTCCATCTTCGTGTTTCTTTTCCATATAGTGATCTGCATCCTGAGTTGGTGGTTTGTTTGGAGGGTGGTTCTTCTCATCCGTAGACTCAGTACTGTTTGACATGATTCCAGCATGTGTTGTGGAGACTGGGCCGCAGCATTATGTTCAAATCGTGGTTTTCTAGTCAGACCTTTCATATTTAAACCATGTCCGTGAGACAGATGTAGACTCTCTTCTAGGTACGAGCTCCTGGTTTTGTCTTGACTGGTCGGAGTCTTCGTCCATTTTTATGATTCCAACATTTTTTGTCACATTCGCCCTCTTCCATGTTTGTTTATGTTGCCTTTATTCAGTTCCTGCCTTTATCCTTCTTTATTTGGATGAAAATAGAACATCATCCCAACAATGTATAATGTTTGATTGGAATTAACGATAGCTTTCATATCGTCATATTGCAGAGCCTTAGTTGTTACTTCTGTCATGTAGCCTATTGGCTGGTTAGCAACATACATGAAAACTGTGATCTCCCACCCTGTTGAGCTTTGAGGGAGGAAATGAAGAGAAATTACCTTCACTTCAAATTGTCATGAACTCATACAGGTGCTTTTCATTGTGTGTCAGGGTATCATACCATCGCCCCCCCACACACACACTCATACTCACAGGAATTTGACATTTAACTAAGAACAGTGGCCAAGTATCACACTGTGTGTGTGTGTGTGTGTGTGTGTGTGTGTGTGTGTGTGTGTGTGTGTGTGTGTGTGTGTGTGTGTAAAGGTGGGTGGGGGATGGTTCACCGACACACAAGGAGAAGCTTCTGCATTTTCTGGCCATTCTGAGAAATCCGACCATTAACTTGCACACGTTGGCACACTGTGTGTCACTCTGTGTGTCACTCTTCATCAGTAACATTTTCAATAGAGAAAAGGTTTCATTCACTCCCATGAGTCACTGACATTAGCCCAGAGACACATTGTTCATTGCGTCAGTCTGTACCAGAGCATGTGACAGCCTGCGGTACTTGTACGTATTAATTATGTGAACTGTACATGTTGCTCCATGCATGTACATACAGTATGCGTATGTCACGTTGTTGAAATATTGCTTGATGGTGAATGAATGTTCTCACAGCTACAGCACATGCATGAAATTACACACCACACCCTGTTACCCAGTTGACTGACATCTTTTCTAAGTAGGTCATCTATGTAAATGCCAGCCTGTCAGCTTGCATCAGGGGATGCAAAGCAAAATCAGAACCCTGTGACCAAAATCAGGTGGACACAACAATCTAACTGTCTCCATGCATATTGCACTGTTTGTCAGCAATGTATTTTTACACTTATGATCACTAAAATGGAAATCAGTTTTTCCACTTCTATGTCATTTTCCTATACGATATGTTTTGCGCTCATAATCAAAGTGTTCCACTCATTCCACTCAGGTCTTCTGAGAACTTAAAGCTGCTATTGTCAATATGTTTTATTATAGCAATGGACACAATGACTGCTTATTGTAAAAGGTATTACTGACTGTTCTTATCTTAGAGTCCACAGCTTTAATGATATGGTTCCTTACCACCTCTCTGCTCAGAAGAGCATTTTATCTCAGAAATGATGGCTTCCTCCCGCTGTAAAAACATGAGGCCAAGATATCGGATATGGGTGTCGACATCATGCGCTGTATGGTGATGTCATTTAGGGCCGGAGTCTTAGCAGTAGTGATAGTGGCGTGGATTTGCAAGGTCCTGCTGACATGTGCTCAACCAATCGTGAGTCGGTCTCAGCTGTCATCACGACATTTCACCGTGTTTTTGTAGCATCAAATAAAAGCAAACTTACCGGGAAAATTTGAGTTTAAACAAACATCAGTGTGACTAGAGCAACCAAAAATGAAATGAACCATATTTGAGGGGGAAATCTTTCATCTGTTAACATGGAGGAGGCTAGATGTTTTGGCCTCACTTTTGGGAGAGCTGTCATGTTCTGCTGAAGAAGCATGACCAACAACGTAGACTAGACATGTGTGTGCTGTTGTAAACAGGAAGCAATCTGTCCTGTCTGCAGTTTGTTAAGTTGGAGAAAATAATAAAACTGAGAAACAACAACAGTGAAAAAGTAAGAGCAGGGATTTTTTTCGTCTTGGACAAATGAGTAGGTGGAAGTGTTACTGATAATTAGGGTTTGCAACACTTGTTATTTGTTAACCGTACTGCGTTTACTACTGGTGGTCAAAGCCGATTACCAGAGGCTTGAGGAACAGAGTCAAGGATATGTTGTGACTGATGAAACCCATTGAGGAAGCAAAGGAGGTCGTCTGCATCACTGTAGTCTCAGTTTCTGCTCATTCTCACTAAAACACAACCCTGGAGTTTTGTAATTAAAACAGCCCCAGCAGCATTTCCAAAAGTCTCTATTAAGGGCCAAGAAAACTCCACAGTAACATGGACGTTAGATGTAGCTGAGATTATGTTTTATAAAACTTCAATTAATTTGTAATAAAAGTCACATTTACCTTGTTGAGTCATATTATGTTACAACATACAGTAATTCTATTTACTAATTCATATTTTACCTTTCACTCCGGTGCTGACTGAATAAAACATTCACAATGTAAATACAGGATTGTCCTATATATTAGATTGATTGATAGCGACACATCCTCTTCACTCTGTTTCTCTAACACACTTTTCCTTCTCCCCCAGACTCTACGGGGCCAATGAGTGTGGCCCACACCCACCCGCCCCCCATGGGTGGCATGGTGGGGCACCCGTCAGTCATCAGCAGCTCCAGGCCCCTGCAGTCCCCCATGTCCAGCCTGGGCTCGTCGATGAACGGCCTGGCCTCACCCTACCCCGTCATCACATCGTCCCTGGGCTCTCCCTCTGTATCGCTGCCGTCCACGCCCAACATGAACTTTGGTCCTCTCTGCAGTCCACAGGTAGGAAAGGGTTTTGATTGTGACACACATCATCGGACGTTGTCTTAGAAGACTTCTTTAAAGGTTCATTTAGATCAAATGAACAATTTATGATGTTTGGTGCACTCCACATGAAATTTTGTCAATCGCCCTCTTGTTTAAAAATCAGACAGGGCCTTCTATTCATAGCTGGGCCCTCATCAACAGAGATTCAGTCCCTCTCTGGATGCCAAGGAACAGATGTTGTACGTGAAACGATCATGTTCTTCGGTCGATCATGTGCCTTCCGTTTTTGGAATCGGCAGCAGTGGTCGGCACGTTGAAGGTTAGCCATATCCAATGTGTTGGGCTGGCAAACCTTGGGTTTTCTCGCGGTTCCCTCCCCTTCCACTGACCTTTACACGTCTCTCCCTAAAGGTCATCGGGGGGTTCTGCGTTGCTGCTGTTATGCCAAGTGGACATAAGAGACACAGTCCAACTTGGGAAACACACGTTTTCTCTTGTTTATCTCCTTTTACAGCATCATACTGGTTATTACAGCAGATATTTATAAATAGCACGAGACTGCTCTTTTTTATTCTTTGGCATATCGGACTGCAAGAGAAGCAAAGGGCTAATGGAAATATTTGCCTTAAGTGGCCCATAGAATGAACTTCAAACCCCACAAGGGTTAATGCTTTGACAATGGTGTGTTTCTGCACATTGACACACACACTCACACATTGTGCTTCAGAGGCCGGATTGAGGCCAGGGCTGCAGGGCGCAGCGGAGAGCAATACATACGTTGCTTCAATTACAGTATGGATCTGTGCCTTTAGGGACAGTCAGAGTTAATACGATTGTTCGGTGTCACCATCTTTTGACTGCTCACCGACAGCCAGTGACCAAGCCGCTATCAGGTCATTGTGTCGTGTAACATGTCGTACTGTTTTCACGGGTTAACTGGAGTTCACGAGCCTGTCAAGGGGTGACAACAATGAACACAAGCATATTGAATATTACGCTTCTACATCCATGACGGGGATATTCAAGTGTTCTGCTATCATTTTCTTCTTATCAAGTAATTATCAGTACTCTCTGACATTGTTTGACAATTCCACTGCTGCTATTAGTTGCAAATAAACCATTTAAAGCTCACGGTTAACATTCAGTTATTTATATAGTATTTATTTGTATAATGAATTACAGCCACCACAATTTGGGAGTGATGGCAGCTTCTAATCCTGTGCTTTGAGATGCATGTGGGGGGAGGGCTGTATTTTAGTTCAAATTTAGAGCTTGCATATAGATCTTTTTATCCACTTTTTAACAACTTTTTTACAGTCATAACTTTATTATTTATTCTTTATCTATTCTTATATGTTCTTAATCATCATTTAGCTCCTTGAACCTGTCTATGTAACCTGCTCCAAATGAAGTGGGAATAATATAATTATTTTAGTATTGATTTGAATTTGCATCCAAGGATTAATTTGAACATGTATTAATCAGTCAATTATTGTCTCAGTTAATTAGTAAATGATTTGGTCTGTGAAATATTCAAATATAATTTTTCATTTAAATTTCTCAAATCCGATTCATTCAGTCATTATTTAGATTAAGTTCTCCACTGATCGAACAATGGTGAATAGCTTGATCTGTTTGCACAGTGTCCCAGATTTTGTTTGATCAGATTATAGATTTCTTAGTTTATTTAAGAAATACAAGATTATTGAAGAGTGGATCTCCGAGTCCAGCCCATGAAAGTAAACCTTACATATATGATGCAGTGTGTCTCTTCATACCATGTGCGGTATAAAAAATGTATGACGCATCAATAATCCATATGCAGTGCTTGTAGCCGTTTTGGCGCCAATATGTTGTCCGTCTGAAACTGAATGTGCGTCTGAACAACTGTTTGTGTTCACCGCAAGGCTTATTTTTCTCGAGCTGTACATGTGTAAAATTAATTATTTGTGAAAACTGAGCACTGAAGAGGAATCACTGTGCGGTACTGATTCACCGATGAGCAAATACGCAGGGGGCTGAATGCTCATTTAAGTGTGACTGCCAGCCTTTGGGGCATCTATAGATGAAGAGGCCAGTGGCGGTGTAGAAAACAAGAGTTCTGTGGGAAAAACTGAAAGAAAGAAAGAAAGAAGAAAACAAATCTCTCGTATAATCTTCCTCCGCTGTGAGGTCACAGCCGCCGAGTCCTCAGCTCAGCCATTAGAGGATACTCATAAGAAAGTGCACTTCGTAAATAAGTGATAGGAAGAGCCCGAGGTGACTGTCCTATACGTCAAGCTGCATCAAATATATAGGACGGGAGGGCATATGTAGGTCAGCCTTGTTGCTTCCGAGGGAGGGCAGACGTGTGCACATACACAAACAAACAAACATGTCCCATGGTCCCACCTGGCCCTCGATCGGCAGGAGAGGGTCAAAGGGCAACGAGGAGATAAGAGAGACAGAGATATGGAAAAGTCGAAGGAAGTCAGACGTGTTTTCCCCCGGCCTTGAACATGTTATGAATCACACTGAAGAGGCTCTATTACCTCCACTGAGCGCTGCAGGGTCTCACTTATTCTAACCTCAGTGGCTTGTTTACACCTTTTTGTCTCCTTCAGTGACACGTGAGACCTCAGACACAACAGTCCCAATACGTTAGGTGTGAATTTTCTCAAACCGCCTGGGACACTGTTAAACGAAGCTCATAAATCCAAAATGAGAACTAGGCCCGATATAATGAATCACGCGGACATTAGAAGGATCGACATCTTCAACACAAATCTCCTCCATGCTCCCGAGTTTGAAAACCCTACACAGGAGCCCCCTCTGCTGTCCGTGCCTGAGAACTGCAGCCTCTGCACACGTGACTCCCAACGCCTCTCCCTGTCAACAAACATCGAGGAACCTGTGTGACAAGCCTCAGACAGCAGACTCAGCTCCTCCCACTGCGCGAGCATGTGATCGCACCCTGCGACACTTTCACAATAAAAGTGTGGGTGTGGGGAGAGAAAATGATAATATGGGCACACAGACGACAAACTGAGGAATAGAGGAAGAGAGGCAGTATCATGAGACCTGCCTCGCACTTTTCACTTCTGACTTCCCCTGCGCTTCCTCCTCTGCTCTGCTCGCTCGGTTCTGCCCACCTCAGCTTCAACCCCTCTCTCTGCTCTCTCTCCCTGGCATCCTCAGATGAACTCGATGAACAGCGTCAGCAGCTCGGAGGACATCAAGCCTCCACCGGGGCTTCAGAACCTGGGGAACATCAACTACCAGTGCACCAGCCCCGGGGGGATGTCCAAGCACATCTGTGCCATCTGCGGGGACCGCTCCTCAGGTAAGGGTGAGGAAGTAGGACATTTTGCACTTCCACTCCCACATACACATTATCACACAGATGAGTGGAGGAAGGATAACACATTGATTTCAAGGTGACTTGTCAGGCATTTTGCCAATTTTATTGTTCTTCTTGCTAAATTCTTCACAGCTCTATTGCTTTTGTGTTTAATGGGTTTTTCATAGGGTTGTTATTGGCAGCGCCTGTTGTTGTTATTGTCATCCAATTCTGATTCCAAACATATATATAACCCACACTGTGAACCTGAAGCACAGTGAGGTCCAATGCTGATTCAAGAGAAGAACTTGATGTGTTGGTCTTTGTCTCCACAGGGAAACACTACGGTGTGTACAGCTGTGAGGGATGCAAAGGTTTCTTCAAGAGGACGGTCCGAAAAGACCTCACCTACACGTGTCGTGACATGAAGGAGTGCCTGATCGACAAGCGCCAGAGAAACCGCTGCCAATACTGCCGCTACCAGAAGTGCCTGGCCATGGGCATGAAGAGAGAAGGTGGGCCTGAGGAGTGTTTATTTTTTTTTATAACCCAACATGCGTTTTCATTACAAACACGAGTTGTTCAACCCTACAGGAATAGGTTAGATCCCAAAGTTTCCAAAGATACAAAACATTTTTCAGACCGCTTTCAGACATGCACTGAATATTCCGGAGGGGCCCAACGTGAGAACGCAAACGTCAGAGTCAGTTATTAGGGATATTTTTCGGGACTTGTCCTGCTAGCCCCCCTAGCAAAATGTCCAAGTGGGGGTGTGTACGTGACATTTCTAACATTTCTAACAGGCACCAGATGCAAATAAAAAGAATACAAATGTGTCAGCATCAAAAAAAAGGTGCCATACATTGAGAAGGCGCCACAGACAATGTAAACTTGGAAAGACAAGAAAGGAGAGCTTTTGGCAGCAACAGCCAGTGGGCTGTAAAAAAGACGCAATGGAATTTCAATTTCAATTGTTGTTGCCAAACACAGTATTTTCCAGAGCGGAATTTATTATGATAGTTCTGAATATTCTCCTGTTGATATGAACGTCTCAGCCTAGGACATTTTTAGCTTCTTAACATGATGCACAACCATCTTTAGTATACTGTGTAATTACATAAATATACATGTTGCAAACGTGACCATGTTAGTCCTGGATTTGAATATTTGATTCTCCAGTAAATGTGGTCCACATTTCCAGGAGTAAGCAGACGTGAAAGATATTTTGTATCGTAGGGAATCTCCTTAGTAGATAGTATCAGGGATGTTGCCATGAATATCTGCGCCAGAAGATTAAGCGTGGGTGGTTTGACCTTAAATATAAGCGCTTATTTGTGTGTGTGTGTGTGTGTGTGCAGCGGTGCAGGAAGAGAGGCAGCGTGGGAAGGAGCGGGGGGAGATCGAGGTGGAATCTACCAGCAGTTTCAACGAGGAGATGCCTGTTGACAAGATCCTGGATGCTGAGGTGGCGGTGGAGCCCAAAACAGAGACGTACAGCGAGGGCAGCCCCGGGAACTCTGTAAGGATCACAGACACAGAGCTTTGTCCCAATGTCTGTGCCCGTCAGATAAATCCAGACAACGAAGCAGCCTCTGGGGACAACGACTTATGTTTTAGGGCTTTCAGTGTAGACTAAAAAAAGATAAAAGCTATTTGTATTTGTAAAATTAAAAAATATAAATTAAAAAGCTTATAGCTGATGCATGTCAATCAGTGGGTTCGGCCTTGTGCTCTGTTGACCTGCGGCGAGCGCAGTCTGCTCCAACGTGATTGGTCAAACTAAAAACCAAAATCATATTTTACATATTCACATGCTGAATCTGGTTATATAATTTAAATTTGCCCAAACCCATGAACTATCTTTACCTTGAGCAACAACTTTGTTTAAGTAAAACCTGCTTCTTTATGATGTTGGTCCTGAAGCTGAAGTGATGATATGATCAGTGCAAGTGAAGATTTACACTGACGCAGCCTGATCCATGATTTACATGTTGCTCTGATTGGTAATGAAGCTGGACTATATAGAGTTACAGGCTTTACTGTAACTTCATGACTCAGACAAGCTCCTGTCAGTGCTGCTGACAACTGCCCTGACGTCTGTCTGTGTTCTTTTACGTTTAGAAATAATTTGACCTTTTACTTAACCTTTATTCTGATAGGGCAATGAGTTAACAGGGACATACACACTGATTTTATGGAGTACACCTGCACAGTCTGATGTAATCCAACACAACAGCCCTGCTGTAAATCTTACCCCCTGCCACTGAGCTCTGGTGACACGGTGCGAGTGGTAACTGAACTCTGTGATCATTTTTGAAACTGACATCTGAAGCCTTCACAGGTCTTGGGAGGAATGTGTTGGTTTACAAGGCCCTAAAGGAATGTCTCAGCTGCATGATAGACATGTTCAGGTGTCAGAGGAGTTGCTCACAGGTGCTGTTGCTGTTTTGACGTTTCATCTGCTCGTTCCCCTGCAGACGAACGACCCCGTCACCAATATCTGCCAAGCAGCAGACAAGCAGCTCTTCACCCTGGTGGAGTGGGCCAAAAGGATCCCGCACTTCTCCGAAATCCCGCTCGACGACCAGGTCATCCTCCTACGAGCAGGTGGGCTCACTGTGCAAACCCCTCGCCATCAGCAAGCGTTTGTGTAGATAACTGAAATGTGGAAGCAGAGATCCACAAAGGTTCATTTCCTTGCATTGCTGGTAAATGGTCTGTTCTTGAGTGTTGAAACTCAAAGCACTCTACAGTACAGTTTTAAATTCACCAGTTGCTTCTATGTGCAGCTCTTTCTCGGCGATGAAAGTGTTCAGTATCTTGCCCATGCACACATGCGGACGAGGGGAGACTGGGATCAAACCACTGACCTTCTGATTAGAGAACGACCGCTCTAACCCCTGAGCCACAGCCGCCTTTCTATGACCCAGCAGTTATTCATCCTCCGGCAGACCCTCTATTATTAGTCGTCCACAGTCACTCAACACATCTTTGCCATGTAGTTAAATGGAGCGATGAAACCAAATATAACTGGACTATTTTCTGAGTCCCAGCAGTGTGGTTAGCAGCTGTAACAACGCTGCCCCCTGCTGGTGAGAGATTACACACCATGAAGAAGTCTATCAGAAATTATTTTAGTTTTAAGAGAAACTCGGGGCTGCAGAACCCTTTGTGCAGAACTAGAATCACACCCAGTAAAGTGGATACCTCTGCCAAGTCCCCCTTATATCCCTGCATAATGCACGGAATTGCACACACTCATGCATATCAGTACTAACATTACTGATTTTTTTCATCCAAGTCCATGAATTATTCCCTGGAAAATCTTTAAAGATGTAAAAAAAAATTGTGGTGCAATTTAAAGAAAGAGAACCACACCAAAGTGTTTTGGGTTCTTCCCTGACCTATAACACATCCTTCCAGCAAGTTTAGTGGAAATCCAGTCGGTAATAAAATATTGTCACCAATCATTTACACAAACCTCAGATGGACTGTGAGATAGGGATTCGACCAGAAGTGGGAGAAGTAACAGTGGTTTTCTTTTTGTTTCCAGGCTGGAACGAGCTCCTCATCGCCTCGTTCTCACATCGCTCAGTCACGGTAAAAGACGGCATCCTGTTGGCGACGGGCCTCCATGTCCACAGGAGCAGTGCCCACAGTGCAGGAGTGGGCTCCATCTTTGACAGGTAGGTAGCAGATATGGCAACAAAGCTGAAAATCTCAGAGTCAGCATTGACGAGCTAACCTGTTTGTTGATCCTACAAGGTTTATTCACTTAAATAACAATATACTTGTTATATACCTCTATTACTGTAAGAGGAAGTGTTACTGAAGATTTGTTCACAGCCACTGCAGATGTTTGAGTCATATACTGGACATAGGTAGAGGAAATTGTGGAAAATGTCACAAGCAAGTGTTGAGGACATTTCTTAAACTCCTGCTGCGTTCTTCATGTTCTTTATATAAAGTGTCCAGACCTGGAGGTCATGTCAGATAACGGAAAACTGTTTGCGAAGAATTGCAGGCATAGCACATCTATATCACTGGTCAGCAACTGATTTAGTCAATTTTAGAAAAATGTATATTAACTCTCTGATGTTATTGTCTTGTTCCCCTGCAGAGTACTGACAGAGCTGGTATCTAAAATGAAAGACATGCAGATGGATAAGACAGAGCTCGGTTGCCTGCGAGCCATCGTCCTCTTCAACCCAGGTCTGTTATCTGTGACATATTCTCCCACTGCTTTCTTATTAAGCAGATCTGTTTTTTCCATGTCTTCACTGTAAATATGTGTATTTATCCCTGATCAGGAAAAACACATAAGAGCTTTATTTTCATTCCTTTTTTTTCTTCAAATAGGTTAATAAGCAAGTGTAAGTTTTGTGGAGTAGTGATTCCTATCTGGTTGTATGTGACTTTCAATTAGTGTTTTTATTTCAGATGCAAAAGGTCTTTCAAACCCAGCGGAGGTCGAGGGGCTGAGGGAAAAAGTCTATGCTTCGTTGGAGTCATATACTAAACAGAAATACCCAGATCAGCCTGGCAGGTAGGAAATGCATTACATGATCGGATCCATCACTATTAAACAATATTGTTCAATAGCTCTTTTGTGGTTGTACATAGCAGTGAAGATTAAGGGCGACGTTACATTGCAGCACAGCTCTAGATTTAAAAGTATAATCCTAGAAGTATAACCATACACAACCAACAATAAAAAATATCTTTGAAGACCTTAATTGAAATTAGATTAAAACCATAGTTTGGTGCTGCTGCATGGTGGCTTTAATGGTTTTAATTGATAATGTTGATGTGACTGCTGGGAAGTAAAAGCCCACATTGAATGTTTTAGAAAAAGAAAATGAAGAGTAATTCTTTTCGAGAGAAAATGGAAATTACTTAAAAAATACATTTGACTGATGATGGCTTACATGAAGACCCGGTCTTAGTTTTTGTTTTCCTCTTCCCCAGGTTTGCCAAACTGCTGCTCCGCCTGCCCGCCCTCCGCTCCATCGGCCTCAAGTGCCTGGAGCATCTGTTTTTCTTCAAGCTGATCGGGGACACGCCCATCGACACCTTCCTGATGGAGATGCTGGAGGCGCCGCATCAGATCACATGACACCAGTCCCTCCCCTTCCCTTTGTACATACTCCCACATTGTCAGCGATATGAAGATTATAATTAAGAAAAAGACTTGATTTAATATTGTGAAACAGCATATTTTGTACCAAGCGAAAACATTGTAATTAAAATTTTTAAAAAAGTATTTTGGTGTTGTGGGGAGAGCGGGGCGGATGGAGTATACTGTCAAGATGAATTCTAATACATTTGTTAACAGATTTCTTTTGTAAATAGATCATTTCAGGTGTCTGTTTAGAAGAAACCCAATGCAATTTTGAAAAAATAATATTTTATTCAAAGAGGAATTGAATAAGAACAGAAACCATCCCTCACTTTGAGAATTCTTACAGAATAAAGTTATTTAAAAACGTATCTAAAATCTGAGTTTGTACTGTCGTGTTTGGACTTATTGCGTCCACCAAGGACATTATGTTGTTATGCTGTTGGCTTGTTTGTTTGTCTGAATTTTGGATTGTGCACTTCACAGTTTTCCATAAACATTTGTGGGGTTGGGATATGATCCAAGGAAGAATCTATTTCATTCTTGGAACAGATGAGGATAACCTGGGGGGTTTACACATTATATTGTTGAACTGTAGCAATATTTTAAATAATGTATTCTATTTTGATACCCAAAATTATCAAACAATTACTTAATTCCCTAAATGTTCATTAAACATGAATTTAGCTGTTGAATTCTAGCTCCTGCTGTGACAGAATGTAAAAAAAAAGTGTAATTCCATAATGATAATCTGTCCAAATTCACTAAGTAATGACTTTTTCAAGCCTAAACACTTTGAAACAAACTTTCCACTTTGTGCTTTTTTCAAACCTGATCTCTCTGCTTATACAAGAACGGAGAAACATCCTGTACTGCAGAAAGTAATCTGGATCAAGCAATTGATCTTCTATCCTACCTGTATGTCCATGCTCTAGCCACTAGATGGCCCCCACGGAGTACAAGCATAAGCTCTCAGACACAGGCACACACGCACACACACAGATTCCAGCCTCTCAGACGTACAGACTGTGGGCCACAGCATCGAGCTCCTCCACAGCATAAAAGCCTGTGATATTGTGATGATTAGTATAGAGGTGAACGATAAGTAGGAGCTGACTTGATTCACTTAACACAACAGTAACAGCATTAATGTTGAATAATAAAGTGTGAAAACACAGAGTACGAATGCCAAGCAGAAAAGGAATATACATAAAGGAGTATACTGGAGTTTCAAAAATAACGATAAAAATTAATTTAAATTAAATTAATTAATCCAGCGAAGTCCGCTTCTTCGCAGGAGGCAAATATATATATATTTTTTAATTAAATAAAAAAAGAAAGCAAATTCATTTGCCTGAAATAATTAAATAATAATCCTAAAAATGTCAATAGGGCCACACTGTCTGTCAGTGCATTTCAGTGCTCTGGCCATAATAAACAAAAATCTAAGATAATACAGATTATAAACTTTAAATACATAGAACTTTCCCTTAGAATGTTACAAAGTGCTTTACGACCATCAGACATACAATGAGAATGAGAAATAGAAAATTAGCATCTATCCATCTATCTATCTATCCATCTATCCATCTATCCTTCTTTCCATCTATCCATCTATCCATCTATCTATCTATCCATCTATCCATCTATCCTTCTTTCCATCTATTCATCTATCCATCTATCTATCTATCCATCTATCCATCTATCCTTCTTTCCATCTATCCATCTATCCATCTATCCATCTATCCATCTATCCATCTATCTATCTATCCATTTATCTATCTGAGAAATATGCATCCCATAAAGTGAGCTAAAAGTACGAAAGTTTGACCTTTTAACCGGCACTTTACTTCCTGAACATTATCATTAGTTTCTAATGGAGGGGAGGGGGGGGAGAAAACCCCCTCCATGTGCGTCTCTGTAACTCTCTCTCCTCCTACCGCACTGATGGGAGGAGAGAGAGTGAGCGAGAGAGAGCCAGTGGGACGGAGAGAGAGAGAGGTAACCTGCACCTGCACATGGAGGAAGTCTCTCTCTCACTCTCCATCCCTCCTTCCCGTTCACTCCAAATAGGATAATTGATAGATAATCTAAACAGTCGATATTTGTGGACTCAGCGAGGTCGAAGTGAACATCACAGGAGAAACTTTGGTGATTGCTCTTCTCTGGGAGTCGGAGCACAAAGTTGCGGCAGGACTCTGAGAGCTTTCAGGAGATGCTCTGATGAGAAGAAGAGTTAAAAAAACCAAACACTTCTCTACCTTCACTTCAGGATCACAGTTTACAGGTAAGCGCTTCATGCTCTTATTTTGAAAACATTACATTTTCATTTAGTTAACTTTGGTCAGAATCATAATTTCTTCAGTTGGCATGACGTGGTGGGTTAACCATCGCTATTTAAGTCATTAGGAGTAGATTATATAATTGTATAAATCAGCTTTATAGGAGAACTTACTTATTTTTAAATAAACTTTTTTCAACTGATACATTTCACTGAGATATTTCAGCATTTATTTTCCTACCTAAGCTTTGGTCAGTTTAAAATTCTGTCAAAACACTTACGAACAAAACCTAATAAGTCTTATTAAATCATCTTGATGATGATTTTAAAATGATCTTTTAAAATGGAGTGTGGTTTTCAAAAATATTTCAAAGATGAAAATTCGCCTTTGGACGAGGTTTCCTCCATATTTCATTTATATTTGCTGGTTGTAATAAGTGTGTTAATGGCAGGATGTCCCGTCAGTGCAGGTATGGATCAGAAGGCGATGTGTGCGGGATGTCACCGCATCATCACAGACAGGTTCCTGCTCAGAGTCACCGACGACTTCTGGCACGAGGGCTGTGTGCGGTGCTCGGCGTGCGGGGACGCGCTCAACAACTCCTGCTTTCTGCGGGACCGCAAACTTTACTGCAAGCGGGACTATGCTGAGTGAGTACAACTCATCCACTGCTGCGCGTCTGGTTCCTGATGTTACAGCTGAAATAATAAAACACTCAAACACACACATATAACTTAAATCCCTCTAATTGGTCAGTAGTTGGGCTGTTGAAAGGTTTTTATTTATTTTTTTGACGTATTTAGAGACAACAAGTGACAATAACCCAAAAATTTACAAAGTAAAATTTGGGATAGTGGAGATATGTTTGGAGACCTGGTCACTGGCCTGAATCCCCAAAACAACCCATGGCAGAGCATGCAGAGCAGAAACTTCACATTATTTCAACTTAAACATCATTTCTGTTATGTGTCTAATCAAATTTTTTATTCAAACTAAGATAAAACATGCAGGACTAAATGAAAACAAAAAACGCTCCAAAATGTAAAAATACATTAGATATTACATATTTCTTTTTTAAAGTTTGTATGATGGTGTAATGAGTTTGGATGAAAATAGATTTTCCAGATGCCTCTTAACTGGTTTTACACTGTAATGTAATTTCCCCCCGCCCCCCTCAAATGTTCAATTTAATGAAATTCAATTTCGGTTTAAATATTTACATGTTTTTTTCATGGAATTAAGTTAAAAATCCTTTTAGATTACTTAATTAATAAGCTGAAGATGTCAGAGTAAAGTGCAGTATATATTCATTTATTTATCATAATTGTTTTGTTAAATATATTTCAAAGAAAATAAGTATATACACCATGCTAAATATTTTGAAATTACCTGCATTCCTGTATTTATATATATATATATATTTCTGTCGTGTAATCCATGTGTATTTGTCTAAGTAGGTGTTTGTTCATTGGTTGCAAACTGAAAGTGGTGAAATTATGCTTTTTCTGTAGAAAAGACCCTACTGTTGTTGGCCTATAGTCCAGATAGATGAAATGTCTTTTTTAAGAGTTTTAAAATTGTGGTTTTCATTGTTATGTTTAAAAATGTTGGCCCCTTGACAGAGAAGTGATCGTCTGATATTAAGACAATTCTTCTCAACAGAACCATTGTCCACGTCTGACCTTGACTAAGAATGTGTGTGTGTGTGTTTCTGTGCGTGTGTGACCGTGTGTGTGTGTGAGCAAGAGAGAGAGCGAAAGAAAGAGAGAGTTGGGAAACAAGTAATCTCTTCAACTTAATGCTAGCCTATATATTCTTGCTTGGTGTTCTTCTGTACAAATCGGTAGATTTTGTCATTCATGGCAAAATAAATGCACTATCTAGTGCGTGTGTAGTTGTGTATCAGTGTGTGAGTGTCTCAGGTGTAAGTTGACGTCCAGGGAACTTGGCACAGAGCGCTCAGAACAAGGTGACTGCAGGAGGAAGGGATGGCGAGGGAGCTGGAATGTGAGACCACTATTGCATACTGTATTCACACACACACACACACACACACAAAACAACATGGTCACACCTCCGCACACACACACGCACAACACACATACACATACAGCACACGACCAGGGGTAGAGCTCACCTGACACATTGTCAAAATGTGTTAAAATTTCGAGGCCCGCTGGCGTGGCAACTGCAAGCTGGGGACAGCATATGGTCTCGTAGACGAAGCTGCCCCACCAAAAACTCCCAGCATCACCCGTCGCCCGACTCCCTCACTTCACCTAATCCCCCCATTCTTCTTCCTCCAAAAACATGCTCTCACCTAAACAAGAGCCAAGGCCAAAACTGTACAAGCCGAACGGCGGCAGCTCCCATTATCTCTGAACAATTTAGTGATGGTGGTTGTGCCAAAGCTTCAGGGATGCAATGAGAAACGTTACAGAACACTCACTGGTGCAACATACGCCCCGCCATCGCGTTCTTAGTCACTTAAAGTAACAGTGCTGTGGTGCTAGGAGCACATGGGCCTTCTCAAGTGAAGGATTTGCCTGCAGAACACTTTTTAATACCCGACATGCCCTTATATCAACATTTTAACCGTGTTTAAAAGGAAATATATGAAGCATTCATGAATTACCAGATGATTCCAAGTGTTTATAGTGTGATCAGTGCAGATAATAGGACTTGGCCAGAGCAGGACTGAGAGGTAATTAGGAGAGTATAACCATATGTCAGAAGGTCTGGTGCATCCCTGCTAGAGGGACGGTGAGGATAGTGCAAACTTCTTTTTTGCGGGACAGTGCGCTCCACGAGCTCTGGCGCTATGTTCTGTGGCATCTGGAAAGCTCCGCTCGCAGCAGCCCCTGTGTCGAGCGACGGGACGATGCCCGGCCAAGCATGAGATATCTGAACTGACCAATTAGCAGGAGGCCTGGTGCCAGAGCCTCCACCTCAGAGGTCTCCCACCTCCTCATCAGGGGCTGTGGCCCCCTGGACGGCATGAGAGCACCTCCTCTGTCCATGGTGATGGTTTTAAACTGCGACAGTGGGAATGAATGTTCCGTACTGGGACAACCACACTGTATCTTCTGAGTCCTACTTTATTTTTACTCATTGCTCATGTGGTAAATCAGCATCAATTGAAGCCAAAGACAAAAACGTACACGATTTGCTTCATGGCAGATTCTTCATTGTTGCTTGAATCAACTATATAAGTAGTAACAAACAGTAACAACACTATTATTAAATCTTATGATTAATGTATACATTGCTGCCAAATAAGCGTGCATAGGGTACAAAAATAATTAAAAGAAATAAAATAATCCTGTTTATTTGACTGTTATTTAGATGCTGTGTATCAATTACTGAATCAAGAAACTTTAATGTATAACAATATGGCAAATGTAATTTGGAGGAAGTGAGTAAATTATTTCCTTGATAAGATCAGAATGTTTTTTTAAATCTTACTTAGATTAATAATTCACTCTTCATCAATTATATACATGGTTAACACAACTCTGATTAACTCACAGACCAAATGATACTGTTCATCTCATGAGCAGGCTTCACTGGTCTTTGAAAAAAACATGAGTTTTTCTAAATGTGGTGACTCGTTCATACCTTTTAATGTTTGGATGATTTGATTTTCCTTTTGCCATTATTAGTAAATTGATAATTATATCCATTATTAATACTTTTTTTCATTATTGGTTATCTGAAATAATGACATTTTGATTCTGTCATGATGTCGTGATTCAGTTTTGTACTGACAGACTGCCTGACTATATTATACATTTAAATGGTCTGTTAGCCTGACCTGTAGCAGCCCGGAGGGACATTATACACCCAGCCTGTAATCTAATGACGCGTTATGCAAATTCCAGTCTGACAATGTGATGTTTAGGGCTGGTTAGATTCTCAGTAGGTTTAGATTCGGCTCCGCGGTTCAGTGGACAGCTTCAGATCCGAGCTGGGACTGACGGTGCACTTGACCCGCAGATCTGTATCTGATACACAGCTTCTGTTGGGGTGTATGCGGGTTCAGCAAAGGATCCAGGTTAACCTGATCCAGAAACAGGATCTGTCTCCCTGCTTGTCCGACAGACCAGCAGTGTAGGTTTGCCCGACTGCGAAAGGTCAGCACTGAAGTCAAGACAGGAACAATGAGGGAGGAGGTGTGTGTGTGTGTATGTGTGTGTGTATGTGTGTGTGTGTGTGTGTGTTGATCGTGTGTTGTTCGTGTGTGTGTGTGTGTGTGAGGATGTACTCCTTTTTGTTACTTATTTGAGACTTTTCCATTATAAAATGTATCTTGTCAGGACCAGTACACCTCTTGGGGACCTGGTCCTAATGAAGCAAAACATCACTTGTAAGGTCCTGGTTAAAGTTACAGGTCAGATGTGAATAGTGCTTACGTTAAGATTAGAGATATGTATTTTTTTTGGGCTGTCCACAATCCTGAATGGAAGTCAATGCGAAGTCCTACTTAGGATTGCTGCCCCAAAAACAATGTGTGTTTGTGTGTGTGTTTGTTAATGTGCTCCAGGTATTACTCATGTTGCGGGGACCTGAATCTGTTTACACAGTCCCGTTATGGGGATATATAAGTCTTTATAATGTAAATCATTTTAAAGTGAAGACATGTTTTCAGTATAGGTTTAAGTTTAGGTTTAGGTTAAGTTTTATGTTTAGATTTGGGGTTAGGCAATTAACAGCTATCTTTTAAGTTACATTAGGTCTCCAGGGATCAATGTACGTCAATGTAATGTCCTCTGAAGTCATAAAACATGGCAGTGTGTGTGTGTGTGTACTTCTGCTGAACACTTAACATGCAGCACATCTACTCTGAGTGGACTTCCCCGTGCTGTGTCAGTGTGGAGGAGTCCAGGATTCTGCTGACTTATTGTGCTGTAATGATCTTGTCACTAATTGCCATGTCTTAATCCAGTGTGACTGAGTGTTCCCGCTCTCCTGGCGGGGGCCCCGGGTCAATCACGTCAGCGGAAACTCTGAAATATTAAACACCTTGAAGCTGCTCCATAAGTATCGGAGGAATTCTACCTTTGCATTAACAACGCTTTAGAGTAGTTGTGGATAATGAGATAAACTGGACGATGCGTATAATGGAAAAGCAATTCTCGAAACATGAACAATCTCTCAACATTAAGGCCTGTATGTTCTTCATCGCTGACATCCAGCATCAGCATCATATTAAGGCATTAAAGCAGGTGCGGCACTTTGCTGTATCATAGAGTGTTTCCTTCCTTTGAACATACTTCATTGCATCGTCTGTTGCCGCAGGAATGCACATACCACAGACGGTATGTTGGCCATATTAAAGTGCATACCATTGAGGCCGTGGGGCAGGAGACTCGGATGGGTCAAGCAGCCCGACTGACCCTCCTGAGCTTCTGGGAATGGGGGCTTTAACCGTTTCCTTAGCGACCCCACAGCAACAGTAAGAGGTCCCAGAAATGTTTGGCTTTAGGATGTTGTTCCTCCACGGCTCCTGACAGGGACGTCTCAACCTGGGTGTTTGCTTTGTGTTTAGTCTGTTTGCTCTAGTGTTGGTTTCTTGTAAATATTGTTCTGTATTTCCATTTATGATACCTCCGATACCCTAACCCTATTTCTTTAGCCTTTTCTGTACATATTTATACTTGACATTAAAATTATTCTTTGAATTTACTTTGTAAAATTTTAAACTGCTACTTTTTTCTTAGAATTATGTCTCTGAGATGTGAGTAACAAGCCAAAACAAGCCAAAACAATAGACAAAGACAACAATTAAATAACTCCTTAAAAGGTGTGTAAAAAATAAATAGTTTAACTGCAGGATGTTTTTCATTATGGTTGTGTTTGATCATATCTGAAGTGGTTCAAACAGTGGCCATTATCCTATGATTCCTAATGGGCCAATCTGACTTTTTAAGCTTCAAGCACTAACCAGCTCCAAGCTCCCTATTCTTATGTGAGAGCGATAAAAAAAAAGCTGTCACTTTCTCATGCGTCTGTGCTGACTGCTCTGGTGACCCAGTCAGTGCTGGAGACAAATGCCAAATCCAGAATGATGACGCATCATCCTGCATGACAGACGCAAAATGCCGAGGTGCCAGCCAGCGGACAATGGTCCTGCTGCTCAGGGGCTGGCTCTGTCTTTGTCCTGCCCTGGTTAAGCAGACTTAGGGATAATTCTGCAGATAATTCTTGGGCCCGGCGGCTCAGCCTCTCCCACCGGGAGACCTGGTTCCCCCCCTCTGCCTGGAGCCATGGCCTGCCGAGAGCCTTTCTCCTGCCTCCCCAGGAGCGCAGCCTCGGACATGGCAGCCGGAGCCACGGCAACAGTCTCTGGGGCTATAAGCCGACCAATGCCGGTTGCCAGGCGCTAAGATGCACACCCGCCATGCTTAGGGTATGTGTCTGAGTGGCCCGGGCCTAAGGAGGAGGAGGAGAGGGGAGAAGTCAGACTGGTAGTTGTTTTGAGTGGCAGCTAGACTCAGCAACATTCCTCAAGTCAACCAAGCATTTTGTTTGTCTCGCGGAGCCTCTTCTTACTGAAGTGCTCCTCAAGTGTCTCAGCTTTACCACATCTAAACAAAAGCATTACCCTCTGTTATTGACTGAACTCTCACAGTTCCTCTCTGTTTCTCCCCTTGCTTCTCCCACACCCTCCTCTTCCTCTCCAGTCTGTTTGCAGTGCGTTGTGGGGGCTGCTCCGAGGCCGTGTCTCCTACAGAGCTGGTGATGCGTGCCGGGGCCGCTGTGTTCCACCTGCGCTGCTTCACCTGCAGCGCTTGTTCCTGCCGCCTGCAGACCGGAGACTGCTGTGTCCTCAGGGAGGGACAGCTACTGTGTGCCAGAGAGGACTACCACCAGTGTCTGGCCAGTCCCACCTCCTCTGACACAGGTAAGCTCTCTGTGTACAGTGTGTGTGTTTGTTTGTTCATGTACAAATCAGTGGTTCAAAGATTCAGTACACGCAGTACTCAGTAGACAAAGGGATAGTGTTGTTGTTATAGGACTTTTGGATAAATAACTCATTAACAGTAACTTAAAAACTAAATAAATTAAGCATATAGAATCTAAAATGACCCAAACTGTGATTTGTGAATGTGAGTTGCTCCTCTACCTCAGCCAGACAAAGAGTGTCAGAGCTCCTTTACTCTTGATATTTATAACTTATAGTGTTTTCCAATTACGTATTAAGAATGCAATGAATTGTTCATTCTAGGTTATTGAAATGTATTCTGGGAAATGTAGGAAACCACAAACTACAGCAGAGGTCGTGTAAAGTTTCCTGAGTGCAATGAATCATCTCTGATTGAGAGCAATTTTGTGTGTATCTGTGAATAAACCTCTTCTCGGCCATGTATGCCCACTACAGGTAAAAGTGAGGATGATGAAGAAGATGATGATGAGGAGGAGGAGGAATCTGAGAAAGTTACCGGCAGACGAATCAGATCTGAAGACCTGGAAAGTAAACGTCCTAAAAGACCTCGCACTATTTTGACCACCCAACAAAGACGAACCTTTAAAGCCTCCTTCGAGGTCTCGTCCAAGCCATGCAGAAAGGTAGTGTGTGTTTTTTTGCATCAGAGATTTTTCACTTTTGTTTGTGAACAAGATTAGACAACAACACCTGATCCATGAAAGATGGTGGAAGGATCTGGTATAGGTCAGAAAAGAACCCATTAAAAACGGAAATAGGCATTTTTTTATATTTTCACAGTTTGCCCAGGGAACAATTAAAAAGAATAAAACATTTAAGAAACAGATATCGTGAGAGTGTAAATTTGGTGTAGCTTGATTGAATATAAAGGGGCTACTGGGCCTTACAAAACATATAAATTTGACTATTTTTTTTAATCATAGAACCTTTCTTTGGAAAGTTAACAGGCGCTGTCTTTTAAAAAACTATTAAAAGAAATAAAATAAGTTCAAATTTTTAAATGACGGGGTGCACTCATTTTACTTGCAAGTTGCAGCAGTAGATCAACTTCACAACGTGGACAGAAAAACAATGGAATCCTTTTTTGGCTTTTCTGCGAGAACTGAAAAACTTACCTCTGAGCATAGTTATTTACGTGTGGCACATTTTCTTTCTATAGTTCAAATGTTATCGGTACTATACTGTAATAGTATATATGCTACATATATATATAAATACATTGCCAGATTCTCATAAAACCAACTTAGTAGAGTAGAGATTGTAGAGATATATTTTAAGGGTTAAACAATCAAATAGTTTTCCCTTCCTCCTTGTTTAAGGTGGACTGGTGGAGTGATACAGATTTTTTAACCTTCAAACGTCCTCCTCTTTCTTTCTTCTTTCATATTTTTCCATTCACCTTTTCCTTCTTTGTCCTTCCCCCTGAATCTTAATCCAAGGTAAGGGAGACCTTGGCAGCAGAGACTGGCTTGAGTGTCCGAGTTGTGCAGGTCTGGTTCCAGAACCAAAGAGCTAAGGTAATACACAATGTATTAATACACACACACACGCACACACACACACACACACACACACACACACACACACACACACACACACACACACACACACACACACACACACACACACACACACACACACACACACACACACTAATAAAAGGACTCTTTCTGCACTGCATTTGTATGCCAGGGTGGAAATCAGCCTGGTTATCTCTACATACAGGAAACTGATGACATCTCACTGTGAGATGGCCGTAGATTAAACCTCATATTTCCTCAGAAAGTGGACTCATGTGTGGTTTCCCCCCTCCACTGAAAGATGTCCTTTACCTTGATGTTAATACTTTGCAAGTGCGTGAACACGCTGGTATGGCTGGGTGGCAGAGGGACTTTGCACTAAGAGGCTGATTTCCCCAGTGTGTGCAGCCTCACTGTAATGTCTGGTGATGCATGTTTCTAGATGAAGAAATTGGCGAGGAGACAGCAGCAGCAACAGGAGCAGCAGCAGACTCAGGAACAGCACGAGCACCCGTCACACCATACAGGTATTATACTGCAGAAAACTGCTTTAATACCCATGAGTTAGTCATGATCAGTGTGTGTTAAGAGGAAATACACCAGATGTCTTTTCTTCTGAGAAACAGTCACAAGAAATAGCCGATTCTAAAGGCCTGAGATGTTGATGTACCAGCTTTAGAAGGTTTCTGTAAGATTTGTGTGTGCATACCAATGTCAGAAAAGCTCAGCAAATGTCAAAAACATGTTGCATGTTGAGATATGTGTCTGCTGTGTCCCACAGCGTCCCCCTGTGGTGGTTTGCCCTCTGAGCTGGAGCGCCTGGGCTCCTCTTATTCCCACAGTCAGCAGCAGCAGAAACAGCAGCAGCAGATGGAGTTCACCACACTGGAGCAGCAGGACTATGACATGGACCCCTTCAGACAGGGCCTGACCCCGCCTCAGATGCCCGGGGATCACATGCACCCCTACGGTAAAGAGCTCAGCACCGCACCACCGTGATGTGGAGTTAGTGAGGTGGATGCTCACAGGGTTGAGTCTCTGTGGTTAGTGAGGAAAGAGACATGGTTCTATAGCATTGATATTGGAAACATAAAACTTGAAGGTAATTCATGAAATCGTTATTTTAAAACACAAAATATTCTATTCATTATAATAGGACATTTTTTTTAAATATGGATCCTAGTTTACTTCAACATTGTAGCAATTTTTTCTTCTGGTACTGCTTTTTTCATCATGCTGCAGAATAACTCATACTTTTTATCAGGTGTAATGTAAATTATGGTTGATAAATATAATATTGCTCAATCTGCTCAAACAGCAAACATTTCCAAAATGTAATCTTTTCACAAATTGGAATTGCAGATATTTCTGTTTGCAGAAACTTCATCTTCAAAATATTTTCGAGTTGTTAAGAATTCATTTTAAGGGTAAGGGTAATCAAATGTAATCAAATGTAATATAATTTAAGTCAACAAAGCCACAAAAAAACATAACAAATATAACCTAATTGACAGAGTGGCTGTATAATGGAACATTATATAAACTTTCTAAAGATTCAACATTTTTTGAGTCTGAGTCTGGGATTTTTTTTTAAAAGCCCCCATCATACAATCATGAAGAAAATTAAAGATAATTCGTGGATCCTTCCCCTAATCTGCAGACACACAAAAACTGTTTGGGATCTTCCCAGTCCCTAAACCACAACCCTTCATCAAGTGTCATGGTAATCCACTCAGTAGTTAGTGTGTAATACTTCTCATTATCAGACAAACCAATGAAAACATAATTCAGTCTCCAAAATCACCACATCCTAAATTGCCCACAATGCACTCATGCTTTGATTGGCGACCCCACCCACCATCTGCTGCCTCCTAATTGTCGACCTCTTTTAAATCCCACATCTCCAGTTCGCTGTCCTCACCGGTGTTATTTGTATAACTCCTCCCTCAACATCCAGAGAAGACTTTAAAGCTAATTTATGATCTGGTTATAAACGAGTTACTGACTGGGCAATGATGTCTTCTTTTTTCTTTTTTTAGGCTTCAAGGGCCTGTACGGTGAAATGGACAGAGAGCCTCTTTGTCATGTGACTGACAGGGACTGCCTCTCCCTGGGCGGCTCCTCTCTTCTTACTCCTATTGACTGTCTCTACTCCATGCAGGACTCGTACTTCACCTCCTGAGAGGGAAGACTGGCCTCAGTAATCTGGTCTCGTCATCCATTTCACCGGACAATGCACAAGGTGGCTGTGGAAGCTGGTGTAAAAATATCACCCGAGGAATGTGGCTACACTGTGATACCATTCAATGGAGTGTCAATCTGTCACAGTTCAATCATTTCAGGACACACACACACACACACACAAACACACACAAACACACACACACACACACACACACACACAACGGCAGGTAGGTGCAATAAAGGTACTTCAATAAATAATTGGAACTGGTGTACAAGCAGATGGGCAAGGAATCCAAAACAGGAACAAGAATCCAAAAGAAGGTTGTCCAATCCAAAAATACACAGAAAGACTATGACCATGCACAGACAAACTGACAGAGTGTAATGAAGCACCTCAGAAGACAAGGTTTTCCAACCTCCTACTAGAAAAAGTGAAATCAAATACCACTGCAAGAAAGAAGCCTGCTGTCAGACGTCACTCAACAGCTGTGGCACCCGTGGAGGATACATCTATCAAACCATCAATTCAAAGGCAACATGAATTATATGCATCATCTTCATTTAAATTGAGGTCAAAATATAACACCAGTGTTATAAGGCAGCTGGTAATGGTTTATAGTATCTGCTTTGAATACATATGCAATTCATGCATTCATAGTCCACCATGTTTGCCGTCATTAGCCTGATATGCTTGAAAGTCAGAAATTTCAAATGGGCAAATATCAACTACTGAGTTTTCTGGAAAGCAGCTATAATACAAAGGGTTAAGGCAAATTTGATAATTACACAAGGTCAATAACCAACAGACGCAGGTAGAACATTTATAATTCAGGAGTCCATGCAAGAGGTCACATAAAGAGCAGATCATAAGAAGATCAGTGGTTCCCAGGCTGTTAGTTGGTGGCTTTACCATGTGCATGTCCTTAGAAACATACAGTAACTACTCCTTATGCTTTGCGATCCCACAGCACAGTCCCCTGCATGATACTGTCGGATCTCTCTAACTGTGTCTGAATGTTAGAACATGAGATAATAACTGCATCACTTAATGTAAATAACCGTTCGGGTGTGTATTTGTATTTATTCTCGCAGTGCGTGTGTGCTGTTCATCTTGAATGAATCGGTCAATAAATGATGTTGTGATACAGATGCTTCAGTGTGAGGTGTGTGACACAGGCCGATCTGTTCATGTGGGGTCAGAGCTGGGTCAGTCCATCCTCAGTGCTTATCAGTCCGATCTAGGTGACGGGTCAGCGAGGCATCTTCTCCTGGCTGCTGGCTGGATCATCAGATTGTAACAGGGCTATGACAGCGGCATGGGTCAGTGGCAGGTAAGCATCACATCCACGCCGCCGTCATCAACGCTCACATTGTGCTCCTCGCGGTCAAAGGCCCTCGGTGCATTTTTCTGCCTTTTCCTTCCTTCAAGTCGAGGGGGGACCACCCAGGCACTGAGCCCAGCTGGAATGCACCGAATCCTGGGGGAGAGAGGTTGAGAAAACCCAGGGCGGGGGGGAGGGGGGGGTTCTGGACAACGGAGGGGCTGAAAGCTGTGTCAGGGGAGAATGCCCAGGGTGACACAGAGATATGAAGCCCCACTGTATGGAGTGCCTCCTTGCCCCGGCTGTGAACCCTCTCCTGGACCCATCTCATATTCCCCACTATGAAATCAGACCTTGAAGAGCAGAGAGCGCAAGTCAATGGTCAGGAACAATCTAACTGTCTGTCACCGTGGTATGCTAGTGCCAACCCGAGCTACAGAGGTGCAGCGGAGTATACCGTTTGTGAGTCTGCCTTTGTATCTGAGTCTGTATCTGCTCTAAGTGCCGGCTGCCATATGCACGTGTGTAAGGGAGGAACAACACTCTTATACAGACTTATGTATAATAATACATTTGCTTGTACCTTTAGAGGTGGGTGAAGGGAGTGAAGCCAGATTAAACACCAAGGAAGGAAGCCAACGTGCTCCCCTGCAGGGCCTTTTCCCTTCTCGTGCACGAGTATGTGCAGCGTTGGCACAACCCTGTACGTATGGCTGCCAGCACCGGTGGGTGGGATGAGAGAAATAATCAAACTGTGATCATACGGTCGCAGCGGGTAGCAATAACCTCATTATTATTCTGACGGTAGCCAAACAGTTTCCTGTCAACAGTTCGGTTATTTATTGCACCCTTCATGCCAGACACAGACCACAAACCCTCTGTCTTTTAACCGCTATAATTGGCGTCATGCTGTTGCAGCGCCGAGACAGATGCACATGCTTTGCTGAAGAGCGGCCATTTGCAGCACAAATTTAAAGTGTGTGGGCATATTACTGGTGCATTATTGGCACAGATACAAAGGGAAGATGCACAGCCATTGATTTTCATACTTCCCCGAAGACATTTCATTTGACTATATCATCCCTTACATATAATGGCATGTGATTCTTAGTTTGAAATATCGTACAGTTAGGGCGGGGTTAGTTATTTGCCCAGTGAATGTTGGATCTGCGCCCAGTGTGACACATTGAGCTGAGACTGATAATAGATCACCTGCTCACCACTCAGTGACAGGAGCTTTCGGGCCAATAGATGTGCTAAATTGACACTTTGAGGCAGTTTGGCGATCTCAGAGGCTCTCGGCCTCCTCTTCGGTCCGACCCGGCAGCATTAGCTCCGGTAAGGAGGAGGTCAATTGTGTGTAACCAGAGCTGCTGGGGGGGGGGCACGAGGGGCGGGGTCCCCCATCACACAGGACACTACCTGAAGTATGTCAACACCGATCAGATGCTTAATTTGTGTAATTGAGCAAGAATGAATGAATGAATAAAGGAAAGGAATGATGGTTAAAATGTATTGACAAATCAAGTATCAATACAGTTTAAGGGACAAGCAGGGAACAAATCAATATTTACTATGTAGGATTTAAAGCTTTCTAAGAACAAGGACAAAGCTTTTCATTCAGAATATGTTGTCATTTCTTTTTTATTAAAATGTTGAAGCATCTCTGGGTCGACGTTAGTGAATGTTAAAAAGCATGCATGAAGTTGCAGAAATAGATTTATTCTTTTGCACAGATTAAAAATAATGCAAAGTGACGAATAATAATACACAGAGCAGGGGGAGCAGAAAACCTGTTCGGCTCATTTCAAAGCTTCTACGTAAATATAGGCAAAATTCATAAAATCAGACAATATAAAATTGACATGCAGAAAATAATAAGTGTATTATGAGAGTCAGCAAATCAACAAAAAAACAACGAAATCCGTATCAATACAAAAGCATCAATACAAAAACAAATCAAAACTCAAATGCTGGATTCTCTCTTTCTTCCCACAATGACGCATCAGACCTGGCTGTGTTTCCTGAAAAAGGTCAGACGACAATATGAGGGACACGACCGGCGTGCCACAATGTGCTGTGTGTGCATTTGTGTAACTGCACCTCATCATCACAACACAGGTCTCACCTCTTCTCTTGAATCGTGTCAGAATCAATGCAGCCAGTCCGATCAGGGCGAGTGGCACGAGCACAGAGGTCACACCGATGCCCGTGTAAAGCAACATGGCCGCCCACACTCGCAGGTCTTCTACAGACATACAAATCCCAGACAATATGTGTCTTTAACTTTTCTGTCTGCATATTTTGCACATATCTTGTCATTATTTTTTATCATCATTTTTTGTATCATGTTTTTATAATGTTTGATTAATGGTATGATTTGATTTAGGTTTATCAACCCCTAAAATTTGTATATAATTGATGGAGATTGTGGATCTGGAGCTGAAGAAGGATAATAATTACAACCGCCAATATGCCTACATTCACATATACTATATAATAACTCTACAATTAGAATTGTCATTACTGCTCCCTTCATCTTTTGCATAAATACTTTAAACATGGATACACCTCTTTTGTCTTTTCTAATGAATATTGAAAATAGGCTATATATTATATTACTTTTATCCCTTTTATATTACCCCTTGTTAAGCCCTATGAGACAAACTGTTATTTGTGAATATGGGAATACATTTTTGTTTGATTGATTAAGTGATAAAGCAAAAACTGATCATCTCAGAAAAATACTATAATTTATTGTAAAAGTTAATAAAGAATCAGTTTTTATTTTTGATTTACCTGTGCAGTTTGGCAGACCGTCACTCCAAAACCCAGTGGACGAGCAGAGCAGCACCTCAGTGCCATTCAGGGAGAATCTGTCTTTACAGGTGAAAAGACACTGGGAGCCAAAGCTGAAGTTCCCCAGAGGGTGGGAGCAGTTCACAGTCAGGGGAAGAGACAGGGCATGGATGGCCTCACACTGTACAACTGGACAGGGCAGACGTTGTTACTCCAACAGCTGCTTGATCACAAGAACAAAACTAGAACATTTGTGGGCACTCACGCTCGCAGGTGGGTAGATCCCGACTCCAGTGGCCGGAGCTATTGCACGTCACAGTGGGAGCTCCTCTAAGCCAGAAACCCTCAGTACATCCAAAGTCACAGTGGGAGTCGTAGCTGAAAGGAGAGTATGGATGGCTGCAGTTCATCCTCCCATGTTGTGGCGCTTCGGCCAATAGGGGGCATGGACGTGCTGTAAATAACAAAGTGTGAGCGTCAGCCTCTGTAGAAACAAACCTCATTGTGTGAAACAAAGTGGAAAATGGAATATTTCCTATAGATCACTGGTTCCACGCATGGAAAGTTAATATCATATCTCTGCTGCTTATGACACAAACAGTGCATTTGATCCCATTCTAAAAGACAGGTGTGTACAACAGAGCAATGTCCAGCAGGGGGGAATATCTGCCAAGTGCAACACCCACATTATGATTTATTACCCTGACAGTGGGCTATTCCTCTGCTCTGCTTGCCCAGAGAGTATCAGTGTCAGCCTTCACATTAAGGACAAAACCGTCCTCACAGGACAATATGGACAGAGAGGGACGGATATTTAAATGCTCTGCTTTGCAAAAGACGTGTAGTCATTGTCTAAGAAAATATGCTTTTTTTTACCCAAGCAATGTGGGAGGTCTGCGCTCCATGTTCCCAGAGAGGTGCACTCAGAGCTGGACGTCCCATTCAGGAGAAAACCCTCCTCACAGTCTGAAGTGCACTGAGAACCAAACCTGAACCCTCCATGGGGATGGGAGCAGGATAAAGAGCCATGAGAGGGAGGGTTCAGAGCCGGACATATTTTTGCTGGGGGACAAACAGTAAAGATACACAGTCATGCTACTGAACCATTCAATTAACAGCTCCTATGTAGATTTCTAATCAAATAACAGAGGGATTTATGTTTTTCTACCTGTGCAAAGTGGGGTGTCTGCGTTCCATGTGCCCACAGAGGTGCACTCTGTGTCAGCCGTCCCATTCAGGAGAAAACCCTCCTCACAGGTCGATGTGCACCGAGACCCAAACCTGAAATCTCCATGGGGATGGGAGCAGGATAAAGAGCCATTGGTTGGAGAGGTCAAAGTGGGACATGTTCTTGCTGGAGTGGAACAGAGAGAGGGACAGTCCAATAACATATTTTAGTTTTATAATGTGGAACCTGAGTGCAATCAATCAATAAACCATGAAATTCCAACCGAGCTACAGATCAAGACGTAAATATTAAGCATTTTCTTCACCCGGGCAATGTAGAATGTCTGCGTTCCATGTGCCCAGAGAGGTGCACTCAGCACTGGACGTCCCATTCAGGACAAAACCCTCCTCACAGGACGACGTGCACTGAGAACCAAAGCTGAACTCTCCATGAGGATCAGAGCAGGATATAGAGCCATGAGAGGGAGGTTGGAGGGAAGGACATCTCTTAGCTTTCGGGGAAAAGAGGCAGAGAGGGACAGATATTGAAATGCTCTACTTTGCAAAAGACGTGTAGTCATTGTCTAAAAAATACAGATTTTGACTTTTTTACCCAAGCAATGTGGGAGGTGTGTGCTCCATGTGCCCACAGAGGTGCACTCTGTGTCAGCCGTCCCATTCAGGACAAAACCCTCCTCACAGGTCGATGTGCACCGAGACCCAAACCTGAAATCTCCATGGGGATGGGAGCAGGATAAAGAGCCATTGGTCGGAGAGGTCAAAGTGGGACATGTTCTTGCTGGAGTGGAACAGAGAGAGGGACAGTCCAACAGCATATTTTAGTTTTATAATGTGGAACCTGAGTGCAAGAAATCATTAAGCATTTTCTTCACCTTGGCAACTTGGGATGTCTACGTTCCATGTGCCCAGAGAGGTGCACTCAGTGCTGGACGTCCCATTCAGGAGAAATCCCTTATCACAGGTCGACGTGCATCGAGAACCAAAACGGAAAGAACCATTTGGGCCGGAACAGGAAATGGAGCCGTGAGAGGGCGGATTTTGGGGAATGCACCTCTTAGCTGAAGGAGCAACATAATAGAAAAAAACAGTTATATTTACCTCATCATTCTTAATATGTACTTCATCACTTAGCAATATGTGCGCATACCCTGGCAGAGAGGAAGGGCGGGACTCCAGTGGCCCTGTGAGGAACATTGTGTCTTGTTTGTGCCGATCAGTTCAAATCCTTCTTCACATTGCACAGTGCATATTGAGTCATAGCTGTACTCTCCCAAAGGGCCCTGGCATTGCATGGAGGCATGAGGTGGAGCCTCTAGGCTGTCGCACTGCACCACTGGAGAAGAAATAACATTATAACTCATCAGTGGACAACTTTGTAAGCTTGTGTTGCCTTCAGGGAACCAATGAAAGCTCAGTAAACATGGAAATCACACATGAATCCTGCCGTCGCACCTGCACATGTAGGTGTAGGTTTACTCCACTGTCCTGATGCCAGACAGGTGAGTGTGCTGTTGCCGCTGAGGTAGTAGCCTTCCTGGCAGCTGAAGTCACACCACGAGCCGAAAATGAAAGGCTCCACAGTACCCACGCATGTCATGTTGCCCGTGACAGGAGAGAAAATGGGGGCGCACTTTTTTACTATGGTGGGATACAGACACAACACAAAGTCAACTCAATGCAAATCAACTTCCCATAACTCTTCTTTTATACGCATAGCCTGAGCATGAGGTGGTGGCATGAATAATCACGCTGACATGATTTATGGTCAGGGAAAACAGCGACAGTAAATCACTGTATTGTTTGGACGATGCAGATAAAAAGGAGTGTGAAGTAAAGTGCTGACAGGTGTGACCTGCCCCTGCTCCGCTCTGCCCAGACAGGATGTGACTCCACACTGAGGCAAGTTAAGTATTCGTAAAAGGCTGCATTCAATCTATCAACAGGGGCCAAGCAATACAGAAAATCACATGAAAAGTATTTTACATGTATGAAGCACATTTAATTAAGAAATAAATGACATGTCTAAAGTTATAATATGTAACAATTTTTCATAAAAATGTCTGAAAAGCGACTTGACTCATGATGTGCATTTTTTAGACTTGTGTACTCACATTATGCAAAATGTTTCAATTTAGTTTAAGGTAAAAGGATGTTTCATTATGTCCCCTTTTAATTGCATCATATCTGCTTTTCATCAGCAACTCTCATGATCCCTTGCTGACTTAAAGTCACCAAACTAGAGCTGTGTCTCATTTCAAGGACCCAATACTGCGTCTTTGTTGGTCAAACTGAAACAAGACCGGTCTGCACAAGACTTCCGTGTGGATCACTAGCTTGTCCTGCCCTATTCTTGTAACACAGTTAATCACTGAAGCGCAATGAATCAGGTTGGGCCGGGAAAGATCCACCCGTTGGATGGAATAAGGCATCTGTCAGCCACATTTGAAGAAGCCCTTTGAAATGGTACAGTCGAGCTGTGCTGCTGTGATGCAAACAGACTTTAAATGCATCCTCTGAAGGATGCAGCCCCTGAATTGAGACACATCTTGCACGTTTAATCCTTCTTTTGGTCATATTTATCAATTCAAGGTAAAAAAAACAATCATTTTACCTGTGCATTCTGGGACACTGGCTGTCCACTGGCCGGTGTGGTCACAGCGTATGTGACCGTCTCCACTGAGCTCATAGCCTTCGTCACACCTGACCTCACAGGTGGAGTTGTAGCTGTAATGGTCGATGGGGTGGCTGCAGTTCATTCGACCTCCACTGATGTTGGTGTGGTTCAGACCTGGACACTGTTCAACTACGAGAGGCCGTGAAAATTATTTTCCTTGTGTCTAACATTTGAAATAGCAATTATTTTAATATTATTCATGTCTGGTGGCCATACCTTGACACAGAGGAACATGGTGGCTCCAATGTCCACTGGTTTGGCATAAGAGTTGGGGCTCGCCTACCAAGCGGAAGCCAAGTTCACAGTGGAAACTGCAGGAAGAGTTGAAACGATTGGACCCGTAGGGAAAGAAACATTGGTGAGAACCTTGTTCTGGATCCAGCAAGGGTTCGCATGCTATTGCTGTGGAGAGAAAATAATGTTTTTTACCATCATGAAAACTCATGAAAAAGAGGCTGTGACTGGTTTTAATATTACGACTCTTTGCTGACCCTCTTCACAGCGTGGGCCATGGAAACCAGGATGGCACTGGCAGGTATGGTTCCCTATAGTCTCCACACACTCTGCATGTGCACTGCAGGAATCCTGTGTACAAGAGGCTACAAGCAAACAGACAGACATCTTACATGCTATGATCCGAGTCAGTATATGTATTGATCAAACCAGATTTTAAGTGGTTTACCTGAGTAGCAGACAGTTCCCTTCTTGCTTATGCACTTCTCATTGTTCCACGTGCCTACGGCTATCTCCCTCTTAAGATAAATCTCCACACAGTCCTGACCCACATAGCCATCCGGCTCGTCTGGTGCCCAGTTCTGGGCGTCTTCTGGGACAGTCTCATTGGTCCCCACCCTTATCCACGCTCCATCCACTCTGCGGACGCCTATCCAGTAATATTTGGGGTTAAACGGCAGCAGATTGTTGATGAAGTCCGTCTCCTCCTGGCTCTGGATGGTCACCATGTCTGTGAAGTGCTCCTGACACCACTGGCGGGCCTGCAGCCACCTCCGGTTTGGGGAGATGTTGTAGTTGTAGGTCCATGCCTGTGCTCCTCCTCCGCTGCTCAGGTCTAAGATATGGATGAATAAACTAAAGTGAACTGGTTGAGCAAAGAGTTTGGAGCCTGCCAGATTATAGAAACCTACCTTGGGTGAAGACAATCAATGCAGCTATCAGCACCCTGTGATGCAGAGTTTGTCGAATATCAACTGATTCTTGAGACATCTGAAATAAAAATATATTACATTTTTCTCAGAATTGCATTGTGCAAATGTGTGAGATAATTCACAGGTCTTACCATTTGATCTGTGTCCAGTCAATCATGTATTAAATGTCCTCCAGGGAGTGATTCAATGATTTTGTAATATCACTTTTACCATAACTTCCTGTTATCACCCTGCCACCCATAACAGTCCGGAAACACACAAACACACACACTCACACACACACCCACACACACACACACACACACACACACCCACACACACACACACACACACACGCACACACACACACACACACGCACACACAAACACACACACACACACACACACACACACACACACACACACACACACACACACACACACACACGCTTATTTCAGAGGACATTACATCAACTCACATTTCCTAACCCTAACTGTAACCTTAACTTTAGCCTTAACCTTAACCTTTACCTTTACCTTTACCTTAACCTTAATCTTAATCTTAATCTTAATCTTAATCTTAATCTAATTCTAATCCTAATTCTAATCCTAATCCTAAACCTAAATCTAAATCTAAATCTAAATCTAAAACCTAACCTAAAAAGATATACAATGTAGTACATATAAAATGTAATGAATTTCAAGATGGGGAAGGTGACTGTGTAAACAGATATAGGTCCCCCTAACAGGGTAATACTGGGACAAAACACACACACAGACATATATATATACTAATACAAATGTTTAGAGGGTATTTTATTTAATTCAAACACTTAAATTTAACAAAGATACAGCAGAAATCTAGACTCTGATGTTATTTAAAGCATGTTAAGAGGTTACATACACATGACCTGATAAACTCATCACATAAACAAACTATTTACGCTCAAATCAAAATTTTAACTTAATACTCAACTTGCTAATCCAACACATTTCTGAATATAGCATGTGCAGCCAGTGACTGCAGTGTTGTTTATTAAAAGTGTAATATAATTAATATGAGTAACTGCATTTGGGTCATTTTGTATCTTCTTTAATAAGACATACACAAGGTTCCACTATCCGTGCACCTCACTGGATGGACATGTCACTTCTTCAGGCTGCCTATGAACAACAAGCAGAATCAAAGTTACTCTCATGTTTGTAAGTCAACTTTCTAAATCCTGAAGGTCACTAATGGTGCGTCAGTGGGTGGAACTGCTTTGTACAAATATGTCGTATTTCAACACTGACCTTCCTTGGGCAAGTTTCTTCCCTGCAAGAAATGAACAGGCAAACAGATTGAAGTGTTGCAATAAGATTGCATTGCATCTCTGATTTCTATTGAGAGTAGTTGAGAAACACTGACTTTTTCTGCGTTTCATCCAGCAGCAACAGACGCAGCAGACGGCTGAGAGGGCGCCGCACCCAACCACAGCTAGAAGAGCATGTTTATAGCCTGAGAAAAGTCAAACACACGTCTTAATATGTCATACAATACCTGATCAGCACCTATGTAATACCCGTGGTTTTAATGTGTTTTATTCTTATTTTAAGATTTTTTAAAAAACTTTTAAGATAATTACTTGTGCAAATAGGTCTTGGGCCACTCCAGTCCCCATTGGCCCCGCAGGTAATGGTTGATAACCCCATCAGCATGAAGCCGAGATGGCATTTTAGTTGACAGGTTGAGTTAAATGTCTGGTTTCCCTCTGAGCAGCTTAGGTCTCCTTTATCACTCTGGGGCGGATGGGGACATTGCACCGCTGTCGGGGCAAACAGGTTAAAGTTGAATAGTGATACAGTTATGTAATGTCTCACAACTCTATTGTTTAGGGTGCAGCTACATGCTGATGTTAGCATTTTGATCAGTACTTATGAACAGGATCCGCAGCCTGACCTAAGGAAACAAAGGAAACAGATGAAGGGATTGATGACGGACGCGTTAAGACTCAGTGTCAACTGAAGGGAGCCAGGGGAGAGGACATTCTGCAGAATAATCAATATAATTATCCCAAAAAAATTTAGATAAACATGCAATAGCTGATTTAAGGCCACTTGGGGGCAGTAGAAAAAACGCTTTTTTCTTTCAAGTGAATAAGATAAAACTTAATAGCAAACAACTCACATTTGAGACATTACCATTACCATTAATGTTTGCTAAATCGTGTGTTTTGCTCACCACCTCATTGCTATTTTGTCTGCCTGTCATCACATAATGAGATTAACTAGAGAAGTAGCAGACTTTAAAAATCACCAGAGCAGAGTTGAACTCCTGAGCTGGTTGAAATTGGACCATTTGCTAAACCCCTCCGCCGAGAAACAACAATTGTTCAGTCATAGCTGAGCAACCCTGAACATGGTCGGATGTAATTACACTATGCACTGGTTAGCACATGTTGGCACTGGTTAGCAGTGTTTAGCACTGGTCAGCACTGGTTAGCATAAGTTGTGTATTGTTTGTGTAAAAAAGCAGAGATGAAAATGTTGGTTACAGACATTTTTTAAATGGATAAACAACATTTTTTTTAGATAATCATACCACAATATATTATAATACACATTTTTTGATCATTGGTAATTAGCCATTTGTTCTTTGAAATCAATGTTTCTGCACAGGCTGTCCTTTATTACCATGTTTTTTGAAGAGCTCGCTCCTCTCACCTGTTTGGCACCTGTCTCCTTTAAATCCAGGTTCACAGTGGCAGGTTGTGCTGTTGATAGTCTCCCGACATGTTCCTCGGCCGCATGCTGTGTCGTTACACTGGGCTGTCAAGAAAAAAGTGCAACACTAAATCCTCTTCCACTTCTGAAACTTCAACAACCTACAAAACCATCAGTTTTTCTACCTTTGTAACAAACGGGATATTTCTTATTGGAGCATTTCTCATCATTCCACTTCCCTCGGTTTTTGTCTTTATTCACGTAGATCTCCACACAAAACTCTGTGATGTGGTTGTTGTTGGGCTCTTTCTCTGCCCACGACTCGTTGCCGATCCACGTGCTGTTGTTGCCCAGCCAGGTCCAGGTTTCATTCATGTGTTTTTTGTTGATTCCAATCCAATAATATGGAGTCCCGGTTCTGTCTGGCAGCAGGGAGACGAGATAGTCATTCTCCTCCTGGCTTTGGATGACCACCATGTCTGTGTAATCGTCCATGCAGTGCTTTCGAGCCTCTTCCCAGGACATGGTTTCGTTTAAGTAGTGGTACGTCCAGCCCCAAGTAGTTTCAGCAAAGGCGCTACCTGATAGGACAATATGAAGAAACTATCCAATTAAACAGAGTTCATGCACACTTCTGTCATGTTTCCTGTCAATATGTTTAAAATAATACTCACCAAGAAGGAAGATTAGAGTCCACTGCATTTTCAGCTTCAAATCCAGAAAGAAAGAAGCAGTGAATATTGTCAAAAAAAACAAGTGAAGAGGAAGAAGAAGAAGAAGGAGAAGAAAAGTTAAGTAGTTAAAGTAAAATCATATTTTCCCCCCTTACATCAATCTTTAAACCAGAGCAGCCAGAAAGTGAAGCAAAGTTTGATGCAAATCAGGGATCAGTGTGGGACTTTTATATTTCGCTCAGGCGACTCAGTCCAACATTATTTGAGAATACCTGGATGTTTACAGTGCAGCATGAATGTGTGTGATGACTGATTGACTGAACGCCCTAAATGACATATTATACTTGAGCACAGCTTTTGGGAAATGCACCCTGCATGCTTTTGGTAAAGGTGGAGTCAGGGGCAGATTTCTTTTTCAGTCATGCATGGAAAAAAACCATGTAAGGGAACACAAACAAGAAAAAGAATGATTAATTTCAAAATCATTCAAGGAGAGTCACCAATGAATATTGGAGCCAACCTTAAGACAATATATTTTTTTAAACATCCGTGCTTTAGGACCAAAAGCAAGACTGTGCCCAAAATGGCTGATTCCCTGTCTGTACATGGCCCCATGGAGCGACGCCTTTCGCTTGTTCAAATGTGTAACTTTTAGTTTCCTACATCGACAGTTTTTAGGAACATTGCTGCTCTCTGCATCCTGACGTGTAATGAATTCAGCAAATCATTCAACCATTTTGTCACCAGATGTCAAATCTACTTCTGTTCCCACTAATGTGCTGATGCAGAAGACTCAGAATTCATAAAGGTGGAAAACAATGGTGATAATCTTTAAAACAGATCAGACCAGCAATGTATGCCTTCCTGGCTCAGATTTATCTCACTGTTATTATGCTCTGTCTTGACCCTGGTAATGGGACGCGGGGACAGAGACAGATTAGAGGTCTGTGTTGTGTTTGGAAAAGGTTCTTCCTGGATCCTTGAAAAAATCACATGATATCCTGCGATGTCAGCGTAAATGTGTGGGAATACGTCGGTGTCTGGTGTGCAGACTTGATAGCTCTACTTGAACACAGCAAAGTATATTTATATTTGTATCACAGATCATTAAGGTCATAGTAGTGGAGAGTTAACTATTGTTTTGATTTCTTAAAACATTTTGTCCCTTATTTTTATATTTCGCTATTTGTTAAAATTTGCTCTTTGGCCAGTTAATGCTTTGTCTACTTGTTTACATTGTTGCTTTATGTCCTATGCACCAACCACATTAAGTAAATTTCCTGTATGTGAAAATATACTTATCCATATATATTTATACCAATGACAGATTTCTGATTCTGATTCTGAATCTATTAAGCTTTATTTGAGACTCATCGATCTATATGAGCATAAAAATGAAACAAGATAAATGACAAAATGCAGAATTATTATATAGAAATACATTCATCACACTTAATAAATCCAAAAGGATTCAGCTATTCGCTTAAGTGAGTATCTTATGTGACTTGGTGTCGTCTCAGTTGAGGCCTGTATGATTTCTACTTAGCATGGGGTTTGCACTTGAGGAAGCTTTTGAATGCATCCTTATGTGTCACCTGAGGCTCTAACTCTACCTCCCACGAATTTATAATTTACTGACGCTGCACATCGTCATGGTCACATTGAAGGTTTTTTGTCATGTGATCATGTGACCCAAATATCTATTAAAAAGCAACACATGAATAAGGTTGATTCATAAATATTTATTAACAGTTCAAATGCATTTAATAAATAGGTATAAAAATACTGGAATCAATACAGAAGTATTCACAGGTCGGCAATAACACAGCAGTCCAACCACACTCACAATGTTATGTAACACTTGCAATAACATGAATAGAAGCATATATCCATTATGTACATAAAGCAGCAGAACAATATGCTCTATATAGAATCCCCCTTGGGAGGATTTTGTGTATTTGTCCGAACAACACTACAAAACTCATTGAAATGAACGGAAAGTTCTAAAGGAAACATTTCTTCTCACCACTGATAGCTTTGACATACTGGGGTCTTCCTGTTATCAAACTAAAACAAGCTTTGTACAAACAAAGAGGATTCACATTGAGGACATTACTATGTCCGGTGACTCACACACAGACAAGTTAAAGACACACAGCCTATCGGTGTCCTTAGTTGGCCCTGAAGATCCTGAGTGTATCTCTATATGAGACTGTCAAGGCTGTTTTTGTAGACCTGGGGAGGGGCCTCTATGTCGGAGTTACTGTGAGGAAAGACAAACAAAAGAGCATGAGCACTGCAATTTAACTAACTTTTTATGAAAAAACTAAATGGCTTTAGAAATGTGAAGGCTCATCTAACCTGCTCAGCTCAAATGCGTCTTTCCTCTGTTTCAGTCGTTTCAGGATCCAAAAAGCAAGAGACAGACCACTGAGCAGAGTGCCCCCTGCTGCCACACCAGAGGTTATAGCAGCCAACTTGGATGGGGAAGCTGTGGAAACATTACAAAACGTAAATGATTTGACCTTTCAAATGCAAACTTCTCTTTCAATTTCTCATAACAAATTATTGAGTTTTTCACCTTGGCAGGTGGGTCTCTCCCCAGTCCAGTTGCCATGGTGATCACAGTTCAGCAGCTCATGCCCATCCAGTGAGTATTCTGGGCTGCACGTGAAGGAGCACTGAGTGTTGAACACGGCCTCGCTGTTTGAGCAGTTGATGTGACCATTTTCTGGCGCCTCGAGCGACGGGCACCTTAGAGCTGATGGAAAAGTATAATTTAGCCACTTCTCATTTTGTGTGACCACGTCAAAACGACAAAAGGAGCAGATGAAAAGGCTACATATTGATACCTGGGATATGTATTGTGATAAAGGTTGGACATATAATTGACCTCCCTGTATCTTTTCTATTTCAGGGGCCATAGAGGGGCCTAACAACTTAAGATCACACAGCTTTTCCTTTGTAAAAACAAACAACGGAGGCAATAAAAGAAATGTGTGAGCGTACCAACACAAGACGGCTGAGTGGCATTCCAACGTCCTGATGCCTCACATTGCAGAGTGTCAGAGGAGGAACCCGATTGGACGAAGCCCTCGTCACAGGCAAACACACAAGTGGTCTGGTACCTGGAGGGGCCCAGAGGAGCGAAGCAATCCATGGATCCTCCTTCAGGACGAGTCAGCTCCAAACACTGGACCGCTGAGAATGACAGGGACATTTCAGCAGTGAAAATAAAACTCTGTTTCTCTGGGTGTTGTTACATATTTAATATTATACATTTTTTTTAGCTTTGCAATACAGCTCAACTCACCATCACATGTAGGAGGCTGCTCAGACCACTCTTTGGAGCCAGTGCATCTCAGGGGTCTCGACATACTCAGCTCGTATCCTTCCTCACAGGCATACTCGCACGATGAGTCGAAGGAGAAGTTTCCATACTTGTGAGTGCAGTTGACACTTCCTTTATAAGGGATGGTTACCTCCTCCTTGTCACACTTAACAACTGCCAACAGAGAAAACAAGAGAATTAAATATAAACTCTTAACTGTAAATCTGTGCATTTTTACTGTCTTTTCATGTTTTTCATAGTTTTAAGTCTCTTAAGTGACAACTTAAGACATCATAAAAAGGCTACATATTGATACCTGTGCATGTGGGTGGTGTGGAGGTCCACTGGCCGAGATGCTCACACTCCATGCTGGGAGCACCTTCCAACTCGTGGCCTTCATCACAGGTAAAATTGCAGACCATTCCAAGTGGATGGGGAGGGTCTCGGGAGAAGCAGGTGAAGACAGAGGGTGGCTGCAGAAGATGCGGCCACTTGTTTGGAATCTCGGGGGCAGGACATTCCATTTCTACAAAAGAAGTGAAAGAGACGTCACGACTTGTACAAGTAGGCTGAGACAAAGCTCAGTGTGTGTGGTACTGTATGCAGAGATATGTGTGAAAATATGCTTCCATACCTTTGCAGGTAGGTATGGCTCTACTCCACCGCCCGTCACCGGAACACTGGACGGTGTCGGCTCCCTGCAGCACAAAGCCGGCTCCACAGTCGAAGCTACAGGTGGAGCCTAGCCGCAGCTCAGAGGAAGAGCTGCTGCACGTGGTGATCAGGTGAGGAGCTCCCTCTGGATTCTGACAGGTGATTGCTAACAGCGTAACAAAAAAACAAAAAGGACATTTAACTTGGTTGTCTCAAAGGAACAGAAAAAGAATGCTCTCAATTGCTTTAAAGATGTTGGAATCAGGGGCGGATGGATTTGTCTGGCTAAGTGCTCCGGTCCTGTCATTCGTTTTCATTTATTGATGTATTTAAAATAAACTAGTCACTTACAAACAATACTATCAATTAATATGAAAGAAAATGTAGAATTAATTTTTTCTAAGCGTTTTTGAAGAACAAAAAATAGCTTGTAGGACTATTTTCAAACCATATTCAATGATTTGTGGTTTTGCTCAAAATAATATAGCTAACGGTGAACAAGGAATGTCTTAAATTTTAATCTTACTGAATCAAGAATAGAGAATTTCTATATAAGTGGCCATAGAGGGGCCCTCTATCCTAGATCCATCACTGATTAGATTACATTTAAAGAGCATCCTCACCTTCACAGCGAGGACTGTTTTCACCCCAATCAGCCGCTGATGTGTATGTCACCGTGCTCAGTCCCACCAGGTGGAAGCCAGGGCCGCAGCTGAAGCTGCAGGTGTTTCTGTAGATGAACTTCATATCTGTGGATCCACAGCTGACAAAGCCATTCTCCAGCGTCGGGTGAGCAGGTAACTGCACAGCTGCAAAGACAGAGGTGCAAGAGAGGAGGTCAATAAGAAGCTGCGTGTTGCAACTTAAGATCACACAGCTTTTCATTTGTATAAACAAACAACGGAGGCAATAAAAGAAATGTGTGAGCGTACCAACACAAGACGGCTGAGTGGCATTCCATCGTCGTGATGCCTCACATCGCAGAGTGTCAGAGGAAGAACCCGATTGGACGAAGCCCTCGTCACAGGAAAACACACAGGTGGTCTGGTACCTGGAGGGGCCCAGAGGAGCGAAGCAATCCATGGATCCTCCTTTAGGACGAGTCAGCTCCGGACACTGGACCGCTGAGAATGACAGGGACATTTCAGCAGTGAAAATAAAACTCTGTTTCTCTGGGTGTTGTTACATATTTAATATTATGAATTGTTGTAGCTTTGCAATACAGCTCAACTCACCTTCACATGTAGGAGGCTGCTCAGACCACTCTTTGGAGCCAGTGCATCTCAGGGGTCTCGACATACTCAGCTCGTATCCTTCCTCACAGGAATACTCGCACGATGAGTCGAAGGAGAAGTTTCCATACTTGTGAGTACAGTTGACACTTCCTTTATAAGGGATGGTTACCTCCTCCTTGTCACACTTAACAACTGCCAACAGAGAAAACAAGAGAATTAAATATAAACTCTTAACTGTAAATCTGTGCATTCTTATCGTCTTTTTCATGTTTTTTATAGTTTTTTATTTCATACATTTTTTTGTGTGATGCTACTCTCTGGTGTTAATCTAATGATGTAAAACACTTGGTGAGTTTGGTCAGAGAAGGGTGCAACATTAAATACTTTACTTTACTTAATTAAGTGACTTTAGTAACATCAACTTAAAACATCATCATTGATATTCTTACCCTGTTCACACTTCTCTCCATAAAAGCCCTCGAAACAAGCGCACGTGTGGCTGTTGATGGTTTCCACGCAGTCTCCATAGCCACATGAGTCATTCTTACAGGCCGCTGGGGAAAGACGAAGCACTTTTACACACCGTGCATATTTCTCTGAGCTTTTCTTTTACCACAACATCAGTAAATCTGATACAACTGTTTAATACATATCCTATGAGTCCAAACGTTTGCTCACCTGCGTAACAAAGAGCGGTCTTCTCCTTCACGCACTTCTCATCATTCCACTTGCCTGGCTGAAACTCCCTCTTTATGTACATCTCCACACAGTCCTCGCTCTTCCGCCTACCGTTTGGTTCACCCTGTGCCCAGTTGGTTGCTTCTGGTGTCAGAGCCTTGTTGGTGCCCACCCAGGTCCAGACATTGTTGATCTTGCGGATCCCAATCCAGTAGTGACCTTTGGGTTGCCTGGGCAGCCAGGCCATGAGATGCCCAATTTCGTCCTGGTTCTGGATGGCCACCATGTCTGTGTAGTGCTCCCTGCACCAGGATCTAGCATGCTCCCATTCCATAGTGGTGTTGGAGTAGAAGTAAGACCAGCTCTCCACAGTAGTCCACATGCACAGCACTGAGGAGAGAAGAAAGACCATTAAGACCCATTAGAATGTACGCTGGTAAAGGGGAATTTAAATAACGGGTATCCAGAAAGTAAAAAGTTGAAAGTAGGAGAGTAAAGATTCTTCTTTGCATTTCATTTACATACTTGAACAAAGAAGCATCTGGCTGATCCATGAGATCTTGGATCCACGTGTCGGAATTAATCCAAGGCAGAACTCCTGTAAAAAATAAGTAAAAATGTCAAGACAAGAAAGCAAACCATTAAATGATTTGCACTAAGACCCCTACATTTAAATAGACACATCTGCACTCACCATATTAAGTGATACGTGTAATGACCTACTGAAGACTTATAGTATCGAGTTATTCTCAGTGTGTGTGGGGATGAGTTGGTTCTGAGTTAGATGTGCGGAGGCGCTGGCTTTTATACACTCCTTCAGCCTGCTCCAGGTTTCCTGGAACCTTTCGTCACAATCAGGTTATCTAGTGGAAATCCCCACTCCCACTCCAACACTACCCCTTCCCACCGGGGGACTTGGAAACTTTCCCTCTCTGTTTTTTATGTCCTCACTATGAAACCAAAAATTCCTTTTCAAGTAGTAACGCCTGTTTAAAAGGCAATTTTCATCATTAATGTTGATGTTGTGGAGACTAAGTGTATTCACTACTATTTACTACAATTAGTACTACATTTAATTATATTTCAGTTGTACATAACTTTAGTATTTATGCACATTGCAGAGGGATATTCTATATGCTTTACTTTTACAATGACTTTGTTTGACTTTTATAGTTTCAAATTTGAATGTTACATCCGAACCACATATTATGAAATATGATGCATTGTTTTAATGTATTCTCTAATTAATTAGATGTGACTCCAGATCATTCATCTTCAACTGTTTACAAATTAATGTAACAGAAACAATACTGAAATTATATAAATGATATTATTATGTTTCACATCATTAGGGCTATTATATATAATGAGTGCTTTTAATTTTGATGTTGCTAATACTTCTAATTACAATAATGTTTTATTCAAGGACATATCCGTTTCATGGATTTTTTTTTACCTTATTCTAGTTATTCATGCTTTTAGTTTGGTTTAATTTGCTTTATTTTAGTTCAGTGTAATCCAATGAACAATATAGATGGCCATATTTTTGTGATTTACTTTCTTTTAACAAATCACATAACAAATCAATTAAACATCAATCAACAGCCATCCTCATAACATAAATATTAATATTTTTACTTAAGAAAATGATTTAAATGATGAATGATTTTAGAAATGAAATAATGTTCTGATAATGTACTTAAATTTTGGCAAATTATAGCACTTGGGCAAAAGACAATGTAAACTTAAGGGAAAAAGAATAAGGAGAAGTTTCTAAAGGAAGGTATGTTCACACAAGCATACACAGAAAGAGGGGATGGGAGAGAAACTGCAGTTTTTATGGCTGTGAAGTACAAAGTATTCAAACGGACAAACTGACTGTGCATAATACTGTAACTTACTTTTAACTCTTTTTTTTGAAGAAAAACTGAATTGACATGTCCTGTCAAAGGATGTGCTCATCAAAACATGAAAGAGCAGAGAGAGAAAGAACAACAGCGCTGTGGCAACCAACAAATTATAACGGGTATTTTTTATGAGCACTCGGGGGCAGGAAATGTCCGGTGCAGGACCTGAGGAGGCGGCTGCTGGCTGCCACGGTTTCTGGAAATGACACACCATATCCTTCCTCTCTGACCCGGCACACCAGACAGGAGCCATTGTTACTTGATGCCTCTGAACCTCCAAGGTTTCCTCAGATGAAGAATATAAACTTTCTAATTAACTTGCACAGAATAAGACCCGAGGGATTTCAGCTTCAATAGGAAATAAAACTGTTTTGTTTTATGTGCTTTTCCGAACAGCAAATAAAGTTTATGTGGGTAATACTACCAAATGACATTACTATTACAGTATGCAATAATAAAACACTCTCTACTACACTTAAACTTTGATTGCACTTTGTTTCTAATTACAAATATTAACTTGAGTCAGTGTTTCAAGAAAACACAAAACACTTCCACAATATTCGATGGAAAGATGTGTTATGGGTTAGTGAAGAACCAATCAAATGTTGGTGTGGATTTGGGTCAAAGGCCTGATCTTTTTTTTTGTTCTACAAAATTATGAGATGTTGTTTTTCTACTTTTTTCAATAGAGCATGATGAACAAAAGAAAAGTATGATAAGTTGACTGCTATTTATGAGTGTGTGCAGTTTAATGCGGAGCCCTATAAATACCTGAATCTAGTCAATTTAATTTCTGCTTCAGGAGGTGACGTTTGGGCCTTGTTGGCAGAGGTACACTCTACTGAGTGTCATCCTAGTTAGAGACCATTCACTGAAGTGAGCTTCAAGCACTCATGGCAAACACATCCATCACATTGACTTCTGAAGTGTCCTCGAGACAAAACAACATCTCTACCAACTTCACCTCTGAAATGAGAAATCAGGTTCAACGATGAAATAGAAAGTCTCCATATAGTGAAAAGTCTGAAGCACAACATTTAACATAAGTTTAAATAAATAAATACAGTATGAGATTAAAAATACCTTCTGTTCTTACCGAAATTTCTACAATATTCAGTCATTCGCTATTTTTATCATTTATTTGTTTAATCATTTCTTCAAACATATAAAAATAAATAATAAAATAAATGTGGTTTTGATGAAAAGGGGTTGTTAATACATTGTTAATATATTCATTCATTCATTTCTACACGCATTCATTTATTTCTACATGTATTTATTCATGTATTTTTTTATTTTATTTATTCATTCCTATATTTATTTGTCGCGAACTCCTCTCTCAGCAATAAACAAATGGCTCCTTGCTGCCGTTAGGGGTCGCCCGCGTACGCACGGATGTGGCGCAGCTGACACGGCCTGTCTCTTTAAAACATGGAGCTGACGTGCTGATCCAAAATAAACCGCGCACCATGTCGTCTGTTCTCTGTCTGTCAAGCTGTGAGTAGTCCCAGAGCCTCCGGTGCGTTGACTCGAGCTACAATCGCAATGGCAGACCCTCTGGCTAAAGTCCCCGAGGTGGAGATCGACCCAGAAGGGACCTTTAAGTACATCCTGGTCAGAGTGAAAGTGAAAGATGGCGATGTGCACAAAGACATAGTCCGAGGCACAAAAAGTGCAGAGTATCACAGTAAGTTGGTCCCTGCTCTTTGCAGCAGAGAAGCCTCAAGTGGGTCGAGCAAATAGAGACATAACTAATACACAGATCAGGCGCTTCTCAAGCTTAATATCTGCATTATGCAAAGTCCATAATGCCCATGTTGTAATATCTACACCTTGCATATTTGACTGTGCTGCAGCTAAATCATATTGTGTATCTTGACTTGAATTATTGACAGATCACATATTTGAGAAGGTCAACCCAGCCATGGAGGCCCTGGGGATGGAGTGCAAATGCCTCGGCGGGGGGAAGATAGAGCACAACAGCCAAGAGAAGAAACTCAGGGTGTTCGGAGAATCTACTGTAAGTTCATGTCATGTAAAAGGATTATAGGACGAATACGCAGTGATGTTTTTGATGTGATCATATCTGTGCTTTCTGACTCATTTCCAGGCCTTCGGCAAAGCAGACCATTCTGTGTCTGCAGAGAAGTTGAAGAGTGCCTTCAGCAGCTACGAGATCACCTGGTCTGATGACAAAAAGTAGTATAATGTCTGCCTTTATTTATCAGTTCCAAAATTAAAAAGCACGAGTAATGTTTTGAGCCCTCTGTCCAACATCATTTGATTCAGATACACCACTCTGCCTCTAAGTGTTTGCTTTGGATCCTGTGAAAGCAGTAATACTGACTCATATGACTGGATTTCTTATAATACAACTCAACATTTAATATTTTCATTGTCCTGAAACGTGACTAAGAAGAACTCCCCTTAAATAAAATGATTAATTTTAGTCTGGGTTTAGTTGGCCCTAATCATAATTGCAAGCCATGTGCCAAGTGTAAAGTCCCCCAGGAACGGTTGGACTGAATAAAATAAATAGCATATCCTGAGGGAAAGTTTCTGGTTTAGAAAATAAGAGACAGATAAAAAGCACTTTCAATTGCCAACATGGTTTTTTGCTTTCATTAGTGAGTGTTTCTAAGTAATAAACATCCACCGGGATTTGAGACTAATTAAAAATAATAAATAAGAGCCTCAGATCTAAATGTCGAAGATAAGAATAAACGAAACATGATTGAAAGAGAAAGAGAAGTCAGCTTTGTTTATGTAGCAGTTCCCTTAACATTGTTACAAAGTGCTTTACAAAAAGAGCAACTTCAGCTTGAAAATTTAAATCAGACTAAGAAGAAAAGAGGATTAAGAGGCTTATTCAGAGTGAATAAAAGATTGTGACAAAACTTTTTAAAAGCTTTCACAAAAAGACAACTTTGAATTCCTACTAATGGGTACACATGTACCAAATTCCCTGAGAACGTATATTGTATAGTGTTATGTAGTTATTGATACATTTCTGCTAAAACTATAGACTTGAACCCTTATGGAGGCGCTATAGGGAAAGGTTTGGGCTCACTAAAATCATCATGAAATGTCATGTGAGAACCATGAATGTGTGATTGAATCACATTGACATGTTTCTGAACAAGTGGAGATGTCAAGGCATCGTTAAAGGGTTCATCCTCTGGGCACCATTTACGGTTGCAAAAATGTTATGCCACTCAAGTTTAGATATTTCTGTCTGGACCAAAGAGAAGAACTGCATGAGCTCCGTCAAATGGAAATTCCAGTTCTGGGTTTTCTTAATTTCTTGGACAGTTGCAGCTCTAGTTTTGAAATAGAAGTATATGTTCTCAATCTGTTTTGCCAGTACCTGGGATCTTCACATGACTTTAAAGAGGAGGCTGATGAGAAATCTTGTAGAAACAAAATCTCTGGTTTGGTATTTGTAACCCTTCACTTTGCACAAGTTGAAACTGTCAAAGTTCAGACACTTCAAAGACAAGAAACACAGAGAGCTCTGCAACATTTATTCAGGCAACAGCACAGGGTAACTTGAATAACACGAGGAGCCGGGTTTCAACAGGGTCTTGAAATGTCTAAAATACATTAATATATTGATTAATATAGATCTTAAATATGCTGAAGTCAGTCTTGTAGATTAAGGTAAATTTAACGGTATTCTGTCTTTCTGATATGTGATAGTATACAAACACCCAGTTGAAACTTATCGCAATATATTCTGCTTGGCAATATCAAGAAAATGGATATCTACCTGTCTCTGCTTGTATTTTGAGAGATGTGATATTTCCAGTGTCATTCTTCTGCTTACTTCTCATCTTCAATTAACGGGATGTGTAAGTAATTATTTGGTTCTGATATATCGTCATACCTGTTGCAGTTCACATAATATTTACATTTCTTTAATTATGGAGTTAAAAAGTAAAACATTTGTAGAAACCCAGGAAGAGACAGAAGACAGAGAGATTAAAAGTTTTGGGATAACTGACCTGCCAAGTAAATACAGCGAAGTTTACAGAGGAGAACGGTCTGACCGTCCTCTGTGTGAGTTTTTTGTTAAAAAAATATTGATGACATTTTTTTGAATCATTCCTTTTAAGCATCCATTTTTAGTGTCTACAACTTATGAGCAGTGCTGTACATTGTGGATTTTCCCATGCAGAAGAGTCTACTTCCTTTTCCTCTGGAGTTCCCATGACATTCTCACATCTTAATGGAAACAAGTATACCAGAAGTGGATCACATGCTTGCTCTTACCTCCCTTTTTACCTTGTGATTCACCTTCCTGGTGAGTTAAAGAGAAAACATTCCACGGAAGTATGGCGCTACAATCTGCAGACTACAGGAATAGAAATAGATACTGTCGACACACCGGCGAGAGCTCCATACTCATCGGCAGACTGAACATAGACGCCGATGCTGACTGCAATTTGCCAGTTACCCTGTGACCTTAAAAAAGAAAGAAAGCCAGAAAGTGATCTTCCTTCCTGTTCCAGCTCCAAATCCGCAGCCAGTTTCCTGTAAACTGATAACCTTTCTAGTATCTACAACAGGGAGGTCAGCCCAGGAGGGAGAAGGGTTCAATGGCAATTAACTCAACCCACTTCTTGGAAAACACATTTTATAATTGGGTTTTAATGGCATTTATTTTAAAAAGAAACATAAGACTTATCTATTGATCAAATCTCTCAATGAGGCTTTATAATCCCACAAAAACTGCACCACTAAACACTTTCTCATTTATTTCAAAATTGTCCTATGGCATGAGTGACTATATATATTTTTTTTCTGTTCAAAATGTACCCATTGAAAATGTTCATGTATATAACATATACAAAAATATAATTTGATAACTTCTTCCATACTGTCACAAGTGCTGCAATAAACATTGTTTGAAGAGAGACAAGCATCAGGTGGAGTCTCATTTCCTAAACATGAAGTCCCTCCTTTCCTGCAGCAGCAGCAGCAAACACCTTGGACTGTCGGGAAACAAAGACGAAGAGCTTTATCACAGATCTTATCAGTGAAAACAATAGACACTGACTTTATGGAGTCTGTTGTAGAGCCAATAGAAATTCCCGACTCTACATTTCAATAAAAAACACCCTTTCCTTAACTGATTTAAATACAATCTGAAGTCCTAAATATCCACGTCATTTACAGTAAGGTACCTGCAGGATCTTTGTATGTTGGTATTTCCTGAAGTGAGTACAAATAGTGTACTTTAAATGGTTAATTACATCCAGCTACATTCAAACCCCTTCAACTTTTTCACCTTTTGTTGCACTGCAGCCGCATGCTAAAATAATTAAAGTTGATATTTTTGTTTGCCGCGAAACTAAATACAATTTCAAATAAAAAAGTAAAAAATGCAAGAATTTATAGCAAATTTTTTTATTTTATTTGAATTGCCCTAAGAATAAAAATGAGTTGACATTTAGATTGCTGTGGGTGTTGATCCATGTTGTAGATGCATGATGAGATAAACGAGATCTGCTGAGATCAGTAAAAACAAGTGTCAATGCAGTTTAATCCATTTTTTCTCAGCAATATAAGTTTTAATATCTTTTTAATTTGCCTTCATATTTAATCATATAGTTGACTCATTTATGGTTTCAAAGGGGGACTGTCGGGTCTTGGTGGAGATATGCACTCTGTGAGGGCACTTTGTGTTTGTCTTTGTGTTTTGTGATTCGTTGTTGTGGTTTATCATTTGCGTTGTGTTTTCTTACATCTCTCTTGTGTTTGATGACTCATCGCTGTGTTTTGTTATTTGCTGCTGTGTTTTGAGATATGTTGTTGTGATTTGCACTTCAGGGCCACCGTAGCAGAGAACTTTCGGATACGACGTCACATCCGGCTTAAACTTCAGCGCGCGGTTTGTTTATTTATCTGAAGTTTAGTCGATAACTAGACACCAATGGCGACGTTTAGGACAAAATAACTCACAGGAACCCAAGATACAGGCTTACATGTATGGTAAGAACTAACACATTTAATATATATCATTATGAGCGGATCATAACGTTACAGACACAGAAGCTAACGTCAGGCTTCTTGCTAACAACAGTGAGGTGCTGGTGAAATGTCCTGTCTAACTTCGTGTGACCCACTTGTTGTGACCCGTGCAGCGGGGAGGACGGCGGTCCGGAGCTGTCATCATGTCCCAGAGCAACACGTCGCTCCTGGACGAGGTGGCGCAGTGGAGTCCGGAAACCTGCCGCCAGGAGCTCAAGGCTGTCCTGCCCAAACTAAATATATCCTGTTCAAGCCTGTGTCCTCGTTGATCTGCCTTGTCATCTATTAGAGATCCATCCACATGGCTTCAGTAGGGAGAGACGGTGATATCCGGATCCTGTTAAGTTTAGAAATGTCTTAGTTTGATTAAGCATGAAGGACATTTGGGATTAGGGCATCCACTGAAAATACATAACATAACTGAAGAAATCTGTTTTATGACTTATACCTAATACAAGTATTTTCTTGTTGAAACTTTTCCTCACTTTTACATATTGTCATTTTTCTACTATTATAACAATTCTGACCTTTTGAAGGGTAAATCATTTTCTATAATGCCTTAGTGTTCCTTGACTGTTTCCACTCCCTGCAGCTCAAATCTGAGAGCTGGGATGATCACATACGTAAGTATATCTTCACTGTAAGATTAGTAATTACAAAACCCCTTATTTTGGGACATCAGTAATATTTGATATTTAAGTCAGACATGTGTGAATCTCCTTCCCTACAGGTATACTGAAGATAATCACAGACATGTTCCTTCCACATATGGCTTTGTCAGAGCTGGAGGACGAGTGCTTCTCTAAGATTTTACCTCAGGTAAACAGCAGGTTACCTTTAGGACCTAGGTTGTTAATACCTTTGCTAGTGTTTGTGAAAGGAGTCACTGCACATCCTGTGAAGTGTCCCTAGTTTAAATCATGCTCAGATCTTAAACAGCTTTACTGATATAATAGTAAGTATTTGGGATCAATAGCAATATAACAAATGTCAATTATATATTGTAAATCGATAAATTGTGATCAATGATGATGAGTTTAAAAGTACAACCTTCACTTAATGTAATAGATATACTGTCAAATGACATAGTGACATTTAACTTGATACTTCTTTCATGACACCTGCAAACATCCTGAATCCCTTTAAATTCAAACACTGGATTTTCTGCACACTGAATATTTGCTTGTGTCTTAAGAATTGTTAATATTTGTTTTCTTTTGAATTACTTGCTTAGTTTTTATTACTTAGTTGTCCTACACAAAATGTTCATCTGCTTATTTTGATATATCTGTCTTTTCCTTTATATGAAATGTCTGCAGGCTGTGGCAGTGTTCGACAGCATGATGAAAGAAATCTCAGGCCAAGTTGGAGAGCTGTCCAGTCAAAACACTGAACTGTGTGCCTTACTAAGGAAGATTCTTCAGGTACTATTGTTGTAGCTCTTATTTTGATCCCTGTTGCTGGTTTCTTTATGCATCAATTAGTTTCCACAGATTCTAGCTGTATATGTTATATAGTATATTATCTACAGAAGGCTGCTCTCACCTCACTCCTCAGCAATATTTGACAAGATCCTGTTGTTTGCTTCAGGCAATGATTCAGATAATTGATGCACTGTCCATGTGCGTGCGTCATGTTGGCTCATTCGAGGAGGCTCCTGATCTGGAATCTATCCGCTCCCTACCTACTTGTATCCTGAAGATCCTGAGGGAAACTTTTCAGCACTGCAAGGTCGGTCTGTTCACTTCAACTGTGGCTGTAATGACAACATTTCAAATCTTGGCAGATCATCATTGAAAACCGATATCACATTTATGACACATAATATTCATGTATTTTGAAATGCATCGTGCATTAACTGCTATAATTATGGCAGAAGGTTTTGACTGTTATCAAAAGACAACTATGTTATAATCTACATGATGTGTAGTAAGTAATGACTCATTTCAATTTTTACATTTGTTGGAAAAACAATAATATACAGGTTAGTATTGAGATTCTAAGTATCAATTCAAAATAGAAAATAACCTGTGAATGTATACGTTTTTTCTCTGACTAATAAAATGGGTGAGTGTCTGATAAAAATAATTTTATTACAAAGTTCCTCTTAAAGATAAAGTGGCTTTATTGTCAATTTCAGCATGTACAAGACATACAGGAAATCGATATGATGTTTCCCACTCTCCCACGGTGAAACATATAAAGTGCACAGGCACAACAAATAACACAAAACATTTCTATAATTAAGTATACATACAGATATTTTAAGTACAGTGGCATAAGGTTCTCTAAAAGTGTTAAAGTAGTCATTTGTGATAAAAGTGCAAAAGTACCAGACAGTTTGTAGCAGAAGTAAACATACAGATTTTTAAAGTACAGCAGCATAGGGTTTTATAAGATGTAAACAGTCATTTATGTGATAAAAAGTGCAAAAAGTACAAGACAGTTTGTTGCAGAAGTAGGTAAACAGATTTTTGTGTAGCAGCATAAGGTTTTCTAAGGTGTAAACGTAGTGATTTAAAGTGATAACAGTGCACAAAGTACTAGAGACAGTTTGTTGCAGAGTCCTGAGTGTATTGGGGGATGTGGCTGGGGGGAGTGAGGGGAGAGAGTTTAGCTTCCTAACAGCTTGGTGTATGAAGCTATTCCTGAGTCTGGTGATCTGACAACGGAGGCTCCTGTACCTTCTTCCAGAGGGTAGGAGGCTGATCAGGATGCTTTCAATGGTGCCCCGGTAGAAAGTTTTCAGGATGGGTGTGGGAGCTCTCGCTCTCTTTAGTTTGCGGAGGAAGTAGAGGCGCCGCTGGGCTTTCTTGGCCAGTGATGCAGAGTTGGTGGCCCAGGAGAGGTCCTCGCTGATGTGCACCCCCAGGAATTTGGTGCTGCTCACTCGCTCCACAGCAGCACCATCGATGGTCAGTGGTGGGTGTTCAGTGTGGCTTCTCCTGTAGTCGACCACAATCTCCTTTGTCTTGCTGACATTCAGAAGGAGGTTGTTGTTTCTGCACCAGGTGGTCAAGAGGTTTACCTCCTTCCTGTAGTGGGTCTCGTCGTTCTTGGTGATGAGACCCACCAGAGTTGTGTCGTCCGCAAACTTCACCATGTGATTTGTGCTGTGTGTTGATGTGCAGTCGTGAGTCAGCAGGGTGAAGAGCAGGGGACTGAGCACACAGCCTTGTGGGGCCCCTGTGCTTAGTGTGATGCTGCTCGAGGTGTTGTTTCCGACCCGTACTGCTTGTGGCCTCTCGCTGAGGAAGTCCAGGATCCAGTTGCAAAGGGAGGTGCTGAGCCCCAGCTGGTCCAGTTTACAGATGAGTTGTTGTGGGATTATGGTGTTAAACGCTGAACTAAAGTCTATGAAAAGCATTCTCACGTGTGAGTCAGCTTTTTCCAGGTGGGTGAGGGCTGGGTGGAGAGCAGAGCAGATTGCGTCCTCTGTGGAACGTTTTGCCCGATATGCGAACTGAAAGGGGTCCAGGGTGGGGGGGAGGATGGACTTGATGTGAGACATGACTAGCCGTTCAAAGCACTTCATAACGATGGGGGTCAGTGCCACAGGGCGATAGTCATTGAAGCAGGATGGAGCCGGTTTCTTTGGTACAGGTATGATGATGGAGGTCTTGAGATGTGATGGAACAGCAGCCTGACTCAGAGAAGTGTTGAAGATATCCGTGAAGATGTCTTTAAGCTACTCTGCGCAGTCCCTCAGTACACGGCCTGGAATGTTGTCTGGGCCTGTTGCTTTCCGGGGGTTGATAGTGGCGAGTGCCCTCTTCACACTTTCGGCGGACAGGCACAGAGCCTGGTTTTTGGTTATCCTGTTTATTCCATCTTTTATGTTCAAATATATGATCTGAGCTGTCAACAGTAGAAGAAGGCCTGATTAAAGGAAAGCTAGTTTCTACACGCAGTAGGAAACATAAGCACATAAGAAAATAAAACCAAATTATAAATCTTCATTTAAAAAATCTAGTGAAAACCTGTGAAAAAGCTCCTCAGTTAAAGCCGACTTGGTGTTCACAGGAGAGTGAGGTGGTTTACTGTGGCCGTCTGTCCCTGGTGGCTGACCTGCTGCAGGGACTCTTCAAGGAGGCCTACTCCCTTCAGAAGGGTCTGCTGGAGCTGCTGGACAGGGTCTCTCTCGACAGCACTTCCTCAGAGGAGGAGGTCTCTGACATCGTTACAGGTGAGTGTTTTTGCATATAAGCTACATGTATGTGTGTTTCTCTGCCACACTCATTATTAAGCCTGTCCTTTATAAGCCCTTTTAGCTGTATATCTTGAATGCGGCCTTTAGTTCATTGAACATTTGTGTCATCTTCCTCAGTGATTCACAACCTGCTGGATATCTGCTCTATTATCGCCAACCTGGACATAGCTCTGCATGCAAACACATGGAAGTTCCTCATCAAGTCAGTAGAGCACATGCACATGTTTACACCCATGATTTTTGTTCCTGTACTGTAACATCATCTGTCATTTTAGATTGTCCCCTTTTTTATATGAGTTAAGTTTAATAGCTACTTTGACTTGTGTAAATGGTCATTACTTTGATCAGACAGAGTCTGAAGTACCGGCCACTGGTGGAGGAACATCTACATCACGGGGACATCAGCACCACCCTGTGTGACAACTTGTTGACGTCCTGCCAAAACTCTGTGGAGTTGGCTGAACAGATCAAACAAGCTGGTCTAACGGTACGAATGCCCTGGTTTGAGGGGTTCATTCACATATTGTGAATTCATGCTTTTGTAGCAAATTTTATACAGATTTCTTAATTTTTCTAATTTTGATGTTGAAAAAGAAAACACTCTTCTTGATATAATAAATGTAGTTTCCCATGTACACTTTCTTCACTGAACTAATATTAGTGTGACAGTGGGGTATGTTTCTGTCCTATTTAGTATTTACGGTATCCATGTTTAAAAGGAATGATGTACATTTCTCATGGTGTGTATGTGTACTTAGTGTAAGTTTAAACGTAGACTTGATCTTTGTCACCCTTTGTCTTAGGAGGCAACACAAAGCCCAGAATACAAGTTGTTCCAGAAATCTGCAAAGATGTGCAAATTTTTTGCCAACACATTGGTTCATTACATAAAGGTACAAAATAAGGATCTTTTTGCAACTTTCTTGGCTCAATAATTATGTTGTTCCATGTCTATTAGTGTGATGTAACTTTATAATACAAAGAAGTTGAAATTATATCTCACAATTCTTTTTTTTAAACAGGAATTCAAATTTTTTCTCACAAAGTATTGCAGCTACTTTCACCAACTCTACCTCCAGATCATTAGGTACGTGTGGTTTGCAGAAGCAGAGTGAGATCACAGTTTATCCTTTGACTTTACAATATTGATGTCTGTTGAAACTTTCTGACGTGGCTGTTTCAGTAAGTTCCCTCCCAGCCTGTGTGCTCCATCGCTGCCCAAGGCTCTGGCTGAGGAGCTGAATGCTGTCGCTCTGGTTCCCATGGACGCCCTCCTGCTCCAGCTGCTGCCGTTAAGGCCGTTCACTGAAGTTGTCCTCCAACACGACCTGAGTGAGTTTCCACTTTGTCATAATGTTTCCATGATTACACTAATACATATTCAATCTGTATAATATTCTGCGTCATTTTGGTAGAGCTACACAGTAAGTATTTCGGGTTTATTGTAAATGGTCGTTCAAGAAAAATTTAGTGGAGGACATGGACTCTTTCGCCTTCAAGTAGCTACAGTCGACTGTCCTTAGTGTTGCTCTCAGTGAGTTCCAGGATTTATGTTGGTGATGGTCCAAATTGCCTGCTGGGTGTTCGCTAAACCATAGATCACAGTTTTAATGTTATGATACAGTATAGCATCTCCTCTTAAACTAAACCAAGTACAATCATATAAGAACAGTGATTCTGTCATTTATCTACTGAATGATTCATCTGCAGCAGAAGCATCTGCTGCACTAGATTAGTGAGAGTGGTCCTGTTAGTTTGTTTAGTTTGGAAAAGCTTAGGGGATTTTCTGACGTGTCAAAGAAGAGAGACAAAGACGCCTTATCAGAGACACCTGTAACCATGGTTACTACACAAATATTATTAAAACTAATAGGCATTTATGTCAATGACTGTTTGTGTTCCTTGGTGCAGAGAAGAAAATAGGTCTGTATGGAAATAAACTTTAACTTTGGAACAGCACAGACAATTTCAAATCTAAAAACTTGTAAATTAAATATTGTCTACTTTTGTATTTTATTTTTTAATGTTTAAATCACAGTTACATTTTTTTTATTTTATATGAACTGTTGGTGTGATTTTTGTAACACATTTATGTTCTCCATCCCTATTAACTTATAGTAGTACACAAAGGTGATAAAGCAAAATCAAAGTTAAGTCACCAAAAGTGTTTCATATTTTTGATGTTTGAGTATATTCATCTCGTCATTTCATTAGTGTGTGTAAACTACATACAGCATTAATGTATGCATTTAAAGTCAAATTATTGTTGCATCTGCACATAAATGATAAAATGCACAGTTTTTATAAATCTCACGGAGTGTCTCACACACCGTGATTGGCTTACAGGACACTTATTTTAAATCTATCGAAGATAAACATTCAGTTTGTGTATTAATTAACTTGAGGCATCTTAGGAAAAAACGCTGACCACATGTTCTCAGTGAAAGGAATGTAGACATCATGTTTCTGAATGCAGAGAGTGATCCTTGTCTCGTTGGTCTGCAGGGTTAAGTCCCGAACATGAGCTTCCTCACTGTCTTTTGCTGGTGAATGTCTTGGGTCAGCTGGCCTCCCAGCCAGAGGAGGTGCTGCAGCTTTGGTACACTGGCAGCCAGTTCTCAGAAGATACCCCCAGGTAATACAAGATTTTGGTGGTTTTCATTACCTGATTTAATGTAGGGCTCTGCATTAAGATTGCGTTCCTGTTGCAACCAGCTCGAACCCTTAACTTTCAGGAGGCATATTGGTTGGCTAGGATCCGTCTATTAAAGTTTGAGTTGGTTGTTTAATCATAGTAATTATTTTCATGATATTTACATCACACATGGACTAGCCTCATACATACAGACAGATTTAAAGATACACACATATATATATATATATATAAGTGTGTGTAATTTAGCAGTTCTTTTATAGCACATGCACAGGTTTCAGTTTGACACGAGCATTGACTCTTTTCCTTTCATGTTTTCCTTTTACACTGGCTTGATACCCAAAATAATAAGAAGCATATTTCCATCCCCTCTGTCTCCAGGCTTCCTCTCTACAAGGCCTTGTTCACCAGTTTCCGTCGTTGCTACACTGAGCGTAAAGCCCCTGTGCTCTTGCCAGGGGTGATGATGAGAGGTCAGGCCCAGGTCCAGGTCAGCCTGCACCACCACGTCTGCGTGCACCTCTGTGCCAGCGTGTCTGCGCTGCCTCCGGTCTACTTCCCTAAACTGGTGAGCTCTACACACAAACATAATCCATCCTAATCTGAACCAGTCATCAATTTTTTTTTATTCACTGTTATAAAAATCAACAATGTAGTTAGTTGTCTGAAAACATGTGCAAGATTTCTATTTAAAAAAACAACTCTGTGGGACTTTTGGTCATTTATTTACTTTTGATATCTGCCTCATTCTTGGCTGTGCTGGCGATATGGGCTTTTCCCATCATTTATGTCTTTCACTTTCATTTTTCTTTGTGTGCTAAATTTCTTTGAAATGAAATTTTCCTCTGATTCTTTCCTGCTTCCCGCTCTCCCTCCCCCCTTCCTTTTCCTTTTATCTCTGTTTTTTTTAGGAGCATTGTTTGGTTGATGCGGTCCTGCAGGCTGATACACAGACAGCTTTACTGGCAACTGATGTTTGGTGCTTCACTGCACGGTGAGAGTGAGGAGTTAATCATTTCCACTAAACATTAGGTCTGACTGTGGGTTTCTCTGGTGTGACTGGTCTGTATTTTGTAGACTGAGTAGGTATGTTTGAATATACAAAATCAAAATTAACACTCTGCAGCTCTATTTTTTGCCATTTAGAATTATTGCAACAATTATTTCTGGTAATTTATTGATTCCATTACTGTTTTCTCTCTTTCTCCATATACAGGTATGGGACCGCAGAACTTTGTCTACATCATGTCCTCCTCATTGCTCAGCTGGTGGGTGCAAAACAAAGCTTTATTCACACATTAACTCCAGAGAATGGAGGCAGGTTTTTGAGATCATATGTTTCTGTTTGCAGCATGGAAGGGGATTCATTACAGAACCCCCTTGCTTTTCATGCACATGGTTTCATTATCCAGAGAAACAAGGGAGAATGTCCAAAGCAACAGACTCGGACATTTATGTTCTCGCATACAGCCCACAGGTTAATGTCATGAGTTCCCTGGAGTTCAGTGCATGTCTGAAAGCAGCTCAAAAAAAATATACAGAGCACAGTTCAGAGAGTTGATTTTGTGGTCTTGTTTTACTTTATTTTGTTGCAGAAAACACAACAAATAGCATTTACAGCTAATTTCGATACAGGACTCATATAGATACTCATTAAACTCTCAAATAGTACACTTTTTATATTATTCCGACATACAGTACTTTCAGAATCAAACCCCAAATTTAAATCCCTAGCTTCCATCATCCTGGGTAGAATTCACCATAACTCATCTGAGAATTTCTGAAGTAGCTATTATTTCCCCTCCTCTCTTTGTAGGTTTATGGATTAGGATGAGGTTCTCACTGTTTTCTGTGGCACTCCAACAGAGGTGACAATTTGCGTTGTGGCATCTCACTGACTGACACCTTTTTAGAACCTGTTTTGCCATAACATCATCAGGTTAACCTGGATCCCACTGATTTCCATACACGTCCCTCTGCTTCAGTTCTTCACCTTCCTCTTCCCTGACGTCCTGGTGACTTTCCTCCTCCTGAGCCTTCACACCGACACCGACACTCACACTCACCTCCTCTCTGTCCTCCCTCTTCTCCTCCAGGTAAAAACATGCACTGCTGAGTGTTACCAGGCGTTCCACCTGGGCCTGCTGCTTAAACGCATGGTTTTCCTCATGACGCCACACCACCAGGTTTGAAACCCAATGTACATCTAATCTAAAATATGTTTCTGCTGAATTCACTGAGCCCACACAGTAACAATCAATTTGTTTATTTAACCTCGGTCGTTTCAAAGATTCAAAGTTTTGGATGAGTTGAAAAAAGTCGGTGTGAAAAAGCAGGAAGGTTAACTTGCAAAAAGTCAATAAATAGGAATAATAATCTGAAAAAACTATAGGGCTCCTAACTTCCTGCACCATTTCTCTTTGGTCTTCTTAAATAACACTGAACTATGCAAGATCATAATCTTAATATAAGATGTTTGCTTTTGTTTTTAATCCAAAGTGTTTTTTAATCTAGATGGAGCTGGTGACACGTTTCCCCCCCTCTGAGGAGGTAAACCTGCCGGTGTGGCGTCATGTCCTCCCCAGAGCTCTTTCCCAAGATGTCCGTCACCAAGTAGAGACGGGCATCGTTAGCGTGGCTCAGAAGGCTCTGACGGACTGGCAGAATGGAGGATGCAAACTGGGACAAGTGCACAAAGTGGTGAGGATGACCTCAGACATGGAATGTAGCTGGGATGTACTCGTGAATTGATCTTAAATGTTGTGATATTGTTGTGTTATTATACATTTAATTATAGTCCTGAATGTAACAACAGATTTGTGGTTACTGTTTTGTTAATAAAATTGACAGAAAGAGGCAGTAGAAACAAGACTGCGGTATTGATAAGACATTGCAGTGACAACCAAAATGTCTCTGCTAAGAGGCTACACCATGCTCAGGTCGTCACAAGGAAGCAAGTCACAAAGCATGAGCATATATTATTGAGAAATACAGTTTGGTATAGGATTTTTTTTTAATAATATTCCACTTCAATATTCCTGATTTCATTTATACATAACCTGTGAATTATGACTTTTTTGCTTCATCTTCAGGGTGTTGCAGTGCATTTAATTTTCATGTTTTCCAGCAGATTTAAGTAAATGGTTTAATCCAGCCAAGAAACCAACGTGGGGAATCTGAAGTTGAAAATAGGCACAAATGTTGTTTTTATGAAATCCCTCCTGTGTCCAGAACGTGGTGCTGTTGTCCCTCCTCGCTGTGGTTCAAGGGCAGTCTTCTCCTGAGGAGCAGTGTGTGTTGTCTGTGATGAGAATAGTCACACAGCTCTGGTTATGCATGAGTTCAGATCAGGTGAGACCCCAACACACACACACACACAAACACACACACACACACAATTGTAAATGCCCAATTTGTAATGTATGACTGTTCTCTGTCCCACTCCAGGTGCAGACCCACCCTGTGCTCCAGTGTACCCTGCAGCTGCTCCTGTCCATATCGGCCAAGTTAGTGAAAAACATAGAACCTCAAGTCGTTTACCAGGTATACTGTTCGTTTTATACTTCACATTCTTCAGGTGAAGGATGGAGAAAACTTCTGTTGACTGACATCTGTGTGTGTGTGTCCCAGGCCGTGTTGTGTGTGGATGCTCTGGCGTCTCAAAAGTGTGCAGATCAGCTGCTGCTGGCTGTTCTGGAGTTCCTCGGCTCTCTGGGGAAGATATTTGTTCCTCCAGACATTCAGGTACTGAAACCAGAGCATTGGGAATAGAATGACAATCAGTGGAGTGTATATCTCCAACAAGGCCCAACAGTCTCCTCAAATTTAAACAAGCTGCCCCAAATTCCACACTCTCGTAGTAATATGCAGCTTGAAACATCACTTTAGATTCTTGCATTTGTATGTGTATTTGGTATTATTTTGAACGTTTCATTCATTAAAAAAACATTCTTACATGAAAAATAATCATTAGTTAAAATTGTAACTAAGAGAACTTTATCACCTTACCTGAATATTCACTCTTTCACATAAAACTCTTTTTTTTCCCCCCCACAGAGTCAAATTCTGCCGCGGCTGAGCAGCCTGTTCGGCGTGGTGCTGGCTGACACGTGCTGGCTGCTGCATCAGCATGCACTGGAGGCCTTTTCTCAATTTGCAGAGGTACAACAAGATGATACTAATATGATTTAGATGTAGTGCTGTGAACGGTAAAATCATTTGAATTTCTTCTGGTATTTCAGGTCACAAACCATGAGGAGGTCATTTCTCAAAGTCTGAGTGTTGAAGAAACAAAGACCAAGGTGGTGAATTATCTTAGCAAGGTAAGGGATGCTCAAACATTGTGATGGATTATCTCCCTGATAATAAAATGGACACTTCTTAATGAGTATTTTGTTGTAGACTGTGAATGCACGGGAAGATGCTGAGTCCCGGCTACAGAGGCTCAAGCTGGAGACGTCACAGATTGAGCAACACAATGAGAAGCTGGAGATCAACAGAGAAAATGTTTGTCACAAACAGGCTGAAGAACCAGTGGCAGAATCAGAGGTGAGTAGCTGATTAGGACACTTCATCCACACCTAAAGATGTGGTCCCAGTCCAGATTGAACTGAACATGGATTGTTTGGACTTCTGGGCCAATTGCAGGAAGTTGAGACAGCATTATAACAGAAGAAGAAAAATAAGTGGAAGCAACTCTTACGATTGCTTGTGGTCTTAAACCTAAACCACAAGGACGTTCATTTAGTGCAGTCGTAGTGTCTGGTTCTGCTCCTGAAGTTGGCGATGCCAGTAGTACTCATTAAATACACTGTATAATTTCATTCCCTGCGATTCAAAGTAAGCAAGACATGTCTGATGCATACGTGAGGATTTAAGATAAATATTTTGTGCTCATTCCTCCCTCTCAGCCGTGTCCAAAGAGAGCTCGGCAGGAGATGAGTGTGGAGGAGTACAGCCGCTACATCCAGACAGCAGAGAGTGCTTTAAAAGCCCTGCAGGCTCTCATCAAGGACAAAGCCAATGCTACAGCGCCCTCGCAGTGGCTGGAAACCAAACTGCAGGAGCTAAAGACCCTCATAACTGACATCAGTACAGCCGGGCACAAAACAGTGTGACATTCCCAGATTATTTATGATCTGTTTCATCATTCTGTGTTTGTATTACTGCTACTGCAAATAATTTCTATTACATTTTTATAACTGTCAGTCTTGTTTTATATGATGTTTATTAAACTTGTCTAAATACAAAGCATTTATTTATTTTTACCCAGAAGATAGTTTAAGTCTTCATTATCTGGGAAAGGATCATTGTGAAACGTCTGTTTCAAACAGAACAGGGACATATCGATTCAGTAAAGTCTTTATTTCACCATAAACCCCAAAACTAATAAATTATGTCATTCCCATTCCACATTCATTCAAAGTGCAGACCTTCTGTGAATCAAACCCAACCCACTTTGACAACTTGCCAAAATAATTTCTAGATCTCAATGCCAAAAGTGAAATTGGCACGTTTAAACAACAAATTAAAGATGAAATAAACAGGATAATATTCAACTCTTAAGATCATCATTCATTTCCAGGTAACATCAGTTGGCAAAATTTAAAACTGTCTTCATTTGTCCAAGTCTAACATCTGATCAGTATATGAAACTTCCAGTTCAGAAGAAAATTTGCTTGATGAACAAATTGAGAATGAAAGTAATAACCAGATAAAAGATGGCTCACTGCATCATGTTAAATGAGAACAGGAGCAGTTGGCTGGGAAGTGGTGGCTTCTAGAGATCAAGGTTATTTCCAGTTATCAAGTCTTTTGCTTTAGATTAAGGTATGGAGCTGTTGTCATCACCAGGCGTTCTCGTCCTCCCAGTTCACGTCATCTCCATCGTCCCAGCCATCTGTTTCAGTCTTTGGAGAGAAAAAAGAAGAATAAATAAAAAAAAATCGAAACTAGGAACATTCATCAATGAAATTATCTCATGGATTCAAGCTCAGTCAGTTACAAGACAGAGAATATGATTGTTTAAGAAAAACAAGCATCAGGTTTTTGGCTCTTAAATATTCAGATTTGCTGTAATAAGTGTCAACACAATCACCAACCACCTTTTCTCTTATGCTGAAACGAGTGAACATTCATACTGGCCTGTTCTTAATAAAAAAACAAAATCTCATGCAGTGTTTCCCCACAAGGGGTCACATTACTAGTTACGGAGGTATTAAATAAGATCAAATTAGACTCTGTGATTATTACCTTGGCCGTAACAAGGTTATCTTTTTACCCATGTCTGTTAGTGTGTAAACAAGATTACACAAAACAACTCAACAGGATGGGACATTCAATTTGGGTGCAGATCTGGATAAAGTGGCAGATCATAGAATGTGTTAATTACTGTTAACGCTGTATTTAGCTTATTTTTTATTCTTTTCTTGGCAAATAATACATAGCTTAATTTTCTTAGCAAATAATACATGGATTCATTCTCTTAATGAGGTGGGCATTTGTGACTGCGTATTATTTGATCAGATCCAACCAATTTCAATGGTCCACTCTCAGCCACTGTATGGTAATCAAGTTGGGCTAGATACTTGTGTTAAATCACTTGCTCACCTCTATCAGGTTGGTAGCTGCAAACTTGGCAGTGAGCGTGATGGTGTCGATCAGCGAGTCAACCTGCAACGATTCAGAGTTTTGTGAGGACGCCGACAGTCCAGCGTCGCCCACACTGCTTTCTTCCAGTGAAACCACAGTTGGAGAAGACAGCTTAATGTCTGGCACCATATCGGCAAACAAATCCAGCTCTGGGTCCTGCGTGACCTTTTTCTTCACCTTAATGGTGAACTCATCCCCCAAACCTCCCGTCCCATGTTTCTTTAGTGTCTCTGTACGTTTGGGGTTTAGGACTGAGTCTATCTCCTCTTGAGCCCAGCCATCGTCCCACGAGGAAGCGGTCTTGCTCTGTGTTGATTGTCGCAGTGCTGAGGTCAGTTTGAGAGGTTTGAAGGATCCCAGTCCCGATGCTCCTGGAGCATAATTGACCGGTGAAGCGGTTGTGCCCCCTCTGGGTGGTGTGAGTATAACTGGGCCTGCTGAAGGAGCCGTAGGGGAGAGGTCAGAAGCAGGTTCAGTTTCCTCAAAGTCATCCCATGGCTCCTCCCCGGTGTTGGGCTGTGAGGCTAGCTGGTCTGGATCTGCTCTCTCTGAGGCCTGAATGTGGATCTGGACTGACTGGCCAGTTCTCTTGCTCTCTTCACTGTCGCTCCAGTCAGGCCAGTCTTCCACTGGGCCTTTGGGTCTGTCCGGCTGCTCTGGGCTGTATGACAATGGCTTTATCACACTGTCCTGATGAAGGCCATTCAAAGGTAGAGACATCTGTTTGCTCACATCTGAAACACACAACACCAAGACTGAGCTTCAGGCACAATAATGTCAAACTGTAAAAAGGATTCATAATAAGGTAGGTGTTATACCTGCTTTTGGCACCAGGGGGAAACTTCTTGGTGGCTCTTTCCTATCAGCTAAACTCCCCATGTTTTCCAGCACCAGGCCTTCAGTCCCTGAGGGTCTGGAGAATAAATTCAAGACTTTGGAGGGCTGGGCCAGCTGAGGGTGGGAACCTCCGACTACATGGATAGGAGAGGCTAAAACAAAGACAAAGAAAGTTCAGAGTTTACTAAATTCATACATGATGTGTCAAGTATGTAGATCCTTTAAACAACACAATATAATATACGACTTGGAGTTTTTAACGCTGAGCAGTTAATTGTTCCTGACAAGAGATGAATAGAAAGTCCAAACCAGATTTTCTAGCCTGAAGCTGTGCAACAGTCTGGCATGAGGAAGCACAAAGGATTAAGAATGTCGTACTACCACGTGCTGGTTACTGGGTTGTTTTAAATACCTGATACCATGTGGTTTGGCAGATCTATTTTAACTATCAACTTCTTAACCAGTTACAATGAAGTGTGTTGAAACATTATTGATGCATCAACCTTCACTGTAATTGTCAGTATTGAGCACCATGTTGCTTACTTTCAGGAGTGACCTCTGTAGACTTGGTGAAGTTGGGTGTGGTGCGTTTAAAGATCTTGGTTCGCTCTCCCCCAACCACCACTTGAGCTCCCAGCAAGGGCACCAGCACCGCTAGACTCTGCAGCGTCATGGCAACCAGAGAGTCATTGGTGTCTCTCATGCCCAACAAAACCTGCAGCAAGAGATAGACAAAAAGATGTTACGTCAGTAAGTTAATTACACATTCGTGAGTGACAACCCAGCCTTTTTTCTCATGTTACATTGGCATGAAGAAACAAACATTCCTCTTCTTAGTTCTTCATCTTGTATGTTTCATAATCCATGTGAGTTAGCTAACTGGTTCCCGCTGCTTTCAGTCTGTATGCTAAACTGATTGAAACTCCTCAGAATCTTACCTCCTTAAGTCATTTAAACACTCTAGACAGGAAAAAGATAATATTTCTGGAACTGTGTCAACACTCCACCTGAGGCAGGATCTGGTTCTTGAGCTCTTCGTGTGAGAAGAACTCGGCATACATGTGGATGTGACCCAGCAGCACGATCCGTACGTGTTCCTCTTTGACCTTGTAGAGCTTGAGAAGCTGAGGGATCACGTGTTTTCGGTAAAGAGTCACAGACAGCAGGCATTCTTCACCACTACCACCAGTACTGGAATCTGTTGAAACAGGTGGAAATGAAGAGGGCGAGTCTGATCAACATCCACGTTCAATTTTACACAACAATTCTGCCTGACAGCTTCTTTAGAGGATCTGGATTGTTTCAGCAGCAAGAGTTTGATGACATGTGACTTTACCCGTCTTTGGCCTTAAAAGATGAGGCAGGAAACTTTTCACAGCCATTGGTTCTGCAAAAACCAGAGGGTTGAGGAGTATGGGGACAAAACGTGCAGCTGTCAGCTCCTCAGGGAGACTCTGGACATGGTCCAAAAGAAACCTGCACAAACAAATACACAACCAGCATGTTCAGGGATTCTTGGCAGAACAGTGTGACTAAACATTTTATGGAAGACTATTACAACAGACCTACAATATTGCACAATACAATTCTGAAAGTTTAAAAGTAAACACTGCCTTGGTAAATAATGTATGACATGTTTATTACTATGTTTTGCATTAACACGATGTACAAACAACAAAAGAGTCCTCTTAATAATAAGGAAAACCAAGAAGAGCATAGCATTTCTCACTTAAAGAATTCATTCTTTTCTTCTTCAGTCTTCAAGGTCAGACTCTTGAGGAAATTCATCACATCCAGAAAGTCGTTCCTATTCATAGAAAAAAAACAATGGTTGGAAACAAGTCAATTTCAGTACTGTACAACAACACCAAAGACGATCGCACAAACCTGAAAAAGTCATGAGTCAGCAGGGAGCTGAGTGGAGGTCGGGACAAGGGGTCAGAGTTCAGCGGGCCTGCCTGCAGGGTCTGCCCCAGACTGTCTGACAGCTCCTGCGACACTGAACAACAGAGGAGGGAGAGGGGTTGAAAAGAGCACGAGAAAATACACTCTGGACAAATGTGTCATGATGCAAGATGAGGTTTGAGGTCATAGGGTCATCTCTACCCACCATAGCCATTCAGCAGAGGGATGAGTGCCTCCACCATCATTCCAAAAGAGTAACAGTCTCGAGAGTGAGCATGTTTATCCAGGAGCATTTTAAAGCCCTCAACCTGCTGACAAAATCTTTTATGAGAACTTGTAAACAAAAGCAGAACATATTCTTTTTCTAAATCATGACTTTGAATCTGTTCACCTGCTCTTCTGGAGGAACAAAGCTGGCCTCTCTCACGTTCTGGATGCTTGTGAGAAACTGAGTTCATGGGGGAAAAAACATAAAAGTGAAAAGTCTGCTTTACTATAGATCATTTTAATTTCTGAGGAAAAAAAAGTCAAATACAATGTCAAACATAGATTTTTGTTAAAACACTTGTTATAATTCTGCCTCTCACCTCTGGGGTTGCTTCAGAAAACTTGCAGACGGTCTCCATCCCTCCCAGTTTCCAGTGACCATCTTCACTGACGTACACAGACGAAATGCAGACGTTGTTATGGCTCGATTTGCCCTGGTGGGGGAGGGAGACGTGTTAGGAGTCACACCCAATGGCTTACGACCAGAAACACAAAACAACCTAAGAAGTTGGGCTGTCATTCTGTATTTGATTATATAATCTAATTGAAATAAAAATTCTGACATTCCACTGTGATAATGACTAACAGCACTACCACTGCTGTGTGCCTTGTGAGAACTTGCATGGGTGTGGGCAACTGCACTGTACTGAATGCATTGTATGACAGACAGGAGTCACATAAGGTCCCTTTCACGGATTTCATCAAAGCTAATAATGATAAATTCAACAACTGTTTGGAAATGACAGAGCAGAGGGTTCTCTACTCATCAGGAAAATGTGGGGCACAAAATTGTGAAACCCGAGGTCAAATATTGAAAATATGTACCCAAATGATTACGGCCAGATATCTGGTACTGCCCCTAAACAACCATTCCTTTTTATGCCTCATTGCCTGGGTATGTGATGTTTAAAGACTTGCTTACCCTCTCGTGCAGGAACACCAGCGCCTGCAGGAGGTCGTAGATGCCTGCACAGATCTCCTCTGGGGAGAGGCTGTCCAGCAGCAGCTCCAGGGGCTGCACACGTTCTGTCACCAGGTGGATGCCACCATCCTGCACGGAGCAGGACAGGAAGCGCAGCAGACATGGGTGCCTCAAGGTCTTCAGGTGCTGCAAGAAATGTAAAAGTATTAATTAGTTTTCTTTTTTAAAAGACAGTGACTGTCATGCTCCTTTGGAGGATCACTGAGCAGGAACTGGTTACACTGATCTGTTACCTGCGCCAAAAGCGTGACATCTTCACTCCTGCAAATTTGTTAGAAAAATTACAGAAAAACTACTAAACGAAACTTTGTGGAAGGATGTGGTATGGATCAAGGAACCTTAGATTCTAGTGCGGATCCAGGATTTGTGTCAGTATCCCCAGGGAGTAATTAATGAATCTTGATTTAAAATATAAAAATCTTGCACATTTAGTGAACTGATATTTATGAGTGTGTGAAATACAATGCAGCTTGACTGTATTTGAGTGGACAGTTGGGCCTTGGCGGAAGTATGAGCTCTGCTGAGTGTCATTCTAGTTTCTGAAGAATTTCAGAGAACCGGATCTGAATGAGGCACAAATGACTAAACTCCCTGCAGCACATTTACCTCTCAGAACTTCACCATGTCCATGTTTTATAGAGAGAACATACAGTGTGATTTATTAAGGGAAGACGGCTGGAGGATGAGGACAGGTTCTTGGTTTGCAAGGTAATATTAGGAATGACACATTCTTAATACTGTCGGTGCCCTTCTACCATAGTTCTTTCAGCGGCAATGAGGACAGGTCACACACATCTGCATCAATTACCTTGGCAGCCTTGTTGACTTTGTCTTCATTGCCACGTTTGTGGACAAACACAGATGCGGACTTCCCATCCTGGAGGAGAGCAGAGTACATGGTGAGTCCGGAGGGCAGGGTGAGCAGCGGCTCCTCCAGGATGCAGCCCCGCACGGCGCTGCTCTCCGCCCCCATGGCCTGACTCCTGGACCTGTGGACAACGAGCAGAGGACAGATGGACGTTAGCGGCTCAAGCTGTAGTTTGCGGTTGTCCTTCAGTAGACACGCAGATATAACACGTCACCGGTGAGTACCTGTCTGCCCGGACTGGATGTAGCACCGCTGCTGTTAGCTGCTGCTGCGGTTAGTTAGCCTGGCTGGCTAACCTCGGCTCCGTTAGCCAGCTGGTCTGTGCTACGCCATTCCGCCTCCTAACAGGCATGCTGTTCGTGCTGTGCTACAAAACCAACCGAACAGTTCTCTACAAAAACATCCAGCTGTTCATTTATATTGAGACGACACGCGTCAGTTCCTGGTCGCTGCTCAACAAGTCGACGATGCTAACGTGGAGCTGTGCTGTAAACACAAACCTTTCCGGTTTCAGAGCAAACCTCCGAGCAGGGGGTGGCAATACTTTGAAAATGTTAGATATTGTCAGGAAATGCTAGTTTCCACGGGATTTATGTATTTAGTCTCAATTAAAATAGATGAATCGCACCAAAAATATAAGTTTGTTTCTTTTTATGTTTTATGAATCGTTTTAGACTAATACTAAACCAGACCGAGCCCTGCTCTGGGGGATAATGGTTGCGTCTAGAGTGGCGCGAGATAGACGCAGGTGTGTGTGCGCGGGGCTCATGCTGGAGCGAGAAGAGAAACTTGGAGGCTGGTCTGAGGTCAGCACGCCCACGGTGTGTGTCTGCGAGTGTCTACGTGCGTTTGTGTGTCTGTGTTCTGACCTCAGTGAGAACCGCACCGTCCTCTTGACTCAGTCAACACCAAGTTCACTGTATATTCACATGAGAGTTCATGAGGAGGAACCACGAGTAAAGTGCTATGATGACGATGTGATGACATTTCACTAGAATAGCAATGAAACTAATAATTATTGTATTATACTAAAGTAAGGCCTAATGAGATAAGGTAAATAAGTACAGCTAGTATTAGTTATTAAACCTGTAACTTATCCTTAACATTTTTATCAGTATGAGAAAATGAATTTTGTCGTCCTGATGATTAACAAACTATTAAAAACCTGTAATGCAGAAAAACAAACAACTTCTGTTAAACCAGAGAGCAGATGATGAGGTCAGTAGTCTGACTGAAGGAACTGGAGCCAATGTTTCAGATATTGTCAGTGTCATCATGATTGTGTAAATATATTTACATTTGAACACAATCAGCATTTCACACTGTAGGCAAGACCTAAACACATGAATCCAGCCCCGAGGACACTTTCTGTCTCACTAACATTGTTCAGGGTTACCCATTTCCTAAACAAACTTATATCAAACATGTATACGTCTTTGTTTCTGTCACAAACGCAAATGTTGTCACAGGAAGTGGCGGTTTTGAGAAATTAGACGTGTCACCTTAGTAAGCAGCAGGAAAAGAAAAAAAAGGAAAACACCCACTTTCAAGTAGGTTTTATGCTGAAAGCAGGAAGCAACATGGATGAGCTCGGTAAGACCACTTTCTTTAACCCTGTCCATCGCGTTCAAACCGTGGACACACAGTGTTTATTCAGATGTGCGTATATTTAAATTAGAATCGAAATAAAGATCTGATGATTAAAAAAAAATCATAATACTTACTGCAATGTAGTCTGTGAATCGTAACCTGTAGTTACTGTACTTTGTAATGATTTTTATTAACATGATTTAAGCACTCCTTCCACTTATATGTACACGTTGTCACATTTATTATGTCCATCGTTTGTTTTGTATATTGAACTGCAGTATTTGTCCACTGACATTTTATCCAGGATTCTTTTAAGAGTCCTGATCTCTAGACTATCATGGCAAAATAAAGGTTCTACTGATTTCATCAGAGAGACCAAACGTAACAACTTTGTTCTTGTGTTTTTTTTCACGTCACTATTCTGTAACGGTTTGTCTTTCGAATTGAAAGGAACCAGATCTTATCGTTAAAGAGTATTGTGCTAAAATCAAACCACCTTTCCCTTTCCCCCCCTACAATCCATATGTAGTTCACTTCTCCAGAAAAAATACCTTATTGATTTAATATGTTTTTCTTATATGCTGGTTTATGTTGGTGGAGAAGATTTCTTGTTAGAGCATTACAACATTATTACAAGTTTCACTTCTGTAACATGTACTCGCATCATGACTTCCTGAGGAAGCCGACTTGCATGTAGAAACCTCTAACCTTGATCTGTGCAGCAAGGTGCACTCTCACTGCACTTCACATGAGATGTTTCACTCTGTGCAAGTCCTACATATCATCTGGTCAAGCAGTTAGCAGCCCTGGGAGAACAGTCAATGTTTTTTAGTGGTTGTGTGACTGCTGTGCTGTAAATGCTTGTGTTTATGTTTTAGTGTGTTTGGAAGATTAATGGACTCCATCCTTCCACAGATCTGCTGCTGGAAGAGCTGGCCCTGAGTGCAGTTGCCCCAAAGAGTGTCAAAGAAGACGTGACATATGTTACAGTCAATGTCGAGGTGACAAAACAAAACCACAAACACTCTAAGCTCATATTGTTTTATACCTCTCTGCACATCACCTATTCCAGCTACTTGTACCTAAACTTAAATCTCAACCAACCAGTTGATAAGTCTAAATCTGCATTTCACAACTTAACAGAAACAATGTTTTTTTAACAAATCAGATGATCACATTAACTCCAGTACATGTTGTGTCTGCAGGTGCCCAGTGCAGGCCCCACTGGACTCAGCCAGAAGGACAAAGGCTCAGTCCGCTCAAATGTCTACAGGTGAGCCACAGGCCGAAGGCTCCTGTAGACGCCTGATTCAGATTATCATTGTTAATGAGATTATGTAGATTTGTTATCATATTGCACACAAATATGCTATTATCTTACTATGAGCTTTTTATAATTTTATTTTTTATTTATCAATAGATTTGTTTGTTTAAATACTGCTTTGAGTGTTTTCTTAATATGTATAATCCCACATTACACGATGTAAAAAAAAAGATCAAGGATTCTGGATTATGTTCAGAGCCACAGTTCATATTGTATCAGCCATTTACCTTAAATGTAAATTAATCCAGTGGATTGGATGGATGGAGTCTAGATAGTACAAATTAATGAAAAGAAAAAAAAGGAATTCCTATAAATTCACAATTATTCCTATAATAAATCCTATATATTTTCTTAAAAATGACACAAACATCACATGCATTGCACAAGACATCTCATACAGATACATCATCCATTTAATGGTGTCAGTTAAAAGTTATCGCTCTGTTAAAAACTGTTCAAATTGCTCATAATAGTTGCATGTAATAGTAATGGAATCATCAGTGGAACCTGATGATAGTATTTGAGATCTTATGCTCTATTGACTTTCAGTGATCTCCCAGCTCCTGTGGCAGCTTCTGAGGAGCCTGACTCACCTACCAAGGAGCTGGACTCCATCTTGCAAGCTATGATGAGTCTGGGAGAAGAGGTCAGTAAAGTTCCATGTGCCCAAATTATTGAAAAGGGTAATAACTATGTGATGAGGACCATCTTTCTCAATGATGTGTTATTTCGACGTGTGCGAGAATTATTCACAGGAAATGAAATAGAACAACAGTGGGTTTACACTAAGAGTCGTTTCAAACGAGTGAAATGAAACAATTGTACCAGCAGAGGGCAGCATTGTACTAATCTCAACACTGCACAGTCATAGAATGTCAGTATTGGCACAATGTAAACTATTATCATCTTTAAAAACAACATATTTCTGTGCTCACATGTATCATTTAAGGATGCAGCCTCTTCAACAACCCCACCACCGCTCACACAGAAGAAGTCGGTGAAAAGAAAAACAGAGAGTGAGCAGCAGCAGAACAAGGAGAGCAGCAGCTCAGCAGGTTCAGACGCTCAGACCAAGAGAACAGACACCATAGACGACCTGCTCGGGGGGCTGAGCTCTGACCTGGAGAAGATTGGCGTTCGCACCACAGCCAAGGGCCACTGTGCTTCCTGCAACAAATGCATTGTGGGAAAGGTACAGTAAAGGGGAAACATGTTAGATACATGTATTGCACATCTAACAAATCTGCATAAGAAAAAGATGCTATATTCATATGTCTGTACAACAAAAGTGAATTTTGTCATTAGACGCAACAGACAAAACTTCTTGTTCTCCCATCGACATAGATATATATATCCTTTCTGTTTCCCAGATGATCACAGCGCTGGGTGAGGTGTGGCACCCTGAACACTTTGTGTGTTCAGTTTGTAAGACGGAGCTGAGCACCACAGGCTTTCTTTGAGAGAGAGGGACAGCCGTACTGTGACAAAGACTACCAGCACCTCTTCTCTCCTCGCTGTGCTTATTGCAAGGGGCCCATTCTGCAGGTTAGGAGGGAACGATTTATCAAATCATGGTTATAAAATAAGGCTAAAAATGTATGTTGTGGCCCGTTTATTTTATTAACCAGATCCTAAATGCCTTGCTAGTTATCCCATTTTGATTGATAAACGAATGTATTGTGTCATATATTATATCCATTAATTTACACAATAATCTGTATTGGATTGGATGATGACATACAGTGGTAAAAGTAAGTTTTTCAAGATGTATCCCACATGTCATCTTAATAGATACAACACAAAACCATATTGGGTTCTGCAGACTGATCTCACAGTATTTTGCAGACCAAAGTCATTAATCAGAAGCTAATGCTGTTTTCCCTGTGATTCACTTTGAGTTCTACCATACACACGTTTGTGCCTCTGCACATGTGAACATGTGAATTGTGAAAAGCCTTAATAATCCTCATTTAAAGTTAAAAGCTTGATGTAATATTTCTGTATGTGGCTGGTTCACCAGAACATCCTGACAGCCCTGGACCAGACCTGGCACCCCGAGCACTTCTTCTGTATGCACTGTGGAGAACGCTTCGGACCTGAAGGTAACAGGCTTGTGCATTCATTTCTCTTCACTGGAAACCACTTGTCCAACACCGACTTAAATATGTTATCACATGCACAGTCTCAAAAGTGTCTTGTGCTAGGTTTCCTGGAGAAGGACGGGAAGCCATATTGTTGCAGGGACTTCTACCAGCTCTTTGCTCCCAAGTGCTCTGGCTGTGGGGAGTCGGTGAAGGAGAACTACCTGACGGCCGCCAATGGCACCTGGCATCCAGAGTGCTTCGTCTGCGCAGTGAGCCCTTTCACCTCGGACCACACACGCGGCTCCGAGTCACACACAAGCCTGAGAGTGAATGAGAGAGAGATACCCGCCCGTTTGCTTTATTCGCAACATTTTACCCGCAAGGCTGATGAAAACCGTATGCCTGATGAAAACGAAAGCGGTTGAAATGATGCTAAATAAATCAGGCAAACCATATTCCTCAGTGTGGGTGTCTATTACATTCTCCTCGAACCCACTTCTGTCTGTGTGCAGCATCTGGTCGAAAACGCTTCAGTGTGCAGCTCCACTTCTGCTTCACTCCTGCAGTTAAACGTGAAACACTCTCACAGGAGATGATCTGACAGGAGGTAGCAGCTTCAACTTTAGTATAAGTTTATTGCACAGTCCTTTAAAAATAATGCAGATATACAACGTCCATAAACCTGGAAACACATAAAACGCACTTCCCCTTTATACCTGCCATTCTGAAAATGGAATACTTCCAACTGTTACTGCCCAAACAAATCATTACTGCAGTTACAGTATATGGCTCAGTGTTGGCACAGAACCCAAACATTGTTTTATAGGGAGCAGCGAGGTCCCAGTCTCACCTGATCCTTGTTGACCCACGTCTCACTCCGGAGGTCAGGAGGTCAAACACTTCACACAGGCGCTGAAGTGGACACTCCAGAGTGAAGCAGCCTTTTTTTAATCAACGCCCTGCGCCAAATAAATGAAGCTGCTCCTGCAATTAAGCACCTTTGAGCTTTTTGGTCGCGGTCACCGAGCTGGATGAGATTCTCAAACCATGAACGTGTGATGACTCTCCTCTAAAACCCGCTGGTTCAGGAGAGAGTCATCACGTTACAGTTGTTGTTGATTTGTTCCAGACCTCAGTTAAATTCTCAGTGAGACTCAGCTGATTATTTTTATAATTGGGGAAACTTCTGACATCGTGGAGCAGACCAGGCGACATTTTGATTTGTTAAATGCAGGTGTCACTGATGTAATTAATGGATTATTCCACTGAGGCGTTCCAAGGCTTGAGTGCTGCACCCGCTGGCTCACTGTCACGGCACGCTGGCCCATAGGAGTGGAACTACAGCCATCACAGAGGTTAAGAGCTGCACCTGTACTTCTGCTGCTGTGACAAGTCGAGTGTCTGCCAAGAGAAATGCCTGCAGTCAGCTAACATGTGTAGCTTCACTACCTTCCAGACCCACTTTAAAGCTGTTCTTCATGGATTGTTAACAGTAATGCTGCTACAATTCTTTATTTTTTGCTTTCTCTTTTTTCAGTAATCTTGCCCCTGTGTCATTCGATGCAGATTAACATTATTTCACAGCTGATTACATTTTCAGAGTATTACCCCAGGATTAAAGACTATAGGTTTCTAGCCTTGTGTTTCCATTAATTTGAACAGAATCTCACATGACAGAGAAACAAATCAATCAGTCAATTCATCAATAACAATTTGCCTCACAGGGCTTTAGGTAGGTCCGGCATCCTCCGTGCTTAACCCTTGATAAAGGTGAGGACAAAAAGAGTCAAAGGGACAGAGAGTTGGTAGTTCTTTAAGTGATAGCATCATAAATCTACTATATTTACCATTAAAATCACATTTTCTAAAAATGGTATCACAATGGGGCGGGTGTGGCCTAGGTGGTAGAGTGGGGGTTCTCCAACACGAAGGTTGCCGGTTCAAATCCCACTCTTCCCCATCTGCATGCCGAGGTGTCCTTGGCAAGATACTGAACCCCTAAATGACCCCTCATAAATGCTGAGTGTATTAAAAATGTAACAATGACACGTAACATGTAACAATAACAATAATTAATAATAATTAATAATTGTAATAATTGTGACATGTGGACATGACATGTGACATGTGACATGTAACAATGACACGGTAGCAGAATCAGGATTAGGCTCTCCACTCAATGTGTGGAGCTAAACAATATAATCATCATCCTTATGTCCATGTTCACTCCATGTTCCGTATTTGCTGATCTTAAATGTTTGATTTGGCAGGAGAGTAGTGATGTCAGATAGATATTAATGTCAGCCAGTCTGTGAAGTCAGCAACAAGGGCTCAGGTTTCAAGAACCCCCCTAATTCCTCTTTATCAAACTGTGATTCTCAGTTAGTGATTCTCTGAAAAGATGCATTTTAATACACTGCTAAACTATGCTATGCTTTATTAACAATAGTAATGTAAGCATCCACGTGGCAAAGTAAACCAAGCTTGTTCAAAAGCATTCTTCTTATTCAAATGTCACATTAATATCCTCTCTTCATCCTCTCTCCCTCTCCCCCTCCATCACTCTCCCCCCTCCTCTGTCTTTATTTCCAGGACTGTCTGAAGCCTTTCACCAACGGCTGCTTCATGGAGCTGGACGGCCGCCCCCTCTGCTCGCTGCACTTCCACTCCAGGCAGGGCACCCTGTGCGGCGGCTGCAGCGAGCCCATCACGGGCCGCTGCATCTCCGCTCTGGATCGCAAGTTTCATCCCGAGCACTTTGTGTGCGCCTTCTGTCTGCGGCAGCTCAGCCAGGGCATCTTCAAGGAGCAGACAGGGAAGCCGTACTGCACGGCCTGCTTCAACAAACTCTTTGTGTGAGGCGCACAGGATGCAAACACACAAATAATGCAAAGGAAACAAAATGTATCACTGCCATTGTTGAAATTATTACTATGCTATTCTTATTTGCATTGGTACAGAGGAGCAACTCTTCATATTTCACTTTCAAGTGAATTTGGACACTGAAATGATCAATTACATTGCTAAGTAGGATGGGGAATGACCTGTAAATGTAAACACTGTGCCATAATTAATGACATGGTTGTAAAATACAAGGGATATACTTGTTTCTTATTTTAAATGTATTGAAAAAAACTTGGACACAGGATTTCATAAATCACAATTACATCAAATATATACTCAGGGAAAGAAAAATTCAGAGGTTCAGGTTTAATCCGTGGTTTCCACTGAGCTATCCTCAGTTTGCCGTAAGTCTTGGCAGAGCGGAGCCACTCCAGCGGTTCGTCAAGGGGCTTGTCTATTTGGCCTGATAGCTTGTATTGGCATGGAAGTGGGACTGGCCTGGAGTCAACGTGCCAGGCCGAGGCTCCTCTTACTCTCACTGACCGCATGGTCCTTTAACGCGCCCTGGACTCAGCTCTTCAAACTCCACACAAGCTCCTTTATAGCAGCTCGTGGAAGATTGATGAAGGGGCTGAGGTGAACAACGGTGGTTTCAGCAGGTGAGGAGTTTCTTCACATCCCAGCATCTCGTCAGCAGCTTGATGTGACTGTCGCAGCTCAAATCGACCACAGAGTGCTTTAAAGCTTCAGAGAAAAAAATAACTGTGGTGATTTGATATTTCTTTTATTGTTGCCTTACATTGTGGATGACATGTCAGGTTGAGCAAACTTGTAAAACTTACATCCAAGTCAGGACAAAGCTCCACAAGAGGAAATATTTTAACTATATCTCTATATCTAAATGTCAGTTTCAACCTACAGAATCATATCATAGTGAAATCTGTGTTTCACACTTGTAGATATTGCAGCTGCACAAATCTCCAAAGTTCACATTTTATCCCTTGTTTTATGTGTATGATTTTACAGCTAGATACCCTTCTTCAATTCAAATAAATGAATACTCCATCAAGGGAATTGATTAAGTGTCACGAGAAGTTTGAAATCTTTGCAATGGGGTAGGATGTAAAAAATGCATAAACGTACACACGTACACACACTTTATCATTTGTGTAGAATGTGTAGTATTTTGCATACGATTAACAATGAATTGTACAGGAATATTTTCGACAACGGCGTTTCACAAAGTCAAAGAGATGGACGTACACGTTTTTAATCTGCGTATGTGACACTGCAATTACAAGCTACAAGCTACAAGCTACAAGCTACAAGCTACAAGCTACAAGCTACAAGCTACAAGCTACAAACTACAAGCCACAAGCTGAAATAAATCTCCTCCAGGCATCTGCTAACTCCTAAGCTGTGATCATTTTAAACCTGTACAAGATATGAAAAAGCTAAATAAAAATTTGAAAGTCCCCTGAAAGCTCAAATTATGTCTTTGGCTAGTATGTTGAAGTAGTTACATTTCAAATCAGGGAAAGTTGAAAAAAAGGTGAGCATTTGGTGCATGTGAAAATTTCAAGTATGAATTATATTGAAAATCTTAATACATAAAATAATTTTATAATTGACTTTAACATTAAAACAATTAAATGGAATGAAACCAAACCTTTACTGAATTTTCTAATTCCCACAGAATACTGACTTCACTATTTCTGTTCACGTCAAACTGAAAACTCATCAACTTGTATCTTATCTTCAGATGAATACCGGCTTCTGTTAGTCGACCCTGTGGGCAGCTCTCTCCAGCTTTTTCTTCAAGCTGGTTTAGAGTTCGCCTGGTGGAGTAAGTGTGTGTGTTAGAAACGAAGGCGGGCATCCATCACTCTGTCATCGCTGTCAGACCTGGCCCTTCGTGGCCCCTGCAGAATACGGACCTTGCATCATGGAACAAGTGTGAATGTATCATGTTCAGTCAAGATCCAAAGATCATAAGTGTTTAATGATCTCAGCGCCTCGTGCCCAAATTCCTGCTGCACTCAAAGACATACTGTAATGCTAAATGTTAGATATGTTCAAATACACGTGAGAGATTTAAGTTGTGTGACCCTGAAGGAAGTGAACTTTCCAGCGTAGAACAACATCAACTCGGACATGTTGGCATCTCGCACAGCTGTAAAGTTCTACATGGTTACATGGCTTGAGGACCGATATGCTCATTCTAGTGTTTGTCTTTTTCTTTCTGCACCATCACGCTCACAACTGCATGTTATTATGAGAGGACCCAAAGGGCAAAACTGTCTCATGAGTGGGAATACTTGTTTAATGCTGTCTTTCCTACAAATGGCTTCAAAGAGCTATAAACCAGCGGTTAGCTTAATTATAGATTTGTGAAGAGCCTCAGACACACATGTATACACTCACCCCTGGCTGTCCAGCGGGTTCACTAGAGTACAGACAACGCCAGAGAAGTAGAAAACAAAAATATGATGCAGGGAAAGACGTTCTGGCATCCACAGGAAAACCAAGTGAGTGGTATCGTATGGCTGAGTGAACAGGGAGGAAAAGCGATCTCTAGCACGTAGTAAAAATGAGAAAACATGAAATTTGAGTGGGGGTCTTTTTTAAAAGGGTGGCGAATAAAGGGCCGTCTGTGGAAAGCCGAGAGTGTAACTCAGGTGACATTTACAGCAGTGAAACATAGTACGAACAGTCTGTGAGTGCACCGGGTCATGAGATGGCAGCTCCAGCTCCGTGGGGGAGAAAAAGGGGAGTGAGGAGCACACTGGGACAAAATGGATACTGGTGCTGAGGGAGGCTGGGTGAGGAGGGCAGGGGTTGAGGAGTGTAGTTGTGAGCGTCACCCCTGCGTGACACTGAAACCCAACGCTTACCTCGTCTCCTGTAAAATGGCTGTGTCTGCCGGGTCGCCCCTGATGGGGACGGCGGAGCGGCCCGTCCAGAACCACACACCCGGTCCCACCTGGCTGGCCCGGCCCTAACCTGCAGCAGCTCACTTCAGCTTTGAAGCCATAACTGTCGGATCGGTCTTATGTACAGTCCAGCTCATTAATCAGTGGATTTGCTTGTAGACACACAAGCAGGGAAGTGCCAGCTGGAGAAAAGTCAGGTTGCAAATCAACGCTGACAATGTGAAATCACAGGTCCAGTAGATACAATAAAGGCTGGATGGATACGATTACTGTCACATCATTACGAGACATGTCCACCTATACATGCTGATGAACTTCACAGCTCACGGCGTCTGTTGCTGTAAAACATTACTCTGAAATCAACACTGTGCTCGAAATAAAACAAATGACATCTGAATTATAACCGTTTCTATGTCACTTAATGAATCTGTCACACAATTTAGAAAAAAAAAGATTTTTTCACAGTCTGCATTTCACATTTCTGAGCAGGAGTTACCGAAATGAACCACAGTATTTACATCACTGTTTTTGAGTAGGCTTAATTGATGTCAAATGAATCCCGTTAGGTAATTCTACAAAACATATTATTTTACATGTATGTAGTTCTATCTGCTGCCATTAAGAATCTGTCAGTGTACAGTGAGAGAGTCTGTTTTACATGCTGCATTACTGGCATTGGCTCCAGCCACATGCAACACTCTAGGGATGAGGGGTATAGATGATGGATGGATGCACTGATCTTTATAGCATGCACTCTCTCAGGAAAAACCTATATTATGACATGGGAATGTTAATTAACTCTTTTCCCAGTCTTTTATATTTGATTGTGTAATTTGGTATTGAGTGAAACCAGATTTTAACGGTAGTAGCTCCTTTTAAATCAAGACAGAAGATTTGGGTCTGGACAAATTCTGGAGTTTGTCTTCCACAAAAAATGCAGCAGGAATCGTTCACAAAAACAGGAAAATGCTGAGAACATTCAGTCCAGGGGGTGGGGGGTGTGTGTGCCGGGGGTCATGCAGGAGAAAGGACATGATGAGTGAATTCCCTGCAACGTGTTTCAGATTTCTCGTCCCTCATCACGAAAAGTTCTCAAATCTCTTCAATTTCACATCTTCATCGGTGAAAGATCACCTGAGATATTTGAATTCTTACGGTTTTTCATCCGTCACATGTTCAAAATGTCATCATTTGTTTGAGTTTTTCATAAATGTTCCTGCTCTACAGTCTCTCATGGCCTCAATCAGTCATTTTACAGATCTTTCACCAGAGTGCTGGCAGGAAAAGTTCCTGAGATGTAAAAAGTAACTGACTCAGACATTTTCAGGAAAGCTTTAGTGGCAATATTTGATTTCATTTCGATGTTGGCAGTCACTTTGCTTTAGTGTTTTGACACGTCCGTAGTTCTTTTCACCGAGCGGCAAATATTGCTGCTGTCAGCAATTACCGATCACACTTATTAACTATAGGAGGCAGATGTAAACAACTTTTCTAGCAAGTTATTTCTGGCAACTATACTTGTGTGCATATCATCATTAAATATAATTTGTGGAAATTGTCTTCGGTATCCTGCTCAGATCCTTGTCATGAATCCATTAACATCTGTAAGTGCTCCAATGTGATGTGAAATCTGCGGGAAAATATCAACTGAACTAGTTTTTTGATGTTGTAGCTTCTTCATGTCCATTAGAGAAACTGTCATGAATCCAAACAACGGTCAGACCAGAGGATTTGTGCCACAACCAGAAAATCAAAACATTATTTAAAGAACCAGATTCATCCGAACTGGGAGAAATTAGAGAGTCCATCATTATGTGCAAATCGTGTACATGCAATTTCAGCGATCCACAAATTGGAGCTTGTGTAAGCCGGCAGAGCTGGTCAGAGGGGAATGCCTGCGTGAAATAGAAGTGTTTCTGTGTGAGAGTTCAAATGAATGTGTTTTTAACAGCAGGAGAAGTGACAATTTCAACACCTCAGAAATTACTTCCACGCAGAGAGAAGTCGAGCTGGACGCGGCTCCACTTCTGGCCGTGTTTGCTTTGGCGTCGAGCTAACGCTGGGTGCAGGTATCACACCTGATTCATGACTGGCTCCTCTGTCCATAATAAACCTCTTGTTGTCCTTGGCCCAACACTCAGGACTCCTCTCTATCTCACACAGCAGCTTATGAATGTGCACACACACACACACACACACACAACACACACACACACACACACACACACACACACACACGTAAAACAAACTTGTAAAAACTATTTGTGGATTTTTTTATTCATGCTGTTTTGGGTCTACTCTGCACAATCACATGCACAGACTCATGGTCAAACACAAAAACATAGCTTCACACACACACACACACACACACACACACACACACACACACACACACACACACACACACACATACATACATGTGCATACTGTCATTGGGTTTAGTGACCAGAATCAGGCAGACACACGGATGCAAAACACATGCACACACATAAACATATAAAAGCTATTCATGAGTACACGCACAACCAAGAGGACTTTGCTCTTCCTGGGTTTGGTTGACACATCATATCTATGCGAGCGCTGCCTCCTCTGCTGGATCCTTAACCAAGTGAACTTGAGGTCTCCGGTTTTATCAGTTAAATGGAGTCAGCTCCCGAGGGGGACGCCGTGAGGTTTCTCAAGACAACTTCAAAACACTCCATCTCCCGTCTGGCTGCTGCATCTCCCTCTCATCGCCTGCCAAGTCTCTCAGTGGGACCTCCGTGCTCAACATGGAAAAACACGGAGGACGAGTGGGAGAAAGAGGCCGCGGTGCACTTTATCTGGATCCTAATGGCAGCGCCGACTGAAACTGGCTGAGGTTACGAGAAAGATTTATAAGACAGTGAGCTCCTTCTGTAGGCTAGCCTTTAGTGTCAAGAAGATAAATGGTTTCATTATGCCTCTTCATTGTGTCCATGTGTGGGTGTGCAGTGCAGTGTGCCAGAGCGGCACAGTGTGCAATATGTTCGGGGGGAAACCTGTAAAGATTGGGCCTGGCTCCATTTCAAAAGTCGAGGTTCAAGCTGGGTTTTCAGTAAGGGTTTAATTTGGGTAAGGGATGATAACGTGACACTGGAGTGGAAGTTGAGGGTGTGGATCTCTGTTGGTCTTGATGGCTGAAAACCAGGGCTGAGTGGCTCTGGGGCCGGACAAGGTGGGGCTACATCCACGCCTTATAGCAGCTACAGCATTGATCATTATGGTATTTGTTTTGATGAATGATGGTTGACCGCAATATGGCCTGGTTCCCAAAGAGCTGAATGACCTCCTGGGTTTAGCCGAGCTCAAGGAGGTTTTCAGGGGCCGGGAAACCCCGCGAGGAGCCGATCTGGGCTGGCTGGTTGATAAATCACAGCCTTTGCAGAAGCAGCCCAGAGGGCCGGCCTCTAGTCCCAGTTTCAACAGGTCTGCTGCTGGAAAACACTGGGAAACTGTGGACCCCACCCCCCCACACACACACAAACACACACATACATACACACACACACACTCGCGAATGAACACATTATATTGCATCGTGATGGGTTTAATAGTGAAACACACTCACAGTACGGCACACACACATTTTTCACCCTGGAAACTTCACTTGGGTTTTACAGTAATTCCATTAACAGGTGTCCATTTTCCAGCACCTCAGCTCTGCTGTGTTTGACAGAACATCTATTTAAATTGGACTGAGAGGATCCAGGTTTGCCTTTTCTGAGGGATACATTAGTGTCTCGCTCCAAACCTTTGGAATCGGTGGAGACATTTTTCTCATCACAAATCCACCAGCACTTTCAGTGACACCCTGTTCCCACGAAACCCATTAAGATACAGGGCCCTTGTCAGAGCCCAGAGCTTGTCAGAGCTGGGAGCTGGGCTCATCCAGGCTGAGTTGGAATTTCATGATGTCTTTAAATAAAAATGATTTAGATTCAAAACCACTCTATTACTTTTGTCATTATGATTACTCCTTTATTTTTTAAATAATCCGGCAACTTGAGACAGTCTTACTTCATTTATCTGTGAAGGTACTGGAGCCTTTAAGAGAAGTTATTTCTGTCCATATAATGCAATAGAAAAAAATGTAATGCAACTAAATTAACTTTGAACAATTGCTTGTTTCAGTTCGTAATTTATAAAATATAAACAAAACAAAATTAGTTACCTTATTCAATTTTTTCAAATAATTTCTTTTTCTGGTATTTTAAATTGAGATTTTTTGATATATATATATATATAGATAGATAGATATAGATTATATAGATTATATTAAGGTTCTACCAGTTACCAAAAAGGGTTCTGATATGGGAAGAAGACGAAGAACCTATCATGGTTCTACTAAGCATTTCTATTTCTAAGTGCGTAGTGCAAACAAAATAAAGTAGTTCACAAGCTAGTCCTTCATACAACTTAATATTAGAATATGAACCACCTTGGTTCCCATTCATTTGCCATATCTAAAAATGGTTCTGTATTTTATGATAACCAACTATACCAGCTTCATGTCAGGATCCTTCCATGTCACATCACTTTTTCCTTCCATAATACTTTGATGGAGCCACATGAGCATAAATTCATGTGACTGACGCCCTGTTCTGTTTAATATCACATTTTATGTCCCTCTTTTACCAGAATCTCACTCTCCATCTACCTCACTCCACACTCTCCATCTATCTCCTTTAGCTCTCTCTCTCTCTCTCTCTCTTTCCCACTCACCACTGTCACGTAGCAACCAGCGAAGCCAAGACAAACAGGAACTCCAGGATCATTCAGTCATTTTTATCAACATCTTCTTCACTTTCCATCTCTTCAATGATGACTGGCTTCAGAAATGTTTCCACCAAACAGACGAGTCTCTGTCAGGGCTAACGGCGGGATTAGAGCTCACATTACTGACTCTGCGGCTCATTTACTCTCTGAATCCGCAGTCTTCAAAACAAAAGTTGCGTGTGGACATGTCCAGTGATATGATAATAGCATGAAATGAGAAACACATTTTAGGAGAGAAACTCTTTCCAGCGGGGAGAGGCTTTTATGTTTAACGTTTGATGTTGCAAAATGTCGAGGATGTGAGGGGCGAGAGCGGTGACAAAAGTGAAGATGTGCCGTACCTTGGACGGAACGATCTCAGGGATGAAGAGGAGCAGTAGTAACATTATGGGAAACAGGAGGATGAAGCTAATGATCTCTATGAGAAAACTAAAATAGTTGATAGTTGGAAATAGCATCAAACAGCAAGAGCAGTAAGGGAATGGTTAGTGAGCTGGTTGTCAAAGATGTTTTTGATTAACTTCATAATAATATTAGCTTTTGGGCTCAGCTGAGGACACAAAAAAAATATAGTTATTGACTGGAGATTGATTTTTGATAAGGCTTATGGACTTTATAAAAATGGACGTGTCAGCTACAGAAGTGAAGCCTCCTGGTAGCCCCCTGGTGGCTGGCTGCAGTATATAAATCCAGCCTGCTCCGTGATTGGGGAATTGGACATTGACCAAACCAAAAAGTCAAAGTGCATCAAATAAAATGTTCTCAAAGATTGCTTCTGTCATATAAAGTAGTTTTTACCACTAATGTAAGTTCAAGTGTTCATGTTTCTGATACCTTTAATTTAAGGAAGTTATGTTAATGTTATTACGCAAAAGATACTTGACAGATACCACAGAATTGTGGAACAATGTGGTATGGCTCAGGAGAGAACTAAATATTGCTGCAGATCCAATTAAATGTGTCCATGCAGGAATGTTTCAGTTTCTGTGCAGCTTTTCATACAGAGAATAATTTAGAAGGGGTACACTAGCATGAATGTCCCTCTAGCACGCAACAGAGTGCGGGTGACAGATACACAGATTACAAGTTTCTCGCATCACAGGGAGAACTACATTGCATGTCACTTTCTGGTATGTGCAACTGAAAACATGTCTGCATGGACAGTAATACCTTTATGGACAAATAGTGCTGCACACAGCTATACAAACCAGTTGTTGATTATGAAATTGTAGCAGGACAAATTAGAAGGTTAGTTGATTTTATAAAACAGGGTGAAATGTTCTCCCCCCTTAGGGACTTACCAAATGTTTCAACAGGTCAATTCTGTTGTCAGGCCCAGTTTCTTCCTGCTCAACCATTTCACCCTAATTAAGCATTTTTATCAACCACTGATCTAAAGTCCTTCATGCACTAATACCATCCAGGCTGAACTGCCGTGACTCCCTCTAGGCATCAGGCTTCCACCTCCTGTTTACAACAAATTGAAAACGCTGCTTCTGGTTATTAAGACGGTCTAAGAAAAAAGTTATATAACCCCTATCCTTGCGTTCATACACTTTCCCTTTCAATTCAGAATAGACGTATCTACGATTCCCTATATCAGCTCTCACCCCGTACAGCTATGCTAGGCACCTCAGATCCTCCTGCCATGGCGTCTAGGCTGTGCCCTGTTCATGGGATAAAAACGGCTCGGTTCTGGGCTTAAATCAAAAAATGAGAGTATGGTTGCAAATGGTAATTTTACTCCAGCTTCAATATCTGTTGGACGAAGTCAAGAGGTTCTAACCGCTGACTAAACAACAGAGACTCACTCTGGTTGCTGGTGTTGCAAAATATTTGGTTTTGGATCTGTCTATTTGCAGTATGAGTGGTTTGCTGAAGCCTGCGTCCCCCATATTGTTATCTCCCTCTTTCTCTCAGTCGGCAAAACTGAACCACATGGTTGACAGCACGCCATTTCCCATTATCACTGTATGGCTCTACCCAGCACTTTCTTTGTAAGCTGTATCTCGGACACGTTTTAAGACTCAGGGGGATTATGTTTTTCCAGTCGGTAGCCTCTATAAACTTTGGAACAGTCTCCCAATAAGCTTGAGGTTGTTGGACTGGTTGGTAGACTCTTGAGACTCTTCGAAGAATTTTTATAACCAATGTTCAGACAGGCATTTAGTTAATATGTAGCAATTTATATATATATATATATATATATATATATATATATATATATATATATATATATTTACATTTATATCTGCTCCCCTTGTTTACCAGACTTTTTGGAATTGTATCACTTTAACCGGAAGCATGTTGTGACTTGTGTCTCTGAAAGATGCCTCATGAAGAAACGTTGCCCTTTGCACAGATCGTTCTGCTACCATTTTCAGCGTAGCATAAAAAGGTAAGTGCGTAAGTGGTCTGTCTGCATCATTTGACTTTGAATGGCTGGAAAATTTCAGCGCACCAAATTCACTATATCTAGTTACTTGTGAACGCAGGGATGGGATGGTGTATGGACGAGGGGAGGCAAAGATAAACTGGCAGCGAGGGAGGGAGAGACTTACGAGGGACAAAAATCCAAACACCACTTCACAGGAACATTGGACTCTGTATTCTGCGCACTCAAATTACTTTGTAAATGCTACTCTGTCAACTTCGCTTGAGAGTCTCCCGATACCAAAACACAACGTAGTCATCTCTGGGCGTGTGCGGAGCGTTGAGTGAACGGCCGGTGCATTGGCTCGGATGTGACTTTTAATCATGGTGGCGTGCCTCGACCCAGCAGTCTGCGCCGGGCAGCTCGGGCTCATAAATCAACCGACTGTCTCAGTGAGCGGGCTGCAGAGTTCTGAACTCCCCGGAGTGTAATGTATGCTTTAACCCTCGCCAGTTGGACCAGGCCGCTCTTGTCAGGCCTCCCTGCAGCCTCAGTGGTCAGCATGGTCACCGCTGAAATCATGTCTGTAAAGGTAGAGGATGGATGTCCTGGGCATATTAAAGCTCTTTCACAGCTGAGTGAAAGAGCTTTAACATACTTTACTATTCAGTTTTCATAAATTAAATTCCACATATGATGGCGGTGAAATAGAAAAACAGATTTCCCTTGAGAGTAAGCCTTAAAGTTTACACAAAGTGTGGATGTTTCCAGATTATTAGTGGCTGGAAAACTCTGGAGACTTTCAATGTAAATATACTGCAAAATAAATGAAGCATCATGTCCAATGCAAATACAGCTAGACTAAAAATTACATATTAAATTGAAAGAATTGTGTTTTTATTGCTCTATAGGGATGACAACTTTGATTGGTTTCTTTACTACTTTGGTCAAAACTGAAATATATATAAAAATAATAGTGGATATTTTTCAGTTTTATGTAAAATATTTCAAAAACTATTGGATGGAGTGCTCAACCTTCACTGTACAGAGCCTCATGATGTCAGCTCTATGTGTTTTGTGCTATACATTATGTAAGTGCAGTTTCATGCTCCTGAAGATATAATTGTACATGATTTAAGATTTTTTAATTAAACTGTTCAGTTTATAAAATAGAGTTCAATACTACTACAGTGTTTTAGCCTGTTCGGTCTATTTGTATGCCAAAAGGTTTGAAATGTGGATTATTTCTCTCTGTTCTATGATGATTCATGAGTTCATACCTCTACCAAGGCTCAAAATCCTCCTCTCTTAGTATACAAGGATCCTGATTTTAATGAATTATGCTCTGAGACGAAAATGTTGAAAAAGGCTCGATCTGGCAATGTTAGAGAATAATGTTAAATCATTGAATGGGTTCGTCTTACAGCCTCTCACCAAGTTGTGTGATGATCTGTCAATTTTTTTTGCAATCCCATTGACAAACAAACAAATAAAAAAACGCTGAGGGGCAGGTAAATAACCGAATCATGTCCACTTTCTCTGTCAACAATAACTAACTATAATATACTTCATATACAGTATAATTGTAAAGGCTTGCATGATACACATGTCCTCATACAGTTTGCATATATAATGCTCCTTCTGTGTTAGTAGCGTCCCTGGTGAGGCAATGAGCCTCCACAGTCTTCCCTCCACATGGAACTGAGCACCAGAGCTCAGTTTGGGCTGTAATTTCTCTTCTATGAGGCGGAGAGGTGGAGACTGGAGGCTGTCATCATGATGTTTTTCCTTTACACTCAAACCACAAGGACCTGAGCTATACTCCCAGCCTGGTTTCCCAAAGCAAAGCACATTTATCTGCGCTCCAATAGATAAAGAACCCATCAAAGACAATATTTAGGTATTATCTCCCTGATGCAGTGGAGTAGTGGTTAATACCAGGGTTACAAACACACATAAACACACACACACACAGCAGCACTAAACACACACACGTCTGGCAGCCCCAGGAGCGCTCTGGGCACGACCATAAATAAATGGAGAAATGAAAGAGGTGGAGAAGTTGGTGTATTTTCTTTTCTCAGTCTCTTACAGTCGATTACAGTATAACCTCGACACATGTTCAGGATCAGCTGAAGAGGCAGAAAATTGCCACTCAGACCTTTCCTGCATGACTGCTTGTGTATTTGTCTCCGCTTGTGCGTACGTGTGTGTTTGTGTATTCAGTCATAAGGGTCATGCTTTTTAATGTGTGTGTCTCTTGACCCACAATGCAGTGTGTATGTATTTTGTCATAGAAGCCATGCTGTTTGACACGTCTCAACTGCGTATTCACGTGTTTATATGAGTGTGTGTGTGTGTGTGTTCCTGTACAGCTGTCTTTGTGAGGACCAGTTTGAGCCTACAACCAACGGAGGACCTTTTGGCTGGTCCTTTGTTTTAGGTTTTAGGCTTTAGACTTGGTTTTAGGGTTAGGGTTAGAATTAAGTTTAGGTTAAGTTAAGGTTTCGCCATTCAGTTTGTATGGTTAGGGTTAGGGGCTCGGGAATGCATTATTCCAATGAGTGTCCTCACTAAGAAAGCTGTACAAATGTGTGTGTGTTTCTTTGTGTCTACGTATGTGTGCGTGTGTGTGTGTGTAAGTGTGTGTGTGTGTGTGTGTGTAGCGTGGTAGGACAGCCTGCTTCTTGACAAGCTCTGGGCCTGATGACAGCCCCTCTGCTCCCTGTCAAGCTCAAGAACAGCTCAATGTGTGAGTGAAGAGTAGCAGTAGGAACGAAGCCTGGAGATCAGAAAGAAGTAGAGAGAGTGTGTATTTATATAGTGTGTGGGTCTGTTCTGTTCCTGTGTGTTTATCTGCGAGTCCACAGCCAGGTTGTTACACAGAATCAGATCGTGATACCCTCCTCCTCCTCTGTCATCCGTCTACAAACTGCCCGTTAAAGCAGTTAATTAATATCTGGGTGTTATCAATACACAACCATTAATCAGACTTAATCATCCTCCTCTCTGATATTCCTGTGTCTCCTCAGGTCAAGTGCTTTCCATTACTACCTATTCCCTTTGTCTCTTTTTTGATTTTCCTCTCACGTCTCACATTTAGATGAATGAACATCCACACTGACACGTGGACATGAGTGTTCAGGTTTGAGGCAGCCGACCAGCCAAGTGTTACTGAGCCGCTCATTGATCTTGAAAATAAACAGACCTGAAAGACCAGAGGAGATTTAGCAGGAAAGCGACGCAGACGCTCAGATGATGGAGAGGAAGCACGAAATGTCATATTCTGTTACCAAAACAATATTACATGTACTGTAAAAAACGTTCACATTATTCAGCCCCTCTCTCTCTCCGGTTCTGATTTGACTCTTCTGGTCCAGTTTTTGCTTCACCAAAGAGGTTACGGATGGATTATGGTGAAACTTGGTATGGTAAGGGTGGTCAGGGAAGAACTTTAGTGAGGATCCAGACCAGGGGACAGATCTTTTCTCAGGGAATAATTTCAAGATCTTGATTTAAAAGAATGAGGCACATGAACTGATAGTATGAGTGTGTTAAATTTGTTGGTTGAGTTCAGTTGAGGACTGTTAGGCATCTAGAGATAAATATATTTGAGGTCCAGTGAATTTTCCTGAGGACACCTGGCCTCACAGATGTGGTTATATGAAACTCAAGCAGACTGAAACTTCCCACTCAAACAGAGCTATATTGACCATAGTCTACAGCAGAGACCTGCTAGACATACACCAAATAAACATAGTACAAACGTGGTTAGAATTTCATCGCCACCAAGATGAACCTTCCCTATCCACGACAACAGAGACAGCACTGACTCAGAGTCAAGGCCGTGCTTTGCTTTCCAAATCTACAAACTCACATTACAGAAACAAGGAAGAAAACCGTGTAGGAAAACAATGTGGCCAGACGGTGGTTAGAGCAATGCTTCCCCATCTCTGTTGATCTTTGAGTGTGATATCTTTTTACCAAGGCCAGCTTTGATGTCATGAATTTACTATACATGTGGCATAAAAGCCCCTCGGACAATAAGATAATCTTCAAAGGACCTCATTAGAGCAGATGACCGTCTTCAAAAGAAGGTCAAGTCCAAATCCAGATTTTTGTCGACTTAAAGAGGAGCTCATCTGATCCTCCAGGCTGGAACTCATGTTTGGTTCCTGCACACCAGTGCAGACCAGAGGATTTGATTTAATGGTATCATAACACATGCAGTGTTCCCCAGTCAGCATAGAATACCTTATTTGGCTCTGGGAGCCTCTGTTGAACCCCTGCATGGATAAACCACAAACAGAATATCAACATTGGACATCAACAGTATCATATATGCATGCGTGTGTGTGTGTGTGTTTACAGTGTATATAAAGTATTTTCAAATATTATTACTATGGAAATCTGAATAAGTCCATTGTCCAGTGCTGAGATTGGCTGCAGTGCCACTGTGGCGATGGCGATGACATGAGGGGAAACAACATTATTCCTCCATATCTTATTATTTTACTGTTCGCATGGCCGAAAGGCAGATGATTTACTTAACAGCAGGAAGAGCCTTTCACTCCTCTACCTCTCCTGCTTTGGCTCGCAGGGGTAAATGGGGCAGAATGAGAGAGAAGATAGCAGGTGGGAAGGGGGGTTTTCTTCCCGCTACGGATAATACAATTACTCACAATGCAGTAAGAGAGAGCATGGTGCATCATGGGATGAGTGTGCCGGCCAAGTCTTTGATGTGAGCGCATTAGAGGCTCTAGAAAACAAAACAGGACACGTCTCTCTGTGAAGAAGATCAGTAACTGTGTACGCATTTGTGTAAAAAAGAGCAAAAACAAACATTATGATCAGAACTTTTGCTCGACTCAAATCTAAAGACAGGAGCCACGTTGACCATGTGCATAGCTCCACTGTATATGTCGCTACTATCTTTGAATGGAAAGTCATCCTCAGGTGTCTGGTATAATAAAGGAAACCTCAACATGGAGTATGTTTCCCAAAATTATTCTTTTATTTTGACATCAGTGTATCTATATAAAACGCTGCCATCCTTTATTGACAGCGTTTACTTTCTATATGTATAACAGATCTGTCATGTATGTAATAATGCAACAAAATGGAAATTCTTCAGAAACAACACATGCTCCTGTTTGACAAACAAACAAACGAACAAACAAACAAACAGCAAACAAATAACAAACAAAGTCTTATGTAAAGTCTTGAATTTAAGTTATTGTACTTGCACCTTAAATCTTAAATACTGTACACATTATCTGTTTGTATAGTTATGATGGATGGCCTTACTTTGACCTCAATATCCCTGTGGTTATTTTTGACCAAGCAACGTCTGTTAGACAGCTTTCTCCTACCTGCAGAATATTATGAAAATTAGAAACATGCGGAATGGAAGCTGAGGAATTAGTCCAGCATGCATCTGGTGGTTCTCAACTGGCACCATTCATGTATATCCCACTACTTCATGTCTTTACATTACATTACATGTCATTTAGCTGACACTTTTGTCCAAAGCAACTTACATTTTTAGTACATTCAGCATTCATGAGGGGCCATTTAGGGGTTCAGTATCGGCATGCAGATGGGGAAGAGTGGGGTTTCAACCGGCAACCTTCGTGTTGGAGAACCCTCTCTCTACCACCTAGGCCACACCGTCTTAGTTGTGGTCTCCCTCTTTCTACAGGTCCTCCAGAGCAGCAGGATCCAGATCTGACACTCAGCTCCTATTATAATGATTAGAACTATATTATCGCTAGACTTTTTATCATTAATAGGAGGTGGAATTATTGCTATTTATCATTATTAAAATAATGTTGACTGTGTTCAAATACAAATTATACAAACGATTCCTGCCCTACATTTTCTCTCTTCTTCACCCAGTCAGTCGAGGCAGACAGAAACCTTCTCCCCGTTCAAATAGACTTTTTGTTCATTATCATATTGCTAGGTCTCGGCCTTATGCTGTAAACTGCCTTGAGACAATGTGCTGACAATGTTGTGACATGGCATTAACATAAAAAATAAATAAAACTAAATTTATTTGAACTTTATCATTTCAAATGACCGTACTTAAATTAATAAAGTGCCTCTGACATGACTCAACATTCATCTCTTACTGTAAATAATTATCACTTCAGATTCACAGTCCTCTCCTTTGACTTCACTCCAAAACAACGACACATGAAAAACTATCCAACACCCTGCTCCTGGGAAAACAGCCCTGACTGTGATCCCTGTCACTTTATCTCTTCCTCTAATCTTCACCCCCACCTGCTTTTGCTCAGTGTGGATGATGAAGATAGAAGGACTGCCATCCACTGCATGTGTTGACACGACCACGGGGGGGACGTCACTGAAGGGATGGCTGAGAAAACAACTTGATGCAGACGTGTTGTCAGTAAACACCATCTAAATCACTGCTTGCATGCTCCACAAACACCAGCTGAAGGTCCTAGTCTCATCTCTACCGGTCCTGGTTTTCTTTTGACATAGTCCACCTCCTAGAATTATTCCCCCTCTCCTCCACCACTTCCCATACTTTCCTTTTTTCCCCAGGACATCCGGAGAGGGAAACCGCAATAACATTTCACCCGAGACTCAGTCAATATTATTCCTCAATATCTTCAAAGTGGGACAGAGGATATTGGAGCCTGTGCAATGCAGGGGTGGAGATAGTGGTGGGAGTGTGTATGTGTAGTCCAGCAGAGAGCAGAGACAGCAGACAGACAGAGAGAGGGAGGGAGAGAGAGAGAGAGAGAGAACCTTCAGTGTGGCCTTCACAGTCGCTCTGTCAGTCAGTGAGTCTGAGAAGTATGGCTGCCCGAAGCTAAGAGCCGCTCCTTCATATCCATCAAACTCACATTTTCTTTGAAGCCCCGTCTGTCTGCCCTCAGGTCAACCATCTCTTTTCTTCAGTCCGCACTGTGCATAATGTCAATTCTTCTTCACGCCACTAGGGGTCCCTGTGTGCATAACAAACAAAATGCACATATTTTGCATCAGCAGCCCCAGTGACTGCTTCATCTTCAGCTTAATGGATGTGGATGAGAAGTATTTCCTTGTTCATGTGGTGTGGCAGTAACAGTGGTAGCAGTTGTGATAGAAGTGGCTCTGTCATTACAGACCGATACACAAGTAATGATGTCAGGGGGGGTTAATGTTGGGGTTTTGTGGCAGGACTTCTGCACAACGTCAGACAGACGAGCTGCCGTGGAGCCGAGAGGACAAGTAGACACAGGATCCTTATAGAGCTGCAGGGCCACAGACATTAATAAGGTCTCCTCGCTCTCTCCCTCCCTGCCTGTGAGCTTTTTGTCGGCGTGTCCACATGGGGTGCACGCTGTGTATAAAGGACACATTCAAGAGGAAATATGCGAAGTCCATAAAAGTGGTGGAAAGCATTGATTTTGCTGCAGATATACTTAATTTAACGGTTAAGAAAAAAGGTCTTTTTTTCTCAACCCGCCTCAACTCTCTTCTCCCTCCTTCTCCTTCTCCCTCTCTAACACCTCCCCAGATGTGTGCGTTTCTGTGGCCTCTTCTCGAGGAACATTAACTTTAAAGTCTCCTCTCGTCCCCAGCTAGGCTATATGCTGTAAGCGCTGGCTCCTGTCCAGGAATCTCCTGCAGTCAGCCGCTCATAAGCCGGCGCTTTTTGCCCGGCCAAGAATGTGGAAAAGCTCCTTCAAAGAGAAGGCCCTCTGCAAGGTGTGGTTAAAGAGCAGGTACCTGGAGTCCACAGGTGGCCAAATTAGAGCGGGGTGAAAACCGCTAACTGAACACCATCTCAGAGCGAGAAGCCACAAGGGGCGGGGGGGAACAGGGCAGCAAGGATTAAAAAAAAGATTAGATCAACATGGTTCCACTCCTTTCCATGCTGCCTTCACACATCTAAAAGCATTCTTGTGCAGATGCATACATCCAAGACACACAAATACTGAGACTTTTCAGCCTTTCAGTTGATCAAATCTTGATGAATGGCGCCCAGTAAAAGAAGTCAGGGTCAAGGGTCAGAGGGCAGAGGTGTCGGAGTTTTACAACGTGAAGCCGTGTTGAAAACACAAGCTGATCAAAGACGCTCGGCACAATCGGCCTCAATCTGAAACGGAAACTACAACGAGGGCACAGGGACAGTCGGCGGCTCACAGAGCTGCACAGTGAGAGAAGTGAGCGCAGAGTGGTGAGAAGAGGAGTGGAGAGGAGTGGGGAACATGGCCGAAGGACAAAGAGCTGCTTGTGTCAGGGTCCGTCTGCCTCCGGCCTGCAGGGAGGCCCCCCCCCCACTTGTTTGAGGGGTCCCTGTGATAGATTTCCCACTACTTGACTCTGTCACACTGTCTGCCACTTGGACAATAACTGAGGTCATAGTCGAGTATGTGGAGCGTTGACATTTCTGCCTGCTACAGAGAGAGAGAGGCACTTTCTTTCATCATCCAGCGTTTACTTCACATATCCCCGCTCATGACTAATACGTCTCAGGACGAACGCCAGGCGGAAAATAAATAAAACACCTCTCACAGTTGTCTTTACTCAGACTTGTTTATTTGTGGTCATTAATCATGCACGTAAACGTCTGAGGCTCTGTGCGCTCACACACTGTACCCTGGTCTGTCAAAACAGAGGGACAGAGATGGATGGAGCCCTGGTGAAGAGGAAGCACATGACAACATTTGAAAAATTGGTCATTTACATCTCTGGAATGAGTCTGATGAAATTCAAACAAAACAAAACCTCTGAGCTGCCTGAGCTGTGTGAAGCCACCTGCCCTCCAGGCCCTGCGTTAGTGAGGACATAGTCCTTCTCAAAGTCAAAGAGATATAACGGCACATTTTTCAACCGTCACACACAAACAACACAGACATTACACTTGAGGCAAAGGAGGATCGGTCAATGTGGTTAAAAGCTTTTTGTTCTTGACTTCTTGTAGCTGCTACAGGTCACACAGAAATCTCTGGAGTAAAAGAAAATAATAAACAAAACTTTCCATGCTGCCCTAATACGAAATCTCAGTTATACGTGTATCCCACAACTGTGGAGGCGTGGGTATAGTTCTCTCTATATTATGCATTAATATTTGTTTAAACATAAAAACGTTTCCCTATTTCTATTTATCTTTTTATTGTTAACAGTATTTTTATTTTTATTTCGACTACATTTACGCCTTGCACTGTTACTTCCTTGTTTCTTCTATGGAGGATCAAGAAAGGTACAACTCATCTCATCTCATCTTATCTTATCTTATCTTATCTTATCTTATCTTATCTTATCTTATCTTATGTTTTTTAATCTATATTGTGTTTTGTTTGGACCCTGACTGAATATTATAATGTTTTCATCATCATCTTCATCTTCATCATCATCATCATCATCATCATCATCATCATCATCATCATCATCATCATCATCATCATCATCATCATCATTCTCATCATCATCATCATGACAGAAATTAACCTCATGCCGGACAGTCAGAGGATTTATGCAGAATGAGGAATTCTCCCAACTCAGAGTACAAGACGTTTGAACTTTTTTAAGAATCGTCCAGGAACCACTCAACTCACTCGAACCTGTCATCTCTCTCTGAACCTGTGCCCCCTCTTCTTATTAAAAGAAGCAGGGCTGTGTGCGTGTGTGTGTGTGCGTGTGTGTGTGTGTGTGTGTGTGTCGGGGGTTGGTGGAGGGGTAGGGGGCTACAATCCAGTCGTCCCACCTCTCTCTCTCTCTCTCTCTCTCTCTCTCTCTCTCTCTCTCTCTCTCTCTCTCTCTCTCTCTCTCTCGCTCTCTCTCTCTCTCTCTCCCTCTCTCTCTCTCGCTCTCCCCCCCCAGTCAAAGACGCTCCAAACTTGCGGAGCGCACCGCGCCAAACTCTCCAAAGAGTTTTCAGCTCGTGCTTCGGGACAGAGAGGAGACAGGAAACGCTCCAGAGACGATTATTCTAAGCGGAAAAGTTGAAGGGCAGCGTCGGGAATGGCGCAGAGGCGGAATGGTCCTCCAGCCGAGCCGCACATGTGAGCCCAGAGGCCACCGGTGACACTTTCAACTATTCATTTGTTTGCAAGGGGGACGAGGACAGGACAACTCAAGGAGAGCACACAGGAGAGAAGTCAAAGTGTGGTGGGAGCTCGAGTGTCACAGGAGTCCAGTCCCCTCGACGCGATGGTCTGTGCGCCGGGACTCAGCTGGGTGCTCCTCTGCGCCCTGCTGCACTCCGCGGCACCCTGGGGCGCACGGCAAGCCGACAGACCGAAGCAGTGCGTCGCACCGAAGTCGGTGAGTCGAGTTGGAGGAACTTTACTTAAGTCAAGGACATAATCATGTATGATAATACCTGACAGACACACACGCACACACAGACACACACACAACACAAAACAGCGGCTGACACGTAATTCCCATGTTTGACAGGTCGTTACTTAGCCTGTAGAGTTTAGAGAGAACAGTAACACTTGAAATTAGATTCTATTATCATCATAATTATGGAGACAAATCTTATTGTATTTTAATTGTATTCTTTGTTTAAATGTAACTAATAATCATATGAAATAAAAACACCCTACATGTGCATCGGTTAGGATAAGTTCAAATATTACAACATGTTATACATTAACATATTTCATTATGCACTAAATAATTGATGTTCAATGAAATTAAATGAGTTGGACAATAAATGTAGTCTAATGTTACATTCACGGGATTAATCTGGATCCATATAAGAAAGCCTAATGATTCCCTATAATAATAATATTAATGATAATGATTATAATGATAATAATAATGATTATAATGATAATAATAATTCTGTATTATTGAAAATAATTTATGTCCAGGGATTTAAACCGTTACCTTTTCAAAATAAGAGACGCTTAGTTCTGACCTCCCGGTGCAGCTCCAGCTTCCACAGACTCGAGGCCTCAAAAATGAACTGATTATCTACCAATAGAAATCTGCACCGCTCGCCCACTGAACGGCTGTTAATGTGACAAACGCAAGCGGATAACACCCACGGGTGACTTGACTTCATGCGCATAAAACGTTTCTGACCTTTCAGAGAGGTGATCTGGTTTCAGCTCCACACACGCATACGCACAGACACATATTTACGCACGGCCTCTGCACCGCTTATCGGACATATTGGTGGAATTATGGATGTTGGCTGCAGGAGCGCGGCACCGTGAGCAGTGCGCACTCCAGCTCCATTATAACGTGTCTGCGCGCCCGTCTGTCTACCACCGTGAGCTCACATGAGGATGGGAAAAAAAAAGTTAATCAAAATCATGACTGCAAACATCTCATCCAACACGCGTCTCTCTCTTCACGGGGAAAACAGCAGGACGGGCCTGTAGCTGTGACCTCTGCAGACACTTGCGGTCGCGCCCGTGATGGTGAATGTTATTGAGGTTGTCATTAGGAGTCGTTCGGAGATCACAGGCCTTTGTTGCGTTATTGCATTATGTGTGGAGATGGATCCGTTGTGTGAGATCACAGAGGGCCCCGTGCTCCCTCGCTTCATGTGATTTGTAATGCGTCAGTACAGTGGTCTCTGTTTTCTGTTAAGAGTCATTTCCCCCCCCCCATTAAAAGAAAAAACGGGGAGCCTGCGTGCACTGGCTTCCTCTCTCTAGAGAAGACCACGCAGCGTTGAGTGAGGGGACCTCGACCCTCTGCTCCTGCAGGAGGACTCACACAAGCTGCGCTTTCCACATCCAAATCTATGCTTTTATCGGTTTAGTGTCCTATAAGCGAACATTTGCTCGTTAGCTGCACATGCAAAAACAAAAAAATTTGTAGAAAAAAAATTGGAGATGTCTCTGAACCCTCAGCCTGCAGCGTCAAATGTGAAAGTTGAATCAAAAGGCTCTGTTTAAACACCAAAAACTGAACTGTGCTTTGAAATGAAATCTTGCACTTTAAGATTTATTTTGTCTAGAAGGAGGTTGTGCCAGAAATACAGGCTGTACATGTCAGTGCACTTAATTATGATGATAACAGAACATCCACTTCACTGGCCTTCTTGGCAGCTGCGGTTTTATGTGGCAGGAGGCAGCGTTGGCAGCGTGCAGCATCATTGGAAGACATGCTGCAGGAAATCTTGATTAAATTTCGAGAAGTAAACAATTTCTAAGAATAACTTTATTTTAGAGTAATGGGTTTCGTCCCCTCAAATGCCTGATTACGCCGTGTGTCAGACGCCAGAAGTTTGATATTGCTTATACAAGCAAATTACTTTTTTCCCTTCATATTTGAATAATGCCTACATCAAAGTTGTATGCACATGCGCAGCACATTTTCAGAGCACTTAACAGGAAACATATTTTAAATGCAACATGCTCTTATTTAAAGTGGCTGTGATTATTTCATTTCCATTGTGACATTGTTTTGTACGATAACCGCAATAGACAAACACTTCCTGTAGTGTAAGACATCCAGGACGAAAAACAGTGCTGAACTTAAGGCTGTCAGCAACACATCTCCCTGAATGGTTTAAATCACAAACTGAGGTATCACAGAGAGGTCAGAGCAGGGGAGCAGGTTTTGTTCAGTTTTTGGCTTTTATGAGCCCCATTGCAGTATATTTGCACTGCAGCCTTCAAAATGCTTCCCAGGCCCAAAAGAGGCTTTGGCAAACTGAGGTATGCACCTCAACAATACACGGGGGTCTGTTTGCAGCCCAGAAGGCCCCTCTATAAACTCCCTGCCCTGCACCTCAGTTGCCTTCCTCTCAAAATGGTATTTCAATCTTTCACTCGTTGAGCTGAGCCTATGAGCCAGAAAACCACAATAGAGGGAAAATGTGTCAGCTCTAGTTTTAAGGCGAGGTGATTTGCTCCAGTGTGATGGCTCTGGTATTTTTGTTTCCTTTTGCTCTCAAAATCTTTTGCCTTCATCTTTTATTTTCTTCCCTCTTCTCCTGCCTCGGACTCTTCCACAGCAAAGTGACATGAACTCCTTCCTGTGGACAGTGAGGCGTTCACCTCCTCATCCACCCTCTTACTTATTCGGCACCATCCACGTCCCCTACACACGAGTCTGGGACTTCATCCCCAACAACTTGAAGCAGGCTTTCTACAGCAGCCCGAATGTTTTCTTCGAGCTGGACCTGACCGACCCTCAGACCATCTCCAAGCTGACCAGCTGTCAGCTGCTGCCCCATGGACAGAACCTGCAGACGCTGCTACCTCGGGACTTGTACCGCCGCCTCAAGCGCCACCTGGACTACGTCAAACACATGATGCCTTACTGGATGACCTCGGACCAGCGTGGCCGCGGCCTGTATGCAGACTACCTGTTCAACGCCATAGCAGGGAACTGGGAGAGGAAAAGGCCTGTGTGGGTAATGCTGATGGTCAACTCGCTGACAGAGTTGGACATCCGGTCCAGGGGGACGCCGGTGCTGGACCTGTTCTTGGCTCAGGAAGCTGAGAAGCTGAGGAAGACGACAGGGGCAGTGGAGCGGGTGGAGGAGCAGTGTCACCCCCTCAATGGGCTCAACTTCTCTCAGGTAAGAGGAGAGCTTTTTCACATCTTTGAGTGGATACACCGGGAACTCTGGGAACTCGAGGGAGCTTGAGAAAACCCTGGAGTTGTGTATCCATCTGCTTGTAGCATTGAACACAACAAGATGGACTCAATAATCCACTGTAAAGGTTGAGTGTATGTGGTAAGATTTAGGGTGTTGCTCCGTCTTTGAGTGCAACAGCCTGAGAATGTGGGAGAAGACAATATGGGAAGAGACAAGGTGATTAAAAGTCTTCTGCGGGAGACAGCTTTACGGTTATGGATTCGCCCTCCACCTCACTAAACAAACACTCAACAGCTGAATCTGCAAAGAAAGAGATCAGGCTGAGTAACGCACATCCTGAAAAGATAAGAAAAGGTGAGAAGAGCGGAGAGTTCTCTCTTTCATTACAGCGGACTGTCTGTCTGGGTGTCTGTTGAAACACGAGACTCTCACTGCAATCAGAGAATAAGAAATTAAGGACATGACCCGGTGAATTGATGAGCAGAGCATAGGGAGTGGATTGTTGAATTCTTTCAGCTTCATTCTCGTGTATTTTTGACCTGTGTGTCTTATTTGGTAGTTAAGTGCGTCCTCTGTTTATAGGCCCGTGTGAAACTTCAACTTATTTTCAATTCTTGATGAAAATTTGCAAAAATTTAAAAATAAATGAATGTTAACGGGGGGGCTGAATAGTTGTTTTCCAAGGTGGATTCTGCAACTGAGCCAACTCAATGCGTAAAACAGTTGTCGTTCATATACACTGTGTATACACTGACTAAATAAAGCATCTACAGGGAGTCTATCCATGTTTAATTTATAGTGAGATGACTTTAATGCTTTCAAAGCTGAGTCACCTGGGTTAAATAGTAAGAGATAATTCTTCCAACTGCTGGAGGTCCCTCTGGGATGAGGATGTTCTCTTCAACTCCCTCTACAACCTTTCATCTGCATTAAGGAGGAAAAACATCTCCGTATGTGTGTGTTTGTGTGTGTGAGTATTCATAACCGAACACATGTGCTTTGCATGCGCAGGAACGCCACACACAAAGGCGCCGTGTGAGCCTGCAAAACTCTGTGCATGCTCATTGGCTGCACATTGCAGAAGAATCAGTGAAAGGCCGAAGCCTACATGTGACGGGTCGCAGGTCTCTGGGGCTAATTTGAGAGGCAGTGGGCTCATAGCCTCTCCGCTTTCATCAACACCTCCTAACGACACTGTCAAAAACCGCACTGCATGCCCTGCACATGCCTGAGAGCTTTACTGCCCCTAGAAATAAGCTCAGCAAGGCCCATGGGCTTCTCAGTAATGAAGAGGACAAGTGGTTATGCTGTTAGTAAGGCTTTGCAGTTTTGTAGATTGCTAATTCCTGTGGACCTGCCCTTTTCTTGTTATTTAAGTATTCATGTCCCTTGTTTTTATCAGCCTAAGTGACATATACTGGCAGGCACTGCCCCTAAAGGCAACACTGTCTCAAATGACACTGTCACAGAGTTTGTCCAACATAAGAAAACTGTGTTAATGTTACTCGAGAAATTGTGTTTCACTTCGTTATTCATGATCTATCATTCCTCAGTGCTCAAAAGCACAGGCAGAATACTCTGGATTTACGGTGGACAGTTAAACGTTTACAAGACAGGTGCTCAAATTCAGATAAGAGTTTTATTGCCATGGAAATTCTGTCCAAATGGGATCACGGATAACTTGAGTTTCACCCCTGCACAGCACGAGCACTGCCGGACTGCAGCTTCCAGCCCCCTGGTTTCCAGATATGTATGAGAACAATTCAGAGCCCAACTGAAACTGACATGGAAACCATTATTCTCAATTATAATAATTTGTGATTTAATCTGAACACTATGGTTGATTGGATCCCTCTACGCTTGACTGCAGCAGCGATGAGGTCAGAGGAGGATGGATAGACAGAGAGTCAAAGAGAAAATGCGTGGGTGGGAATCAGAAGAAAGGGAAGTGAGACACTGGAGAAAGGGAAAGGCAGAGAGAGCAGAGAAAGAGCAGAGAGAGAGCAGAGAGAGAGCAAAGGCAGCCGAGGGGTTGAGAATGCACAGAGACTGATGTACATTGTCTCACCACTAACGCTAATCTGAAACATGAGCGATTATTTAAAGGGGAGTTGGGAGAGGATCCAAACTCTGCCGGCCCACATATTATTTGTTCTCGATAAAAAAGTAGCTGCTTACAATATCCTGTAATTTGGCCCTCAGAAGCATAAACGCTGGGGATTTATCATCTATCACAATGTGGATCCGTCACTGGCACCTGGCAGTGGGTGACAGGCAGGTTTGTTCAGCCCTGCGGGTTACGTTGTTGTGCGGGGAACCTGTGACCTCAGAGGATGTTGTTTTTAGACAAAAAGTGCTGCAGTAAATGAATCAACCTCTGTGGGGATGAGAGGGGGCGGAGGGGGGGGCTTTAGTGCAGTGATCCTTGCTGAGGTGGGTGATAGTGTAGCAGAGACAAGGAGACGTCTAAGTGAACCTCTAATGAAGAGTCCCGTCTGTCTGAGGCCTCTTTATGGTCCCATTAGATATCAGAGAGGTGTGGATGACTCTGTGAGAGGGAGGTTAGATTCTGTGGAAACAAAGACCGATCCATGATGCATGGTTCTTCTCCACTTCCGTGGAGGTTGATGTAAGTTGACAACTGGGCGAGCCGACAAGTATCAAAGTCTTTGTGAATGCACCGGTTGGGAAGGGCTGGAGAAACCTTAGTGGCTCAGAGGGAGCAAGCATTTCAACCAAATCTCCAAGATTCCACATCACCTATCATACTTCCTCTTCCCCACAAGAGCGGAGTCCTTAATTCCTATCGTGAGTCATCAAGTAAATTGATCTGTCGTCAATTAGAATAATGTCTCAGAAGATGCAAGGTCAGTTTGAAATCTGTTGAATTAGAAACAAGAAATTCCCTCTCTCAGCAGTCAGCATCATGACAATGGTGCAGCATGGTGTTGGTGCACAGCATCAAACGTCAGTGGCTAATTTCACCTAGATACTGTATATTTTTGGAGATAAGACGCGGAACAAAAATGGATCTAGTGCCCAGCTACCTTTTGGAAACTTGAGGGTGGCTCCAGCCTGTGGGCCTCTCTCTCTCTCACCAAATAAACACCCGTATTTATTTTCCCTGGGTCGCATTGCAGCTGAGGCCACTGGCCCATGTCGGAGAGAAATTACATCATATCAGTGGCGCCTGTCTCCTTGGGCATGGGTCAAAGGTCATGGCGGGAGGTGGTTGTGGAGCCGCGGAGCAGCAGAGCGGTGAGGAGACTGGCAGTCTACTGGGGTCAGTCTGGGCACTGCTGAGCAGGCACAGGCCGGCAGCACCCAAATCTGATAGAGTACCTGGCTCGGCGTCTGGTCAGGCTGAGTTTCCATCAGCTCGAGCTATTTTGCGCTAAGACTTGTGAGAGAGACAGTTTGTGCGAGTGTGAGAAAGAGACAGAAATGGCCGTCGGCACACCTCAGTGCTGCCACGTCAGGGCTGCAGAAGGGGCTGCGTCAGGGTTTCTCAGGGATAGTGGCGCCGTAGGTGACAGACTCCAGTTTCCTCCCAGCAGGAGGGTTGTCCTCCTCCTGGTGAGGAGGATCTTTGTTTACAGCCTCACTGTCAGTCGGACGTGTCTATTTCCATCAGGGCAGCTCCTGTGCCTTCCTCCTGCTGGTGAGGACTCTGCACTGAAGCTGACGCTGCAGTCTGACATGTGCTGTGGTCACAGCGGGACGCCTTAACTCCTGGAGATGTAACCGAAGTATCATGATAATGTATTTCTTGAGGATATGATTATCCGAAATGTGATGATGTTTAGGATTTGTAATATAACTGTATGTATGAAACTGTATGATGAAAGGCACTTGGTGTCTTGGACAGCAAACTCAGAGTTTTATAAAGTGAAAATCGTGTCTGTCCGAGCCAGAGACACCCCCTTTAAACCCAACAGAGTTTCCCATAAGTCTTTTTTATTTCACAAGATATTCATTGTGATTTGTAGTTGTGTTTGGTTTTCCAATTCAGATTGGACTGCATAGCCCAAGGATAGAAGTCAATGATTGAAAATGATTTTTAAATCAGTAAAAGTAAAATACAGCACATATCCAGGAGGAATGTTTTTCTCTGAACAGATCCAGAAGTTTCTGGCCGTGCGTGGCAGCTTCTTGATGTGCCTTTATGGTAAGCAAGCGGCTGTTATAGTCTGGGCCCAGGGTAGTGAACGTCTCCAAAGACTGGGCAAGGGTTTCTAAGAGCAACAGCAGAAATGAAATCAAAATACGAATCCCAATGCGTCGTATCAAATCATGCAGAATACTTTGTCTTTCTTGGATCGTGTTCACCTAAACAGGACATCTTTAAATGGAGGAATTAAGTAACACCAAACCTTACCCATTTCCAAATATTTACATTTCATGACGGGTGTGTAAGTTTAGGTTTGAAGGGATGTGTCGGCCGCGGCGTCTGACTGATGGAAAAAGCGATTCGGTGTCTGCACTTGCTCGTCTTCTCTCTGACCTCCTCATTCCTTTTGGATTTCATTTCAGTTCTTCTCACTCCCTATCTTTCTCCCTGACGTGTCCTGAGGCTCTGGTTGTCTCATTGCTAAACCATTGCTCATCTGCACACATGCACATTAACACACACACACACAAAGAGGTGGAAGGAGAGGAGGAGAAGGGGAAGAGGAGATTACCTTTAAAGTGTGCTGGCGACGTGTATCCCCTCTTTAAGCGTGACATCTGAGGGTGTTTCACATCTAAGCTATAATTACCTGCGCAAATATGTGGAAAACTGCGGGGCGACACGTATCAGGTCGATCATCTGGTCCCGTCGGCAGGCAGACGGCAGTCCCACTGTTGCACTAATAACTTAATAGGCCCCCTTAATGACCAAATAGCCTGCTGCCATCCAGAAGCACTTAGGCAATTATGTGCTGGCCAGAACCCTGCACGATGAGGCGGGATGGAGGGAGGTAGAGAGGCTGATATGGACGAAGAGAAAACAAGGACACTGTGCACTTGACAACTGTATAAAACACAGTTTCTTTTTCTTGATTCATATTTATACAATGAGAGATTAGAGGTAAAAGAAAAAGATAAAACATGTTACAGCCACGATTTGAGTTTGATGTTGATGGGAGAATAATACATTGTGGCTGCAAGAAATGTTCCGTTTAAAGTAAGTGCCACAATTTTAGCCTTTTCTTAACTGGAAAAACGAAGTCAACCTCACTTTCTCCACTTGCCTGCACTTACTCATTTATTCAAAGTTGACAGTGGCAAGTTTTTCGAACAAATAAATCACGTGGCGATGCGGAGAAAAAGTATTTGTCTTCCTAGGGTGGACTTCTTTACTCTGCTGAACTTTGTTAAAAACTTTCAACAATCAATAAACCTGCTTCTCTGCTCCTCTATGAACTCCAGTCCAACAGAGGTCACATCCCTTTTCTCACTCGAGTACCTGAGAGACCGGCCGTAATGACTCCACCATATTGTCGCTGAGACTGAGTAGCAGAGTGTAGCAGGTCGGAGCGCTCCTCCATACTCTGGCGTCCAGTTTGCCAGATCTTTCCCTTCGCCCACATTCTGCCTTTGGTGGAGAAAGTGAGCGCTCCTTTCTGTCCCTTCTGCTCCTGTCACAGTGTGGGTCAATCCTCCCTCTGCGCACACAACACACACACACACACACACACACACACACACACACGCATGAACACACACCATATTTGCATGTTACATATTAGCTCATCACAACAAGGGAAACTGCAGTACATTGTATAGGCTGTGTTTTTCTGTGGAAAGGGCAGGTAGTTTCCATAAAGGCTGAGGTTAATCTCAGGTTGTGTGAGCCAGAGGCTGATTGATCACAGACAGGAATGTGACTGACTGATTTCCTCGGAGACCCACTTGGCCCCTCTGGAATGTTGTTGTCTTTTGGGACGACCGTTGTTTAATAACCTTTGTTTAACCAGGTTAGCCCTGCCGAAAGCAGCAGATCACTGTACAGATCTGCGGAGCACTGTGTGTGCTGCTGCAGTTTGTGCCTTGTCTCTCTTTTAGATAATATCAATCACAACTTTATTCTGTTTTTAACTTTGGGAGGGGTTTTAAAAACAGAACAACAGTTTATAGCTTTGTTTCTCCAAGTGAAAAAATAAAGTTTTTGTTGTTGCACTTTTTGTGGTTACTCTTCAAATTTCAAAGTGAAGGAAATAAAGACTGAAAGCTTGAGAGAAGTGTGTATAGACTGTGTATAGAGATGGACAACAGGTGACCTCTTCCTCCCACCATTCATAAATATTCAGAATACGAAAGTCTCCATTTTGGGTATTTAGATCTGTGTAGTAGAGATTGGGGTATGGAGGCACGGAATCAAGGTCCCGCTAATACACAGACTCAACTAATCATGAATCAGTGGGAGCTGTCAATCATTTTGTCACTCTTTCACCAAATTGTTATGCCTTCAAATAAGAAATTAAATCCAAACTTACAGTTAAACGGTGTGATAAGAATTACCTTAAATGACAGAAATGATCTTTGAGAAAAATTATTTGGGGTTGAAACTCTGGCTCCTTTCTCACATGTTAACAACTCACCAATCACCATATGAAATTGGCTTGAACATCTGAAGATATTCAAGAGTCCAGTAAGTGTTTCTGTTGAAACATGCCGGCTGGAGCCTGAAGTTTTTTAACTGCAATAGAGCTGGAGCAAGAATTTAGATTTCTGTCCACACCATTTATCTTTAAAGTTCATATAAATGTACAGCAGCCACAAATAATATCCTTAAATATTGCTAATAAACATGTGAGACAGCAGGACCTGACTTTTGATCTTTATGGTGGGAGAAAAGATTGCCAGTGCATTAGGCATGTTCGGTGGTCCGAGATGAACTCAGTGTAGCGGCCTGTGACATCAGCCACACAGACACTACCACACCTCTTACACACCACTGGCCTACAGTCATAAATAAGTGCCAGCAGAGAACAACTGAGCGTGAGTGAGTGCATGTGTGGGTGTGCGTGTGTGTGTGTGTGTGTGTGTGTGTGTGTGTGCTTGCGCGCGCGTGTGTGTGGGATGTGTGTGTGTGTGGGATGTGTGTGTGTGTGCGTGTGTGTCTTTGTGTTGAGCCAGGCTTGTCGGGGATTAGGTAGCATTAGCGAAGCCCTCTCACTGAACCTGCTTTTAATGTGACCCATGCTTCTTCCCTGGCCCCTCTGCCCTGTCCCCATTATACACAACCCAGTGGAGCACTTCAGCTCTACTTACAACCTGCCCCTGCACCTCTCACCTTTCTTTACCCCCTCTTCCCCAAAACATACTTGTTCACGCTCGTTTTCACTCTTACCTCATTTATTTGCATGATCCTGGAAGACAAAAAATAAATGTTTGTCTTCCAGGACAGGTTTTTATGTATGTTTTTTATCTCCAGTCAGAGGGGAACAGTTTTTTTTGCCAATAGTGTGTGTCACACATAGAGAGGTGAATTAGAAGGAGGGTTTAATTATACAATCTGCTACTGAGCTCAAAGCTGGAGTGAAAGCAGATTGAGTATAACTGGATACTTGGTCTGTAACAATGTATTCAACCCTGTCCACTGGTTTGTTTGTCAGCAGGATTACGCTGCTACTGAATAGATTTCCACAAAACTTGGGATAAGGATGAGAGATGGGCCAAAAGAGAATATGTTAAATTTAGGGGTGGATTTGGACAAAACGGATGGATCAAGAATTTTCTTTTTTACTTTCTTTAACATTGCGAGATTTGCATGTTTTGACATGAGACTAGTTCATGGATTTTAGGCGACTGACATTTGGGAGTGTTTTCAATTTGGTGACGATCCAAATAAAAACCCAGATTTAACTGATTTAAATGTGGTTTCCAACAGGGGCTGTTGGCCCTTGGCAGAGGTATGGGCTCTACTGTGTGCCATTGTAGTTCTACTTCTGCCAAAGTGCTTAGGTTTTTGTCAGTGTTTCTATGTGTGTTTTTTTTTAACACAAAATCTATTCAACCTATTTTCATAACTAGTGTGGAGGGGAAGGGGCCTGACTTCAACTTTTTCTCAGAGAATAATTCATGAAACTTGATGAAAACAAAATGGTGGAGTGATGCACTTTACCGAGTTCAATTCTAGTTGTTTTTATTTTCATGTAGGTGAATCTCTCGTGTTAAGAGACACGTGTCCTTTAATTCACTCATGAGGTAGGTGATACTCTTGTTGAGTCTTGTAAACCACTGATGTCATGCTCATTCAGAAATATAGAGGCACTTAAGAACAATTAACTACAATGGCTGCTTCTTTGCTGCCACAGACAGACCGGGCACGACTCGGTCCCCAGGTCCCTGACTGATGTGAGAACTGCCGGTTGGAGCTCTTGAAACAAGGCTCCACTCGTAAACTCTATTAAAGACCACATAAATCTACGCCCCCAGGACACAATCAGGTACACCGCCACCCTTTACTCACACACACCCCTCCATAACAGTACCTCCGAGGCAGACTGATAAACCAGCACGGAGACACGCAGGAAAGACACTAAGTAGGCAGACGGGGTGAGTTGTATAGAATGAAGGAGTAATCATTGAGAAAAAGGAGGAGGGAAGGCAGACAATCTGACTGACTGGTGGGCGGCCAGGAAAGAAAGATGGTAGAGACTAGAGAAACAGGGAATCAGGAGACAGAGCAATTAACAAGATGTCAGACAGACGTGCTCTGGTACCAGCACCCGCAGTTTTGCAGGGACTGATTACTTTGGAGATGAGTGAAAGCACGGACTCAGAGTTTCACAGGTTTAACTGAGGCTGAGTCACCAACTTGAAAAATTTTACCATCTGTACAAACCTTCTTCCTCCCATTACAGACCTGGTTTCAGTCGCTCTCCTCCGTGCTGTGCTCCAGCCTCGCTCCGCCCTGTGACGCATGGCAGACGGATCTATTTTGTGCCTGTGTGTTTGAAATGAAATGAAGCTGTGGGTGCACAATATGGTGATGCCTTCATGTGCGTTTGGTTGTTTTTCAAATGCTGTATCAGCTTTAGTAAGGACTAAATCAGCAAAGTGTCGGATTTGCATTTAAAAACCTAGGAGCTGCTGGAAACAGGCCTCGTGTTTCCAAGGTCCTCATCAAAATCTTTCAGCCACTGGTCAATAAATCTGTTTTTACCCCGGTCTGCACTCAGTAGCTCAGCGATTTATTTGTGCAGTCAGGCCTTTGTTTCACCTTTCAAATTAGAGTTCTCAGAGTTTTCCCTGAGCCAGATTGACTGAGCGAGCTGGTTGCCCTATCCTTGCCCTCTGGATGACCTCATCCTTTTGACTAAAGCCCCAGTGCAACCCCCCTCTTCTCCAACGCTGCCGCTGAACATGACTTTTTCAGTTCCTTGGATCGACCAGGCCGTAGTAGACACTTGGATCTTGCAAATTTACAAACTGTTGAATGAAAACTTGGATTAATGGAGATGATTTTGACTTCTTATGCAATATAAAAGTAGTCTACTGTAAAGGTTTAAGTGCAGCAATCCTACACAGCCGATACATAAATGCAACACACTCTGTACATGGCTCTGGCAGCAAGTATCGTTAGCCTACAATCAGCTAGTAGCTACCTCAAACTCGAGCTGACACATAAGCTAAATGCCTAAATCTAAATTGTCAAAAGTTTGGCTGTATTTCAACCAAAATTATTCCGGCAGCAAACGTAATGCAATTCTGTAAAAAGGGAGGAACACGTCAAACTGGCGACACATGGGATACATTTGAGATCAGAGGGATGCACCATGTTTGACTGTTTGCGTGACCCGTCCGGCAGTGTGGGCGTAAAACTGGTAAAAGTTAGTAGTTTGAAGTTTATATAACAATTTGCTATAGCGATAAAAAAAGCTGTTCTTATCATCAACAGTCGTTTTTTAAAAGAGGAAGTATCGGTTCTGGCATCGTTTAGGCACCGGAACAGTTTTAAAAGTATTGATTTACCACCTGTATCAGAAAAAAACAAAAACCTTACTGCTTTGTAAGATAAATGAGGTAAAGGACACTAGCATAATGTCCTTTTCCTGACATCTTTAGCCTAGTTTCTATCCTATGTGAGAACTCTTATCCATTTGGCACATAAAAGGGAAAAATAATGATAAAATTGGCTGCCCTGCTGTTGACGTGTGACCTGGTCAATCCCTACCACGAGAGAAAGAACCAAAAGAAAAAGGGGATTACGAGAAAGAGAAGTCAAAGAACAGGGACAGGAGCAGGCAGCGGGGATAAAGAAGCAGGAATAACCTCAAAGCTTTACTCTGGCAAAATGGGAAAGAGAGGAGAGGAAAATAAAATAGTCCAATTTGGGGGTACTGGAGGGAGCAAAAGCAACAATAACACAGGAAACCTTTCACTCTCCCCACTCAACAGTTTCCTCTTTGCCAAAACACAAAAGACAACAGTAAATTAACACATAAAGGATGCTTCTGTGAGGTTTTTCTCACTTTACTTCTTTTGGTCGGTGTGAGCCCCCCCCCCTCACCCCCCCCCAGCTTCCCTCACATCACGGTCAATTTCACCTGTCATTCTCCAGTTGAGTTTTTCCAACACAGTTCTTCTACCTTTTCCCAAGGCACACAGTCTCCTGGCCTCCACTGGAACAGTTTAAATATAATATCAAACATATGGCAAAGTTTATGGAAGGTAAATGAGATGAGAAATCAAATTTACTTACGAGAGTCGTATTGGGACCACGGTCTCCGAGGGGGTGCTGTTGTTTAGGAAGAGCCCAAATGATGGGCAGCTGTTATTACAGCCACAAACTGGGCTGGGGGGGGTGGATCGGGGGGGGAGGTTGAGATATAGGGGGATCGGATGAATGATGAGGGAGGACGGGGGAGAAGGCTCATGGGGTGAGGAAAAAAGGGGTGAGAGGGAGTCCAAGTTGAGCAAGAGGTGCTCACAGTGGGTGGCTCCTTGCACATTTAGTTCCCTCGTCCTCTTGAGGGTGTTCATCATGTGATGATGTGTAATTGGCCTGCGGTCACACCAGAGTTGTGCAAACAGATTAGCAGGGAAACATGTCAGCCTGAGGGGTGGCCGGAGTGGATGTGTGTGCGCTGTGTGAATCACAGCTGTGAGATTGTGTGGGAAACGTTCAATGGAGTAAAACCTTTATTAATGGTGAGCAGGTGGGGCGGCGGACTTTGTCGCGGACAAATTTGTTGTTGTGGGTCCACATGGGAATGTCTCCAGCTCACGTCTTTAGGGGCAGCTACACAAAGCATATTGAATGCACACACATTCATCCAGATGCAGATTTTCAATGCTTCATTTGCGTCGGCTAAATTAAATTATGTTTGCACGGTGCTCATATATTCCAGAGGTTCAATGTGGTTTGAGGACACTTGAGGATATAAATCTTGGTTTCTTCCATAAAGCCTGGCTGTGGGCCGAGCTACTGCACCACTGCACACACACTGAACAGATGATGAATGCATGGTCTGCTTTATGATTCAAAAACCTCTCACAGCAAGTGCGCAGCTGATATACACAATGTGAGAATGTTAATACAATTTCAAAGCAGTGCTTTGACATATTGGGAAATTCGATTGTTTGCTTTCCTGCCAAGAGTCTGATCCCACTCTCATGTCCAATACCATGCAAGCAGCCGATCAGCTTAGTTTAAAGGCAAATTCATGGTTTTGCTGTTCAGGAGTCTGCTATGTGTCCTCGTGATGTCAATGTCCTCATCTACCAAAGTCTGCTAGGATATGTACGGACCCCTATGTAGACATCTGTGTGAAGCCCATGGCTGTTTGTGTCCAGGTACAATATTTCCACCGACTGAATGGAAACCGGGATCAGGTACTCAACCGTATTTTAAGGACGAATGGAACCATGGGAATGTACACAGACACGGAAAGAACAAAGTTTTGTCAACTCCAGTGAGACTTGAAATAAGAAGAGAAACTTGTCCTGGCTCACTAATCAAAATGTTGTCTTTGAATTCCATGGGTGTGTGCTGGTTTCCTGGCAACCAGACCTATCACAATGAAAAAGCAGTCAAATTAAATATGTATTACTAAAACAGCAATCCACGTCTGAACTGTTAAATAAGAGAAAGAAACTGTCTTGCTGAAATAAAACTTCCTCAGCTGATGTTTGCTCTGGGAACAGACAGATTCTGCACAAGCGAACATTCCTGCAGCTGAGCTGAGGAGACGGACAATCAGAGGGTGTCAGGAAGAATAAAGAGCCAGGCACAAATCTCATGTACGCACTGTACCAGCATTCAGATATGTGAGTTTAACTTGGCTGAAGAAAGTCGGTGTGTAAGCAGACGCACATATTGGTTTCTGATGCCCCTGTCAGTTCGGTGCCAGACCACCTGCCTTCAGCTAGTAACAACATCCCATAATAAACCACTTAATGTGAATGGCAACCATATTTTACCCTGAAATACTTCAATTCCTATATCGTCAGGTCTTTTATTTTCAGCTGGTTTCTGGTTCAGGTAAAGGCCTGTTTGTAATAGTTTCTAGCTCATTGTATAGGAAAGAATTATACACATTTCTCACATTTAAAAAGTATTCATGTTTTTCTGGTACCACTTCCTAGTAAAGCAACTTTAATCAGAGGATTTGTTACTAATTTGTTTTGAATCCTGGTTCGGCCTTTCTGTGTGGAGCATGTTGTCCAGATGAGTATGAATTGTTCTTTGGTCTCTATGAGTCATCCATGTGTCTGCTGGGGCTGGCTGCTGCTCCTCCACGACCCTCAAATGGAAAAGGAAAAGTTAAAGCCAATGGATGATCCAATTAAGCTTTTCATCAATATAAAGCTATGTTTTTATTTCTGTAGTTTATAGTAAAATTCAAAGCTTTTACATGCACTGTAAACAAATGACGGAGGCTGAGAAGAGGAGCTGCATCAGTCTGATGACACTGATGTGTTTTCTGAACATTAGAGCTTATAAACCTTTTTCTTTCCTTAAAAAAATTACCTAAATTAAGATTATAAACCTGAATATGAGCCAAATATGTCTCCTTTAAATCCACTAATTGGTTTGAAGTTTTGTAGTGTTTGTAATTGTGTTGGCTTCCTGTATTAATAGTGGTCTTAGTAGTGATGGTGTGGGGAGTAAAGGACTCCACGGTGACGTTCCTCTGCCAATGGTCTCGAACGCTGGTGGCCCTCATCATCCAATGTCACTTTGTGAATTTACAGAACCTGATAATATGAAAAGTACGTAGTAGGTGCAGTGTGAGCCAAACTATGCTCTGGTTCACATGAACAAATTCCATTTTTGAAATATTCTTCTGCTGTTGACTCTCTCAGGTAATAGCATCAACGCCTGAGGCGGCAGTCAGAGGCCTGACAGACAGTCGGTGCAGACATACGTGCCATTATTGTCAGCCAAAAGCTCGAGAAGCTCAGAGCAAATGAGTATTGGAATGGAAACACAAGTTTATTTTATCCGCTTGCCAAAATGCAAGGGGGAGAGTGCATGAGAGACATGGAGAAAGAGAGACAGGGAAAGACGGAGCGAGGGAGGCCAGGCCCCCTCAAAGCCTCTGTAGTCAGCTCTGGTGACGGCCAACCCAAGCACTTGAGAGCAGTGTGAATGGCTTTTTAATGCATGCTAACAGCCACGGTATTTAGTGGGATGTGGGGGATGGATGGAGGGATACGCTGAATGATCGGAAGATTGGAGAATGGATGAGAGTGGCGACAACGTTTGGACACAATGTCCCAGATGACCACTACTGTAACGCCACACATGGCTGCAGCAGGACTCAAGTGCAGTCTGGGCTTCATGCTAGTGAACATATTTTTAAAATCTGTGGTCTTCACTCTGACTCCATAGTCATTAATCTTTTCGTCCCAGTATTTGACTTGAGGTCTTGTTATTTTTTCCTGAGACTGACACAAATTAAGTCTCAATTATGTGGAAATCAGAGGGGTAATTGCCGTCATTTCTCGAATATCTATAGATGAATGTCCAGCTGGCTACTGATTATACACAAACTCAAATGGGAAGTATACACTGCGGAGAAATGCTATCCAATAAAAGTACAATACAAAGTCCAATATACCATTAATTATGATCCTGACGAATTTGCAAACCATTGGGTGATGGTCAGAGGGAAGACATTGGCTCGTCTTTGCCTTGGACGTGATCATGATCTGCAATGATTTATATTTTCCTACAGTTAACTCAAGAAAAGAGTTGTTCGGCGTTGTAGCTGCAGAGGTTGTAAAAGTTAAAGGAGTGAAAGTTATCACCGATTAATTTCACTGTTTTTATCTGTTGACACATTTTTGAAGAGTTCAGTGAGTGAACATCAGTGATTTTAAACACTGTGTGTGTGTGTGTGTGTGTGTGTGTGTGTGTGTTAGTGTGTGTGCATGCCTTCCTGCATTACCCTATTCGTGCTTCTACATACAAGCAGAGACGAGTGTCAAGTCTCCTTGGATAAAACAGGCATTTATAAAAAACACATGACCTTTGACCTTAGCTAATTTTTTTTCTATAGTAAAAAATGTTGGGTGCCCTCTACAAATAGCGCAGTGCATAATTTGTGTGTTCTGTCATGTTATAGTTTAGTTTTATGGTGCATTGCCAGGAGAAGCGAGTTGTGCCAGATAAAGGGAGAGAGAGAGAGCTCCCATGTGCAAGAGGTTTCAATAAATTAGACTTTTACGGAAAAACTAAAGATTTTGTAAATCATTTCTTTTGCCTCACTGTCGTAAAACTCGAGCACATGTAATGAATAGGAATGCACTTTATATCAGTCCAAATGTAAAAAAAAAGACAGAAAGAATAAAACAACCAGAGAAAACCACAGAGATCTATTTTGATCGTGTTAATCAGGGGAGGAATACTGGTCTATGAAAATCCGTCAGATCATATAAACCACATAAAGTTTGTATCTATCTTACCTCGAGCCGGCTGCTGTTTACACAAAACAGCCCTGGACTCAAACAAAAGCTGGAACAGTCCCTGGAAACCGAAAAGATGAGGATGATGAGAGGAGGAAAGAGACGAAGACGTAGAACAGGACATGGTGAAAGAGGAGATAGACAACAGACAGAGATACTTAAAGGCAGCCTTTCATTTTGATTTAGAGGAGAATAAAACTATTCCTGTAGTTTCATCAGCTGCTTCTGACTCAAATATCAGTAGAGAGCATGAGATCTTTAGTTGTTAAATTCAATCTTCTTTTGTATTACTTGTGTTATGTTACTTTTAGGTCTTTCAAGATGTAAGTCAATGTAGAGCATTTTTTGAACTTTTTATCAAAGCAGACACTGATATCAGCTGTCTCCTAATGTGGGCGGCACAAGAAGGTTCCTCGTTCGTTGTGTGGAGATTGGATGTTCTTCCCATGTCTGTGTGGGATTTCTCCAGCGTCTCTGACTTCCTCCCACAGTCCAAAGACATGCAGATTGGGGTTTAATTGGAGACTAAATGAAAGTGTGAATTTAAGTGATACTGTCCAGGTTGTACTCGGACAGCTGGGATTGACTACAGCTCCCTCGGCAACCTTCTAAGTTTAAATCATATAGATAATGGATGGATGGGTGGGTGGATGGAAAGAAATAAGGATCAATGGATTGTTTTCCAGGACCATTCAACATCAAGTTTTCATTTGTTTGTGGTATTCAGACAGTCGCTATCTATCACCTGTATTATAATTTCTTCAGTAAATCCCTTGAGGCCTGAACTGTTAAGCATAGTGGGACAGAATGTGCCATTTCTGTTGCTCTCTCCCATACCCCACCTTCACACACATTGAAATCACACTCCGCTGGGACTGACAGATTATTTGTCCAAACCATCAGCAGATTCTGTGATGAGAGAAAAACAGATTCACAGAGTGTGAAGTCTGGTATAAGTCTGCAAGATGTTCCAGGAATTCCATCCGTCTTCACTCGGGCTAGCCTGGGATCGTGCGGACTGAGGAGGCGGCAGTTTTTTTGATTGGGAGGGCGCCAAGCTTTTGGGGAAATCTCCGGGCATCTGTGTTGGTGGAAGCTCCTCTCCACTCAAATACTAATTTGAAAGATGTTTGCGCCAGGGTAAGCTTTTCTGGGGCAGCACTGCCCACCCAGGAGAACTTGCTGATCGGCCTCTTGTAAAAGAAAAACTCGATTTCACTTTCCCTCCCACAGAAACACAAATAAATTCCTTTTAATCAGCCACAAGTTCTTCAGGGGCTCGTTTGGCAGGAATGTAACTGAAACTCAAGGTAACATTATTCACAAGGTGTAGATGTGATGGGGTAAGCTTGATTTCTCTCTCCCTCAGTGGGTCTTTCATAAATCTGAAGATTATTATTATTTAAGGCGGAACAAAGTACTCCAGAGTTGTTTAGGAACGTTCTCTGAGAATCTTTAATCAAACGCAGCATAGGAAATAACTCAACGAATGATTAATTGCGAATTCTCCGACGTCATGAGACATCCTTGGCTCCTCCCTTCCTGTCTGTCTTCTTTCCTTCATGTCCGCCGCTTCCCTCCCTTGGCTTCTGTCGCTCTCTGGAAATGCTGAGGGGGGGGGGAAAGGTCCAGAGTTCAGGTCCTCTGAAAGGCGATTCCAAACCGCGTGCTAACGAGAATGCCAAGCCTAACAGGGACTGACAGCTCATCGAACGGCTGCGTGTACATATGTGTATATGTGTGTGTGTGTGTGTGAGGGTTGGGAGTGTCAGAGCGTGCCAAATGTCTGTGTGCATTTATTACGAGAAGGCAAACGTCCCTGGTTAAGTTTAATAACTCAATAATAACATATTTTTCTCACACACATGCATGAAGGAATGCGCCCACATAAACCCACTTAAAAACAAGAGTTTAATTGCACACAAACACTGTTTAGATGCACGATCCAGTCAGCTATAATAACCTTTAAGGGATCTGATTGGAGGACGGAAGGATAAGTGCTCCCATCCAACCTCAGTCACATCACGGCCATAACCGTCATCTCTCCGCCCGTCTATATGAGCGCAGATGAGAAGCAGATGGGTCAGAGGGTAAGGAAAGAGAAACAGGGAGAAGAATAAAAAACGGGTGTAAAGTCAAATGGAGGCTAAGGGGTCAGAGTCAGACAGGGGAGACGAAAAAGTGCCCAAGAGAAACTGTCCGGAGGGAAACAGAGAAGGTGAGAGAGCGCGGAGAGCGAAATGGACATAAAGGCAGTCAAAGGGGGTCAGGCTGGGAGCGAGGGAACAGTCAGCCATTTTCAGATGAAAGGAATCCAACCAATCCCCTCAATGATAAACATGTGTCTGTGTCACCCATCCCAGGACTCGCCTCCCGTGTGTGTGTGTGTGTGTGTGTGTGTGTGTTGTTACAGACAGTCTGACTCCTGACACCGACAGTGCAGACGGTGATATACATTTACATACACACACACACAGACACCTCGTGTCTGTGTGTGTGGGGACACTGGGCGTGAGTGTTAACTGACACAAACCATAACACGCTCAACAGGGCACTGGAGCCAGATAACAACGCGCTGCATCTCCTCCACTCTGCGCTCCTCTTTTCTCCTTCAGTCTGTCCTCGCCTGCCTCCCGACCTGCTACTCACTTACACCTCCCGGGAGGAGACAGGATAACGTGAACACCTTATGAAGGATCTGAGTCACAAATTCCTCAAAATCTTTAAAAAATACCTAAAAATGTGAAGAACAGAACACACGTTGTAAGTTTTCACACTTTGTGAAACATAAACTATCATCAGGAGGACAGTTCCTTCCAAAAGCCATATTCCTCAACACTATGTTTAACATTTGGTTAAGTTAAGGCCCAAAAATGAAATGAATCGATTTGGCTTGTTTAAAATAAGTTCTTGGTTAAGGTTACGGAAACAATTGATTCATCTGAGAGAACAACTGCGGTCATGCTATAAGAAACCAAACAGAACTATTAATGCGTCACACACCAATTTGATTTGGATCTTGAATGGTTAGGGATTTCCTGAGCGATGGCTGCAGCCATGTTCCAGGGAGCAAAGAGGTCAACCTGATTAGTGTGCTAAAGATCACAATGTGACTCACTGTACAGACAGTAGATGTCATTCCATTTTCTCGGACAATCATGGGATACAACCAAGGGACTTGCAGCAACCTGACCTTATAAAAAGTTGCTGGACACGAACCCCAGTCCAATGAAAAGTCCTATAAACCATTAACCCTCTTCATCTTTTTACATGTATAGTACGTATATTGTTTTTATTTTAGATCTAACGAGACATTAGTTTGGCTAAAATCCAGACAAGTAGTGAAAACAAAAAATAACAATTAAGAAATCATGAAAATGAGAGAAACAACATTACGCTATAGCTCAAACAGTGCACCGATGTAAATGCTCTGTTCTCAACACGTGAGCTACAGTATTAGCATGTTCTTGTTCTTGCAAACCTCTATTACACGTTTTCACTGCTGGGTCATGAGAGTAATTCATAGAGGACAGAGGGTTTTATTACTTGAATGTAAATATAGAATGGCACTCAGTTGAGCGAGTACCTCTGCCAGGGTCCAACCTTCCCCTTGTAAAACCACATACACATCTGCTGGATCAGGATTTGGATTTGCACCAAATTGCAAACACTCATCAGTCTGTTACCTGAATCCTTTCATCAACATGCATAGGATACTGTGGAAATGTTAAAAAAAACAACTAAAACAAGCCTAGCTTCCAAGGTTAAAGAGAGTGATGAAAAAAAATATTCCTGCAGCCTTAGCACGGATCCACCCTAAACCCAAAGGTCTCCGTCTTGGCCCATGTCCCGTCCTTACTCCAAGTTTCGTAGAAATCAAATCAGTTGTTTTTGCGTCATCCTTCAGACAAACAAACAATAGACATGGGCCCTTGGACTTTTTAAATTAAAATGATCAAATACACTGAGAATGTGAATTGTGCAACAGAACAATGGATATGTTGATAGAACACATAAGATGGGACATTTCAGCCAAACAAGGATCTCTGTCTAACCTTAATTCAATCTTAACTCAGAGTCACATCACAAGCCTCAATGCACAGTTGATCTGATCTTCCCTAGTTGACGGTTCACATCCATGTTTCTAAATGACGTCCAGATAGGAAAACGTAATGTTCAAGATCAACATTGTTACTGGTATCTCAGTCCAATGGTAAACAAGACGTAGCTGTGCTGCAGCATCAACATATCCCGAGTCCAGCCCACGTTTGACAGGAGCTCCAGTCTCCACTTTCAAAGATCTAAGCTGTTCTCATGACTTCCCCTGCTTGAGTGTTTGCTTTTGAGATCAAGAAGCTCCAGAGTTAAATGTTTTTCTATGTTTTTTAAAAGTCTTTACATTTTCCTCTGCACTTACTCTCCCTTCATCCACTCCTGTCTCCTCTCCTCCTCACCAGTCAGTCAGTCCATCACTCAGGGAAGTATAACCCCCCGAGAGACGGAGGTTGAGAGAAGGGCCTCTGTGGCTCAGTGTTGACTCACCCACCTTCTTGGAGCGTCGCCATGGCCACTGCCAGCCTGGCCTGAAATGAACCAGGTGGGGGTGTGGATGGCGGTGGGTGTGGGTGTGGGGGGAGCAGATGGAGTGATCAGGGGGTCAGAGAGGGAGAGGAAATGAGGTGGAGAGGAGAAGATGGTGACCCGGGGAGAGGAGGACAAAAAAAGAGGTGAAAGCGGAGAGACGGAGAAGGTTTTAGTTTCGGCGGGGTAAACATTCTTTCAAAAGGTTACTGCAAACATCAGTGTGTGTCTGTGGGATTTTCTTCATCTTTGAGTTCCCGCCTGCATGTTTGTGTGTGTATACCAGTGTTTGTTTAATTGTGTGTTACATCCTTTATGGTATTTTCACAACAATGACTGTGGTGGACGGGGTATTTATTTGTGAGAGCTGCAGAGTACTAGCATTGTCTTCCTATTCTTTTGTTGTTACCCTGAGATGTGTAAGGCATCTGTCCACAAGTGTGTGTGTGTGTGTGTGTGTGTGTGTGTGTGTGTGTGTGTGTGTGTGTTTGAGTGTGTTTGTAGCCATTAAATCACCCTTAACCATACTCTGACGATTGGGTCACTGACACACACTCATGCATGCAGGAGAACACATAAACACTCACCCACACACTGAGACTGGCACTGTGCGATGTGTTCCACTTCCACTGAGTTGACTTTGACAGATAGTATTTTCACTAACTCACATCTGCATGTGTGTGTTTGTGTGTGTGTTTGTGTGTGTGTGTGTGTGTGTGTGTGTGTGTGTGTGTGTGTGTGTGTGTGTGTGTGTGTGTGTGTGTCACATAACAGTCTCATTGCTTGAGCCTCCGCCTCGAATCCAGCACTTCAAAGCCGATGTGAAGCTGGTCCTAAATCAACAGTGATCTAATAAAATCCCAGTGTTAATTAAGATGGGCTTTGGCCCAGCGGGGAGTGTGGTGAGATGGAAGCAGAACTTGGGAAAGAGAAAGCTCACGTACTATGAGACTCTGCCACCAGTAGTATCCACAGAAACAGGCAGGGCCACGATGAAGAAATTCCTCTTTTCAGACCACGTTAGTGCACAAAGACAAAGTTCAGACCAGTGGTTTGAAGATCATCTCTTACAACAAGAACTAAGTAAACAAATCTGGAAAATCACAGCAGCTTTGATAGGAAATTGTTTCCTGTATGTGGTGAGACCCCGAGACTATTAATCTGACAAGTGCGCGTAGCCTGCGTGTTTGTGCACGTGTGGATGCGGGAGTGTGAGAATGTGTTTGTTTGTGTGTCTGTGGCTCCAGAGCCGAGCAGACAGTTGACCTGCGGTGATCAAGAGAGAGATAACAGTGAGGTTAGGCCAGGGTCGAGAAGAAATGTACGTGTGGGTGTCTGTGTGTGTTTGTGTCTGTGTGTGTGTGTGGGTGTGGGGGGGTATTCCTTATGTTCTGGGGACCAAAATCTTTTTACTACACTCTAAAACTAGCATGTCAAAAATGTTGAATACAATTTCTAATACATTATGTAGTTCTTATGGCAGCCCACATCCAATAGATCACTCATTCTTTTTTAGGTTTTATTCTATGTATCGAAGACGAGCTGCATGAGTTGTAATCTTGTTTATCCAGTACTCCTCCCGTCTGCAGCAGCATTCCTCTCCATCAGTGTGGCCTGTCTGATGATTTGTGGCCCATTTAAAGCCACAATCCTGTGATCTGTTGGTCAGGGCGACCACAAGCCCTCAGCACGGCTGACAAACTCTGCCCTTGAGTGGGCGCCGTGCGAATGTGCGGGCCAACACACTCACAGTCATTTTCATACATAAGACAAAAAAAAAGCACAGACGTACATAGACAGATGTGTGTGCCCAGTTATCTCAGACCCACACACCTACAACACTGAATTATGGCTCTTTCCCGCAGGCTGATCCCTTCGGTCAGAGGCCTTTGCTGAGCTGTGGTCCAAACCCAATGTTTTCCTTAATAGAGGGTATGGGTGCTAAAACTATTAGAGGCAGCAATCATAGTCTTAATCATATTGGATTTCTTCATACCAAGCAGTTTCCCTGGGAGGCTACAAGGCCGAGAGCTCTGGGTGGTTCAAGACTGGTTACATATGGACGTGTATTCCAAATGTGCTAACCTCACAAGAAAGCAAGAAAGAAATAATTATAAGTGTGTGTTGACTAGAGTAATAGTATATTTTTGCATGCACGGACATTTTTTCAGTCAGGTGCAAAGACGGATTAACATAAACACATGTTCATTTTCTCATAATATTATTTTTGTTTAATTTGGGTATTTTTGCAAGTGTCCAGGAGGCACATATTGTGGTTCATAAATGTAATTTGGGATATTACTTGAAAAGTGTTTCCATGCTCTCACTTTCCTCCCAGGGTCCAGTTCTGCAACTCCTGTTTTTAGCTACTGTCTGAAAAGTCCAGTCTGTTCTGATTGGCCATCAGGGACATTATGAATATTGACTCAACTACTGACGAGGTGTTCCAGGAGCAGTGTTTTCTGTGGGAGAGATGGGCTCCCGTTAACCCACACTTTGGGCTTTCTCACTTTTTGGAACCTATTACGTCCACAAAACCCTTGCTAACGTTGAGTAAAGTAAATAAACTGAAAAAGCATAATATGTCACCTTTAAGTTTGAAAGTCAAAAAATCACACAGGATAGAAACAGCACCAGACTCTTACAAACAAAGATAATCCAAAGATAAAAGATCAGCCAAAAATACGACAGTACAAAGAAATAAATTCACGAGTGCAACTAAGCAGAGAGCGACTAAACTCAGTCACTTTCATCAGGGTTTTTCTCCGTCTGCAACGATTTTCCGATTTTTTTCAATTTCTTTCTCGCACACACCTACGATCACACACGTACATGCAGAAACCAACTCACTGAAATGAACCAAGGTTGTAAATAAATTAAGTGAGATTGCAAAAACATTCTCCAAGACTTGGCCTGGGCTCAAATCAACAGGGCAAAGTGCCTAAAGTGCAGATTTATGAAATAATGAGAGTCTTATGAGAGCAGTTAAATGCTCCGTCTCTCTGATGTGACGGCCAGCAGCTCTCTTACCCAAGGCCAGCGAGAGGAAGAGCTGCTAATCCACGGCCAGAGTTACTGTATCCCCTCCACCACATGTCGTCAAGACTCTGCCTTCCACCTCCAAACCACTGGCAGCAGAGCAGTTATTTCCCATAACCTATCTCTGGGCTGTGTCTCTCTCTCCCGCTTAGTGCATCTGTGAAATTTCTTGTCTGTTTGTTTGTGTGTTTTGCTCCGTCTCTACGTTGGCTTTGTGTCCTCTTCCTCTTCCTCGAACACGGACACATAAATACTGTTTTGTTCATTTTGTCTGTCTCTCACAGACAAACAAAAGCGATCACACGTCTCAACATACAAATACATGTGTTTCTGTCCTCTAACAAAATATGATAAACTGCTCTGAAGATGAAGATGGACACATTTTTTAGTGGCTCGTAAACATGATGAATTCTTTCAAAGTTCAAATTTCAGCATAAGCCTGAGCTGTCAGTAAGAAGTCCGATGAATTCATTGCTGTGAAGACCAAACCTTCTGAGTAATAAAGGAACTTCATGACCTGATTTCCGCTTTTACAACCTTAACTATTAAAACATATTCCGATCAATTGTAGTAATTTTTTGCTGACATGTCAAAATTGAATGGCCCATTGCACAAAACGCAAGGATCAGAAGTTAGTTGATGTCTTAAACACACTCGTTGGCAGTTTGCAGAGGGAAGTCTCATTGCACCAGAGGAAAACACCCAATTACTATCAGCAACATTTTTCACATCCCTCAGGGTAACCTATTAAGAATGATTGTTTGAGAGATTTTCAGGTTGCTGTACATATTTAACATGTATCTGATGAGTAAGGGGCAGGTGACGGTTGAACAGAAGGAATTTCAATTGCCAAATTGTCCAACTGTGTACGAAATCCAAGGTTTGCAGTTGTTTTGAAGGGTTGGTTGTCTGGTTGTCTTAGAGGAGGGAGACACAAACTTTTAAATATGGAAAGACTCTCCTGGACGACATCGGCAAAGAGTTGTAGTCGTTTGTTTACGAGAGAAGTTAAATAATTCTAGATAATCTGAATGGTTGGGGCACACATACAATATGCCCTGATTACCATTTCCTGACCTGGCAGACCATTTACTACGTGTCTCTTGCCTTCTCTCTCACCCCCTATCCACTTTCTACCACACTCGTCCTAAATAAAGACACAAATTAAAATAAATGTCAGATCATTTGTCTGAGTGTTAGAGAAATGGCTACCAGACCCAGGTCCGGCCTCGGAAAGGTGTGTGTGCTGGATTAAAAAGCATGCTAGCATCCCAAGAATCGATATTATTCCACCACTTTAAACGTAATTGTCATCTTCACACACCCATTTCTCTCCCTACAGGCTTTTTATCTTCTCAGCTTTCACCCTATGTTTCTTTTTTTCAATTTTTTTGTTTTTGTGTTTGTCTCCATCATCAGCGGAGCTTCCACTTCTCTGTGAAGGTCGTTGGCAGCCATGTAAAAACCTATGGGGGGATAGAACAGCCTGCAACTGTTCATTTCCTCAGTCAGTCAGTGCAGACTGACTGTTGCTCTGCTCGTCATCTGCTTTTCATTTACACAGAAACAGAGAAAGACACAGAGAAATACGAGAGATGGTTAAGAGTTTTCACGATGTCTGGCGTCGGGCCAGTGCATAGGAAGGTTGTCTCCTATGGTATGTATGTGTGAGTGTGCGTGTGTGTGTGTGTGTAGGGCATGTTTTTAGAGCTGTAATAAATGAGTCATTCCTAATTTCCGGGAACAAGATTATTGATTCACTATCGAGAAGTAAATACTTACATATTACTACACAAGGCCTTTTGTTACACGGACCAGTCCTGATAAGACCCCTTCTAAAATCTCCACCTACCCACCCACACTTTACATTTTCTGTATTTAACACATGGAGAAACCAAAACAAACAATCTGCAACTCACCCTCCCTCACACTCTGAAAAAAAAACTGGTGATTGCTAAATGCAGTTTTTGCAGGAGGCAAGCTGGCAACATAATAAGACAGCATTAGGTACATTCCCCTTGTTTTGCCAAGATTAGAACCCTCTGGACTGATCTCTCCTCTGAATGCACACAACTTTACGCAGAACACTTAAAATTACAATGAGCCTGAATGTGACATGGTGGGAGGGGAATCTGTTCACTAGATACTGGGAGAAGAGATGCAGCAAATTAAAACCACAGATACTTTTCTGTCTCTCTGGCGGCCCCTCAGTCGTGAAGTGCTGGCAAACCAATTGGCATAGGCTGTATATGTTTGTGTATGTTTGTGCGTGCCTCTCCACGCTCCATCTGCAGCAGCTTGTTCATAGTGAGGAGATTATTTGGACTGAAATGACAGCGCCATGTGACCCTCCACTCACAGCTCGATTTCCACCTCTGAGAAACTCCTATCTAGCCCTCTCACACACACATATGCTGCTTCTCTACTGTCGATTTCCTGCCTGGAGCGTTTACTTTGCGATCCTGCTCCGTCTCTGCTTTTCTCCTGGCTGAATATGCTTGCATGAAATTGAACATTTCTCCTGCTGATTTGCCGTGAAATGGTACGCTTGTGTGGGATTACGCCGCGTTAGCTCCAGCATCAAAGCTAAGAGAGCCAAGACTGAGGAGAGGAGAGCAGGCTTGGACCACGCACTCCTCTTTCTGCTGCTGCTCTCTTAGACAGTCGGACCACTGTGCCGTTTGACAAACTCTGTAGTGAAGACAGACATGTGGAAACACAAACACTCCGTATCCACATGCATGCACACGAGCACTGAGTTACAAATGCATGGTCCTACAGAGAGAGCAAGTGTGCACTGAATGGAGCACGGGAAGGAGGAAGGACGTGGAAGCCAAATAAACAGAGATCAGTGACAGTGGTGAAAGGGGAGCCACCATCAAATGGAAGGAAAGAGAGAACAGGAGCAAGAGGAATGGGTCCGAGGGAGAGACGAAGGGTTGTATAATCTACAGATGTGTCACTGAGAATGCAAAAGGTGGCTGAGGAAAGGGAGGACGGCGGGTGAGAAAGGGTTTGGGAACTGATGGAAGAACGTGATGTGTTTCTGGAAGGACAAGGACAGGCTTGAGGATGGAGAGGCTTTGCGAGGATGAGGAGGAGACATGGGTGAGGATAAAACTGGCCAGCTGGGCTCCAGACCTGGAGGAGGAAGAGGAGGAGAGGTGCATTGGGTCTGCTCCCTCTTCTCTTCTTTTATCCCTCATGGTTAACTGTAAACATCTGGCCTTTTGTCTTTCTGACTCTTTTACATTATGCCTCCTGCTGCGCGTCCTCCAGTTTTTCCTCCTTCTCATTCTTTTCTTCTGTATTCATGTCATCTTTCTCTTATTTTCTCCACCTCCGTTCACCTTCTTCCCCTCCGATGACACACAGTACTGAAACACACACGCACAGCATGCCGACTTTAACTCATACATTAAAGCCTCTCAATCATATCCCGTTCATGAGAAAATATGTAGTTTTTTTTTATATCCACGATCTGCTGCATTACACCCTACGCTACTTAAGTGTCTGCTACTCTGCAGGAGAAATCCAATCTGCTTGTCAAATAGTGCAAACAAGAACAAATCAGTCTTGGATGCGAGCTAAGGTGCACACACACACACACACACACACACAAGCCTGCACTGAAAATGATTTATTTAAGGAAAAATCAGTTCGACTCAACTTGGCATGACGTCATTTGAATATAATCCGAATGATGTGTGATGATTGAACCCCTACGTGCGTGCTCGACTTGCACGCACACACAGAAACCCCTGCAAGGATCTCTCTATTTTTAAAAGGAATGAATTCAGTCACCTGGACCAGCTCCTACTAACTGTTTGGACACTTGCTTTTTCTTCCTCTCAATCTGGATCCGGCTTTTGCCTCCATTACAAAATTTATGTCCATGCATTAGATTATGTACTGCTCTCGTGTTTCAGCCGGACTTCAGATGTGGACTTTGCAAAGGACAAGCCATTCTTTTGGAATTAATCTGTCTAAAGCCATTAGTCCAACCAAAGCAGACGGACGGAGATAAGAGCAAGTGGCCGGGCCCTGGTTTGGGGCAGAGGAGGCATTTTTAAGTATAGACGGCTGTTTCTCACTGCTCCTTTCTCATGCCGCGGAGAAGACCCAGCTCATCTGGTTTGGATAGCATCACACATCATAATGGGAGCTGGATAAATCCAGTGGAATTCAATGAGAATTTTTCCTTTGGAAGAAAAAAAAGCAGTCTGTGAAATGTGTTAGGATTAGTGGAGGCCATGATGCTAGTGATGGACTACGAGCTTTAGGGGAGATAAGGTTAGAGTGACTTGATCTCGGCTCGATCTTAGCAAGGCCTTTAATCTTATTTTCCTTAAAACAACAGAGGGAAATCTGACAGATGTGCCGGTGGGTGAGATCATTTTATTTGCCTCGAGTGAAGCTAACGTGCATCGATGATTCTATAGGACATTTCTTGGAATAAAGCAGATCATGATATTAAAAAGCTTGAAAATGATACTTGACTTATGAAGCCAAGAAAATTCACCTGATACCCATCTGTATTTCTACTTATTTTTAAAAGATTACATTATCGGAGCCTTTTCAGGCCTTTTTGGAAGCTTCATTATCAAAACCTATTCACCTCATAAACCTACTCAATGACCCATCGATTTGAATATCACTGCACCTATGCTGAGAAATCATTTTTGATTTAACTTGATGGATTGTTTTGCTGAGCAGGTCTGATTGTAGAGTGTTTTTCTTGCTGAAAGCTTCTGTCTGCTATGGTTTTTAAATGAAATTGACGAGAGAGGTGAGAGGGAATCAAAACGTTGTGAGTCATGAAAGAGGTTTCTGCACCACTCTCCCTCTCTTTCCTCAGAGCTGAGGGAAACTGCAGAGTGAGTATATTAATACCTCTGCCAAGGAGGTTATTGTTTGTTTGTTTGTTGGATTATGTAAAAAACAACTGATTTGATTTCCATGAAACTGGGTGATAGGAGGATGTGTCAGGGAAAACCCCAATAAACCAGTGCAGATCTGGATCAGGGGCCAGATACAGGATTTTTCTTCCACTCTCCTTTAAAATAGGTTTTCAACAGTTTTGTTGACTTGAAAGAAAATAAGTCTGTTTTGGGGAATGATGTTTTTGCACGTAAACAGATCAAAATATAATACTATTCCAGTGAATTCATACTTTTATAAGAGGACTGTTGGGCCTGGGATCTAGTTATGAATGCACTGATTATTATTATCCACCCCTTAACATTACACAAATGACCCATTAACAGCATAAAACATGTTTAGAGCAGCTTGAGTTTAATAAACATTTGTGATTAAACATCTTGATCTCGCATGTTGCCTTCAGACAGGAATCAGTGGCAGAGAGTTCGACTTCCCCACCTGTCTCATTTAACTGTTATTCCTGTAATGGGCAGCTGTGTTGTTCTGCTCATGTATTTACACGTGCTTGTTCCTGTTCAACAGATCTTTGATGTAGGGAGAAAAAAACCAAAATTAGCACAAACTCCCACTATAATTTCCCGGCCCCATTTCACACCCCACGCCCTCTGCTTGTGGGCAGCTGTGTGCTTTCTCACTCCGGATCAAGTGATACTTTATTATATTCTCTGTTTTCTTGGGAGGCAGGAAAGCTGGGATGACTGGCGCAGCGGCAGTGCTGCCAAGTCAAACAGCAGGGTTTATTTGTGGACAAGTGTAGGTAGAGCTGGGGTGACAACCCCAATTCACTGGAGGCTCTTATTAGGAGCAGAGAAAGGAGGCTCGGTGGGCTGGAGAGGTGCATGCAGTGTGGGGGGGGGGTTGGTGGGTGCCCATAGCTCTGGTTTTATCAGAGGGAAAAAGACAAACGAGTGGAGACGAGACTGCAGAGAAGAGAGAGCAGTGGTCGATGGAGAGAGAATGAACTTTACAATATACAAAGAGTTGTAAGGCTAGGGGGACCATTCAGCTCTAAGATAGGGATATGTACCGTCTTTACACCCTTGCCCCCTGCCTCAGAGACAGGACAGGAGGAAGAAAGAAGGGGAAGAAAGAGAGGCTTTCTGTGGAAGCAGGGAGCAGCAGGCCTCTGCCACTGGGATTGTCCCTCTGGTAATCCCTGGATTTCCTAGGCTGAGACAGGGGGTAGACTAGGCAGGGTGAGAGACTTAGTAAAACAGAGGGCGAGCAGAAAGGAAGGAAGGAAGGAAGGAAGGAAGGAAGGAAGGAAGTCTCCTTTTTTCATTTCCTGCAATATGTAGTTTGTGCAGAGGCATTGCTCAGAGAGGAATGCCATGTTTATAATCATTAGCGTGTGTGCTTATGGGTGGCTGTATGTGTTTGTGAGTGTGCGTGCATGTGTGTGTTTTGTGTATATTGTGGGTATTAACAGGGATAAAGTTTTGGAAGAGAGCACGGCTCTGGGTTGCTGCAGCTCACGCCAGATGTGATGAGTTGAAAGTGCTGCTTACCTTCGAATGGGCAAATGAAACGAAAGGCGCCGAAAGGGCTGTAAAAGTATTTTGGCAGTGCACTGATGCTGGAGGTCACATTCGAGGCGTTTTTATGCTTGAATGTTGCCTTAAACGCTGTGGACAGGTTACATGATTCCCCATAAGGAGAATAAAAGCCCAAGGTGTTGAGGATCCTTGTTGATAAAACTGTAGGAGACAACAATGAAAGACTGTCCACACTTTGATGTGGTCTTGTGTGACACCATCTTTTCACCCTAATGTATTCAAGGTGCTTTTCACTGTGAGCTTAAACGAAAAGATCAGACAAAAGCAGACCTTTAACATACCCCCACCACTCCTACATGTACAGTCTGTAATGAAGTCATACTGAGATAGTATAAGTTAAAAGAAACTGGATGCAGGGGTGTTTTTTTTTATTTCCTTTATATTTCTATGCTCGGGCTGTGAGGGAGAAAGTGCACTCACACAAATTGGTATCCACCCTTTTTTGGACGTTGCTCTGTGCGGAACAGGGAGGAGATCTATCACACTTCTCCTATTCTCGGGTTGCCTTGGATGTTATTTCAACTCCCTACATCCTTCCCGTTGGTCACCCCGGGTGCTGTGAACCCAGTCTCCTCTCGCCGTCTGTAGCAGGAGCCCATGGGGGAAGCTGGCTGGGCCCAGTGTAGCCCAGCAGTGCGTGTCCTGGGTCAGGGGTCTAGTTCTTCTCTTTCTCAGGCGATGAAACTCAAGTGGCTTTCAGGGAGATGAGACCGCTCGAGGGGAACACAACTACCCTGAGACAGTTTGGACTAAACAGAGATAAAGACACAACGTGTAAGACTTTTCGTTCATGCTGCTTTCATACGTACGAAAAAAGATACATCCGTTTCAAATAATGCAATTGTCACTGCGCATATACGTCCATGCCTTTTTCACATTTGCATGGTATTTAAGCAGTATATCCACTAGAGGGCAGCTCTGAGTGGCCTGAGATTATCTCACAACGATAAAAAACAGTCGTTGGCGGAGGAGGTTGTGAAAATGCGCCTCATTCATGGTCACATATACGCAAATGTAGCTGTGGCGAACCTTTGCCTCCTGTTTACTTGTAATTTACGCTAGCAAGGGGGCAAATAAAACATTGGCTTTTTGTTGCGTGGCTTAGTGTTGAGTTTAACTGAACTTTGACTCACAATAATACCCTAAAATCGCGTATGTTTTACCATTCCTTTTAAATAAAAGGTCGAAAGCAGCTGTTCATGTTCATGTATCCTATACGCCTTTAGTTTCTTACTCACAAAATATGTCCTCAAAAAGTTTTTCCCTTGCGCCCTATAATTGTTTTGCTTGAACTTTTGGCTACAAAGCAACAGGCTAGATTAGTTGCTCGTAGCATAACACGCGTGAATCACGGACTGAAATGCCAGCGGCCATGGTGCATTGTTGGTAATGCATGTGCCTGGTTGTGCTGAATCTGTTTTTCTCCGACAGTGTTATAAGACTTCAATGCTAAATCAGTGCAGCATTGTTTTTAATAGGTCTTGCTGTGAACACCATAAACACAGCACCATGTTTTCAGTGATTGATAGCCCTTATTTAATCTGTACTTTTTTGTTTAAATTGACACCACATTTCCCATAAACCCTGCTGCTTTCTGCCACAAAGATAATGTTGGAATACGTCTCTCTTATCTCTCTTCCATATGTGCTTGTTTTTTTTAAAAAGAGAAGTAACGAGGATAGCAGCACTTTTCTTACCCCATATTGTTAGAGACCATGAGAAATTCAGTCCCTTTAGCAGTAAAACAACCTGTTGGGTGCAGTAAAGCTGTGGTTTTCCCAATGGGAGCCAGGGATCAGATAAGACAGAGTAAGAAGATGAAAAATATGTTCTGCTGCTTATACTTTTATTTATTTTTAAGGATTGTAATGAAATGATGAAATAAGAGGATATGGTAAAGTTTCATTTTAAGGGTTCTGGATCCAACAGCTGATCATTATCTGTTGATCATTTTGCGGTGCATGTTCCACAAAAAAAAAGAAAAGGAGAAGCGATGGAAGCCTGTTTGTCTGAGCTGATATGGATGAAAACAATAAAATGGTTAACTGAAGACAGAATAGTTGCTTTCCTAATTTACAGGGACATAAATGGAGAAGGAAAAACCTAGGAAAACGCATGGGCAGACAAACAGAGAAATGCAGTCGAGGGGAAAAAGAGGGGAAATGTGCATCGGAACAAAACTTTCAGTTCTCCTGCCCGACGCTGGCAGACACCACCAGGGTTTCCTTCACCTGTCTGCTTATACCCATACACCGAAACTCAAACTCTCCACCTCACAAAATCTGAAGAATCTCCATCTGTACAACACATGCTCCTCTCATAGAGAACAAGGCGTTATTTGTCTTATACCATTTTCTCACACTTTCACCTCTCTGGCGTTTTGTTCTCTTTCCCCCGTCTTCCCCGTACCGCTGCAGCTCCCTTTCTTTCCTCTTTCTTTGCGAGTTTGCAGGAAAAGTGGAATAGTGTCTCATTGTCTCACCACAGCGGAGATAGAAGAAGTGAGTAATGGCTGGAGAAATTGTAGGGGTTGCTGTGGGAAAGTTGACAGTGAGAGATTGAAGCGGACAGGATATGCATATGACAGCATTTAGTTTTTCTTGATCCCCGTATTAACGGCTAATGTCGATTATTTCTTTGCTTTCTTTCCGTTTCTTTTACTGACTTTTAGCTGTCACGTTAACAGTAATCCTGGGTATTAGATATTCTCCTGCAGGGTTCAACGTTTGGCCTCCACAGTTTGACACTTCCTCCTGTTGTATCCCAGCCTGAAGCTCTTTAGCTCCATCCATCACTCGCATTCTCCGATTTAGACCTGAGGAGGAATAGGGGAGTGATGTAGTCATCAAGAGTGAGCTCTCTCTCTGTTCCAGCACCTTGTCATCGGCACCTTCTCATTATGTGCCTCAGACCTGTAAAACCTTCAAACAAGCCAACGCTGTCGCTCGCTAGGAGCCAGGATTTTAACGCACTTCAAGGTCAATCGCTGCAAAAGCACACACATGTTGATAAATGACATTTTCCCACTGAAACATAAAAGATGTCTGATTCTTTTAAATGTTTTTCATGTCCATCACACACACCCCCCCCAACCTGACCCCGTCTTTCTGTTTTCTTTCCAACGCTCACTAATGAATTTTTGGAGTGCTGTGCTCTGCTCGCAGGTTCCAAGACCATCCGTGTGCTCCGCTCCTTCCAGCTTTGTTCTTATAAAGCTTTTATTTAATTAAAATTGCTGTTTCTCACGCATGTATTAGATGAGACTGGTGAAAAAAAGAGCAAGGAGAGACCTGTGGTGGTAAAGCGTGTGGCGAACGGAGTCAATGTTAGTTACTTTGAAAAAGGCCTAGCTGAAACAAATCCAGTCTGTCAGAGTGAGGGGACCTCTTCACCATGAGAACACCCACTCTGTCAGTCTGCATGAGTGCATGCACACACACACACACACACACACACACACATATTTACACTTATGCATAAACATGCAGGTCCTCACACTGGGAATGTTTTTCCTCCATCCCCCACGTTCCCCTGCCTCTCTCACATTGATTGACATGTGCACTCATTCAGCTCAGCACAAACTCAGGCGCCATGGTTACAGCTGCAGTGATGTTCTATCCCAGGGAGATGGACAATATTGAAATAGCGACTCCCTCAACAGCAAAACCACACACACACACACAGACACACACACAGACACACACACACACACACACACACACACACACACACACACACACACACACACACACACACACACACACACACACACATCTCCATGACTTCAGAGGGTATTACATTGAGCTAAATTGATTTCCTGGAGACTTACTCAAACCTTAACCATACTGACTACTTGATTTACGTTATGGAAACTTGCTTTTTGAGCCTATACGGAAGAAAAGTCCCTACAATGTGTAAATGGACTTAGGTCCCCACAACATGAGCAAAACCTGCACCACATGCATCTAAAACTATTACTTTCTTTCCCATACACATACATGTCAGCTTAAAATTTGATTATTTAGACCAAAAATATAAGAACTTGGTGTTTTTTGTCGATGCCCTCAGCTTCACGTCTGTCGCGTGTGGTGCATTTTGCCATAGTAAGGGAAATAACTGAAGCTGGCTGCATGACAAGATGCCTCACAGGTGTGTGTGCTCTGCCAACTCCGGACCTTGACTCTGCCCATGCGGCCTGCCCTGGTGTTTCTCTTGGAAAAGCCCTCGAGACGTGGCAAAGAGCCCTGTGGGTCAAGGACTTGGGGCCGTAGGAAATTATTGGCACAGAATCAGCATCTGCAAAAGCAGAAGGCGCTACTGTAGCTAGTTAGTCAGGCAGGTATAAGCCTCTATGAGCCTGGCATCACACCCTGACATTCCCTGAAGTTAAGAGCAATAAAATAATCTTATGTGAGATGGAACTAGAAGCTGAAATGAGGTATAATGTCATTACTGGGCCAGCAGGGGAGCTTCAGGGATATGGAAGCTGGTGTGGAGATATGACCTGAGAGAAGTGTTTTTTCTAGGAATGAAAGGGTAACAGATTTGATTAAGATCCATTCCTGGGTTATGCGCCTCTGGCAGTGCAGCAAAGTGGCGCTGAGAGTAGAATAAAAAAAATATGCAGGATGAAGTATGCTAAAGGAATAAATAAGGTCAGAGCAAGTTCTCGGTTGGAGGAAGGGCTCAGGATCCGGTGCAGGGAGAGACGAGGAGGATGGAGACTCTCGAGTGAAAGTGGAGAAAGAGAAGGGTTAAGAGCAGAAAGGGGATAATGAGAGTTATATATGGTGATAGCTCATCAGTTGTCACTTCGCATTATAGGAATAAAATCTAAAAGCTGAAAGCCTCACGAGACTGGTTCGCAAACACAGTGACCTCAGAGAGACAGAGTCACAAGGTGGAGCTTAGTGCTTGGTTGTGATTATCCCAGCGTAAAGGTTACCTGGAGTTGAAGCCTTCGATATGCACAGTGTGGACATTTATGATTGCGTGAATGTAACTTAATTGCGTGAATTACAACCCAGCCTTTTAACATCTGCTTCAATCAGTCGAGCAGCTGTATCGGCCTTAAGCTTCTTCACAAATCATCGGGGCCAGGTTGCTGACGTTCTCCCTGCAGTATTTTTCCAATGAGCTATAGTCAGGTTTCTTGGTAATTGGGATCATAGACAAGGATCTGTTTGGTGTGGTTTGAGGACATGATGAGTCAAGTCACTTGTCCTAATCAAGACAACTCAACCTGTCTCCCTGGGTGCAACGGAGCTCTGTGTGAAATCTAGTGTAGCACGGCAAAGAAATAAAAAAGAAAAGAAAAACACATTTCCTCTTCAAACACACCTCCGGTTCTTGAAAGAGAGCTTAAGGGTGATTGACAACCTGGTCCCCGGTTGCCAGGCCAGTCAGAAGTGGCGTGGGATTGTAGAGGGCGGGAGCTGCGAGGTTAACCCCCTGTGTCTAGGACAGCTGTGTAGTTGTTGGGCTGGCTGGCGGCTGCACGCTGTAAATTCTCTCTAAAGAGGGTTTACTTTTGATTTTAATGGGCGCCATAAATTTAAGGCACCCAGGTCTTGGTGAAAGAGAGAGAAGGCTTATTTTCAAATGGCCCCTCTGTTTTTCTGTCTCTCTTTCTCCCCCCTGTTCCCTCCCTCGATCAGAACAGTCTGAGGAGGGTTGCCATGTCTTTTGTGGTCTGGTTTTACCTGTAGTCAGCCTGTATGGAAAGTGTATGAAAATATCCTGAAGAAATGAAAATGCTTAATTTCTCCAACACTCAGCATAACTACTTTATTGTACATTGAGGTCATATTAGATTTTTTTAAAAGGAGAAACACAGCTTGCACAATTCCTTCCATCAAAGCAAATTCTTCTTTGGCACATAGCAGAGAAAATTGAGTTTGCGGATGCTAAATCTAACTGCTCCCCTCCTGACTTTTCGTCTCTCTCTCTCTCCCTGCAGGTGCTGTTTGCTTTGAACCAGACTCTGCTGCAGCACGAGGGCGTTCGAGCAGGAAGCCTGCAGGGCTCTTTCACCACTGAGGACCTCATCACGCACTACAACTGTGGTGACCTCAGCTCCATCATCTTCAACCACGACACATCACAGGTTGGTGTCCCGTTTACATTTCAGATCACCTAACTTTTTAAAGATGTGGAGCTTTCCATTAAACAAAGCGATTTGGGGCTGGAAGTACAATGTGGAATTATCTGGCGGAGATTGATGTGCCGAGCCTGCATGACGGCAGTCAGGTGAGTAGATGAGGAACAGGTTTGCAGGGAAACTGGCAGGAGACATTAAACAGAAGACTTTCTTCATTTTATCTACTAGACTACTATACATGGGAATTTCTAAATCTTCGAAAATCTAGCAACAATCCAGTTTGCAAAGCATAACCAAACTTGTTCTGAAGCCACAAAAATGCTCATTCAAATTTAACATGAAATTAAAATGTCTCGTTATGCACTAAAGTTTACCGATTAACATTTCACCCCTTTAACAGTGGGCTGTCATGATCCAAACCAAACATAATTTCTAACGGCCCATCCTGACCTGACGGGGCCATTGCACACCCCCACATTCACTCTTAGTGTGAAGTGACAATGAGTGGATTCAGGTTAACTCTCATTCATAAAACAATAAAGATTTGTATAACAGCTAAAGATAAATATATGCACAAATATCCTGGATGAATCAGAAACTCTCTCCCAGTACCCTACAAACCTATTTTAATCAACTCTTGTTTCAACCAAGTGCAGAAAAGGCTTGCAGCGGATTTGTCATTTTGTTTTCTTAATCAAAATAGTTGAATCTTTTACAGTAAAATATTCACATAAACATAACAGCTACTAGCAGCTCCTGTCCAAAGCATATCAGTAATGGTGTTCAAGAACTCAAATCTGTAAGACCCTCAATTTGAGTTGGCAAACGCCTCCTACCCGCTTCTGCTATTACGCTATCGTCACCTCAAAGTTTTAGGCTCACATGTCAGTTCTACAAAACTGCATATTACCATATAAATCCCTGTCGACCTCAAGTTACTTGATAGTCTGACACTTTAATAGCTCTGGACTAAATACACCATATGTCCCCCTCTAACTTTGTGTTTCCTAACATAGCCTCCGCTCCTTCTGCCATGGCCTGCTCATCAGTCTTCACACCCAGCTCTGCTGTCGAAAGGTCATTCAATATATAGTGTAAACACTCAGGCTGTAGAGACAGCACACGCAGTAACTCCAACCTCGAATTTGAAGTTACTTGAAGACTTTTATTGTGTCAAACCTCCCTTGATGATCCTGAAGTGCTATTAAACATAACACGCCTTATGATATCAACTCACCGCTCATCTGCATGTTCCAGAGACACACACATACAAGTGAACAACGCACTGTTCAGACAGTTCAAATGTCATTGTGGCTCTGTTGTTAAGCCTCAACACTAGACACATATTCCCCTTTTCCCCCTTGTTTCTCCGTTTGTCTCTCTCTTCTACTGTGTCCATCCATCTCCTACTCCCTGGGGACCATGAGCTTGTTAGTTTAACCTGCATTTACGGCTACAGGTGTCACCTGCATAGATCCATACAATAATACCAGTTGGCTGCGTTTCCTCATTTCATAACAACATACGTAGTAACATCCAAAGCACATATATAGAGCAATCAGATTTCAGACTCTGGTGCTTGCTGCTGTAGCCTAGTAATCTATTGCAGTCGGTACGAGTGTGTGAGAGAAAGAGAGGGAAGTTTCAGAACCATAAAAGAGCAGGTGGTTTTTGATAGATAGGATCTAATCCAGAGTCATTCCACAACCCTGGTTGCTCCCCCATCTCCATCTTCATCATATTAGGCCGAGGACTATGATGGGCCACAGAACACAGCCGGGCAGAATTGTGCAATACAGCTTAATGTATTTCAACACTCATCTGGTCCCAAATCCATAACTTCAAAGTGAAAAAGAAGAAAGAAGATGGATAGCAATGAAAGAAAGTAAACGCAGGCATTATATATAAAATATAAGACAAAAAACTGCCGGAAAGATACCTACAAACAGTTTTGTCAGTGTACTTGAGATGGCTTGCACACAATTTAAAATATAATTTGTAAAATTTAAGCTCAGGACTGTATTATTCTGATGATTGACTGTTCCCATAGTTCTCACATGAAGTAAATCCTTGGTGTTTATATGGTTAAATGCTAAGTAAAAGGAAGGAAATGCTAATAAAATAGAAAATGTAATTGCAAAAGAAAAGGGGCGGGGTGCGAGGAAAGAAGGTAAGAATTTTTTTTTAAAACAGCCAAATCAGAGGGGAATGAAAGAATAGAAGATTCCTGGCAGGACAGAATGATTAAGTAAACGAGTGCAAAGAGGTAGAAAGGAAGGGAGGAAATATCTTGCTGTCATTCCACATTTCCTGTGCAGGTCGGGAGAGAGAGCAGCTTACGGGCTTTTCCTGCGATAACTTATCTGCGTTTACCGCTCCACTCCCACCTTGACCCCGCTGCGACCGAACACTTTTTTCCTCTCGTCACGAAACACTCCTCACTCATTAGAGCGAAGACGCAGCGCTCCTTCCTCACTTACACTCTTTAACTCATATTGATGATGAAGAGCTGTCAACCTGGACTAAGCTGCTGAAGAAACACAGACAATACGAGGCTCCAGGCAGCAGATATATACGTGCATGTGGCTCTTTTCCCACACAGCTGCTGCATTTAGAAGCATTTAAGCGAGATGTTATCTGCTCTATAATCATAAACCGTTTGGATTCTATCGGGTGCGGAAATAAACATTGACCAGCCAAATGTGAGTCAAAATTAGGTAGCATCCTCATGCTACAAGCTAAAATTGGGATTCTTTCTCTCAGGTATAACATTTTTTACTTTGCATTGTAGTTTGTGTCAATAAACCATTTTGGATAATATGTATGTACTTGAAATGACTAAAGATAACATTTGGTTTGTGATTAAAGAGGCCCAGGTTAATGCTCAAACTGTTCAAGAGAGATCCGAACACAACCTTTTGAATTTGTAAGAGCAGATCATCCTCCCCCAAAAAAACTAGACTAGGCACTTAGTACATTTATTTAGTACCCTCGGCCCACGAGTCCACTCACTACATATCACACAGGAGTGCAGCAATTATGTGGTTTTTCAACAGCATTATTTCTTGAAAAAACCCTTTCTCACAATGTTCAAGAATTTGAAAGATATTCCTTGATCAGCCCCTTCATTGAATCTGCTCCAATAGTTAATGAGTTCCTCCCTGACTCATAACCACCTTCTTCTTAGTTTTAATGAAAAATCAGTTCAGTAGTTCTGGTGTAATCCTGCTTACAGACAAACAGCAATGAAGTCATAACCTCCGTGGTGGAGGTAATTATGTATCTCAAGCCACAATGCATTTTTAGAGGAAACATGACAAAGTCGACAACTGAACCATCCCCTAGCTGGGTTAACCAATCCCACAACTACAGTATATTTCCTGGCTAAATGTCACCAGCCTGCCCAGTAATAATATCTAACTGCTCTAATGTGAGGGTAAAAGTGCCTGCCACCTATTAAACATTCAACTCAACACTGTCGAGTAGAAAAATCGAAGCAGCACAACCTCAGATAGTGCCTCTATTTATTCTTATCATTCTGCCTTATCAAAACAGCACCTACATTACCCATAAGGCCGCTCCACCGCCAGATGTTTCCTTTTATTCCCCTGACATTAGAGTTTGCCTTTAATCCACAAAACAAACAACAGAACGAAACATCCAGTGTAGGTTTGAATCAGAACATTTCAACCACCATGTGAGGCGGTGAGAGCGGGACGAGCGCTGCAAGGAAATGAAATGTGTCAGACTCAGATTGTGGATGACTCGTGGAGAGCAGCACCTTGTTCACATGTGGTACAATAAATCGTACTTAGCATCCAGATACCTCACACCGACACTGATTTATGCACCATTTACAGCTGTTTACTCTAAAGTTTTAGTCGAACACTGGTGTGTGTGAGCATGTGTGTGTTCTTGTCACGCTCAAACGCAATTCCAGATAAAACACTTGTTGAAGGACTCAAACTAACTTTTAAATAAAAATGTTTTTCTGAACCCAATCCCTCCTTAATTTCATTTGCTGGGTGTCCTCAGAATGACAGTGTCCTCTTGGTTGGACAAAAAATATCTAAAAAAAGGAAGCTAGCATGTAAGGTCAGATGCAGAGATGCTAGTGAGGTGGTTTTTTCTCCAAACTGGGTGCTACCAAAAACATGGGAACAACTGCAGAAGACCAGTTCAGCTTTGGTAGTTAAACAAAACCACCAAAGGACATGACCTACTGGAAGGTGAGATAGGCCAAAGTCCAAAACCAGCAAGCTAGCAGTCCAAATAAGCCAACGAGTGGGAGAGTGGGCAGGAGAGATTCAGAGTCCAGATAACAGCTCAAAAGTTCAAATAAAGTTGAAAGCAGTCCAACAGGGCTAATGGTGGAAACACAAGGGTATAAATACAAACAAGACAAAGGTGCAACAGAAAACTATAGGGAAAACACACAAAGACAGGAAGTAGAATGGGAACAGAAATGTCAAAATAAGAGCCAAGCAGATCATGTCACCATGAATCCATATCATAAGCTTGGTTTCAGGGAAGGGAGTGTGACATTTCTATGATGAAGGAGATGTTTTAAACTAAGTATTGTGGTTTGGGTGGTGGCATCAAATGTGTATACTAAAAACTATATTTTTTTATTGTCATCACTTTTCATCATTTTCAATCCATTGGTAATTGAGATCAACTTGATCGTGAGCTAACAGACAAATACACTGACATTGCCATCCCGGGGCTCTGAAGCTTGTGGACTGAAAAGGGGCTAATGGACTACAACTTTTAAATAACAAAAAGGTTCAACATTCAGTAAAACGTGGAAAATAATTTTGGCACCACAATAAGTGCCCTAGTTAAGAAATTACTCCTTTATTACAGCAGCTAAAACCTCAGGAACTGGGGGAACATGCTGATCTTTTAAATGGGATTGTACCTGCCTCCAATAATTCACATTTTATTGCATATACATCAAAAGAAAGAGCCCAAATATAAAATACAAGTACACTGATACCCTAAGAGGAAATTATATTTCTGTTAATACAGAGAAAGAAAGACATACATGTGTTTTGGTGTGTTCCTGAGTTAAAAAGCTAAGACCCTGATGTGACACCCCTGCTACCACACGGCGGACCCCCGCTCTCCCCCACAGATTAACATCCTGTTGAATCGACTGACGCAGCCAAGAGTGGAACTGAGCCAGTGTGGCCTCTCTCTGCACTGGCTGACTCTTAATAATTCACACAGCAATTAAAAAAACATTCAGACACACACACACACACACACACACACACACACACACACACACACACACACAAACATACACACACACACAGTGCCTAAAAAGTGCGGCACATAGTTGCACTTCATGAATGTGTGTGTGAATCTGGCTTTTAGTACAAAGTGCTTCGAGTCAATGAGACTAAAACATTTCTTAACTTAATCAAAATACCAGACTGTTGAGCCGATTCTTGCGTTGGTCATTTACTGTTGCCGTGTTTCATACCCACTTGGGCACATTTTCTAGAAATGCTCTATTTTTGTATGTTGTAGGCTTAAGTAAATTAAAATAAAGTATCAGTAAATTCTAATATTCTCTATCTTTCTCCCTCTCTCAGCTGCCCCACTTCATCAACAGCTCTCTGCCTGCTCATGACCGCACGACAGCCCAACAGATCGACAGCTACTTCCGCCAGGAGCTCATCTACAAACGCAACGAGCGAATGGCTCGCCGTGTGTCTGCGCTGCTGCAGAGGAACCCGAGCAAGACCTACTTTTTTGCTTTTGGTGCAGGTAAGGGAATCTGAAATCCTGTAAAAGGGAGGTTGTAGGAATATGTTCTGACAGCTGACCTGTGATATTCTGGTACCATGATGGTTCCCCTCAACCCAGGCCCATAGACTGTATATAAAGATGGACGACATTACATCTCTGCAAAAGCAAAGCCAAAGTGTTTTGATCACCACCTGGTGGCTAGCTGCAGTTTAGTTTATAGACTCCACCTCATCCATGTTAATTTATTGGACAAAGACAAAAATAAATAGTCACTCATATGACATATGCATTTTTCTCAATAATGTATTCTGTGATTTAAGTTATTAAAAATACCATGTTTAACAGCTGAGACTATCAATCCTCAGACTTGCAATTGTTCGAGCGGGTGTGTTGATGCTACAGCATCTTCATCCCTGATCGCTACTGCACAGACTCTGGCACAAAATGCGTAAACAGTCTTTGTACATCGGCGATATTTTGGCTTCATGTCTTGATGGCAGGAGGAAGTGTAAACACAGAGTCTATCTTTATATACATTCTACGTCACAGTAAAACAATGTGAGAATCCATCTTCACAGCAACTCTGGCCTGTTTCTCCGTGATGCGTTAAATTAGATCTGTTCAAACATAGTCGGATTGGAGGTGAGAGTGTGTGTTTGCATGTTACGTTGGGATTCTGTCAGGGCTAATGTGTGTTTATGGTCAACAATTTGCTCACTCTTATGTTTTAAAGCTAAACTGGAGAGAAAGCAGGACAATAATAGTGGTCCATGGTTCCCAGATCTCTGGCATGAAAAAAAAACTTGTGTCTATCCAAGTTTATACACACGCACACACACACACACACACACACACACACACACACACACACACACACACACACACACACACACACACACACACACAGAAGTCTCAATTACAGCCAGTTCCCCACCTCAGAAATAAAGAAACCATGGGCTGTTTGTTTCAATTAGCATTCCTGGCTAATGCTGCTAATGTTTCCTGAATGGTGTAGCGTGTCCTGAGGGAGCTGTGTGTGTGTGTGGGTGTGTATTAAAATATGCACACATGCAAGTGTGTTTGCCCACAAAAACAGGTGGTGGGTGGGTGTCTGTGTGTCTGTTTACTGTAACTGTGTGTCTGCAGTCTGTGCATCTGAAAATGGGTGGTACCGCCTCTAGGGTGCGTGTGTTTGTGAGTGTGTGGGAAGAGAGAGTGCACGCAAGTGAGTGTGCCACAGTGTATGATTAATGCTGAACGCCTGGTTCCTTCCTCTGGCCATTTTTTTCGCTCCCTCCGCTCTTGATGCTTTTGATTAGCAGATGTTATGACTTTGTGCAATAACACTTAAACAAATAGATGTTTTTCAGTGAACATAGATGAAGCAACAAGGACTTTCTCCTGTTACACGCTGTGTTTATGAAACAATGAAAGAAGGGAGATCCCAGAAACCCAGTGAGTCCATTCCAACCCCTCAGGCTAGCAACGGCGGAGAGGGAGTAAACAACAGCCATGTTTCCCATTATACAATTGATTTTTGTTTTTGTCAACAACATTTTGAAAATACAGAGTATTACTTTTAAGAGGTGCTAACTTTGTTATTATTATATTGTGCTATATTCAATTATTTGCAGGGCAGAATCTGAATGATTTGTTTCCAAATGAAAATTGTGTACTGGGAAATGGGAGCTCAGTCGTCATGGGCACGGACTGTGTTAATCCAGCTTCCAGGTTTCTAGAATGCATCACCAAAACAGCCTCACACTCCACACAGCACTTCTATGGGTCCAGCATGAGCACTCCCTGCCATGACACAATTGTGTCCTCTTGCAATGCTGGAGTCAACTCATCATATGTCTGCAACTACCTCACACGTTTTATTTCATTTAAGGCAATGATAAAGTCAAACAAATTTACAGTTTTATACAAACCAGAGTGTTTTCATGCATCAAATATGCGACTTGAGGTGATGTTGTTCCCCGGAGCGAACACTGCATCTGGAGTATGAGCGGCATATGACCAAGATGGGAGATCTCCAAAACGCTGCTGCACATGTCCTCCAGGTTTGGCTTTGCAACAAAAGCACAGTTGATCTTCTGGCATGTTCACATTTCCATCAGCAAATATCTGAAATGTGAACTGCCAACAGCCAACGCAGACTACATAAAGGAAAAGAAAAATACAACATCATATTAATGCATTCAGGAAAAGGCAGACATCAGGTTTCTACTAAACGGACAAAGGTCAGATAAATAAATTAATAGATGAAGGTTGTTCGTGGATAAACTCACGTCACAACTTGGTGTATTCGTTGTAAGTTGTGATGGAGCTGCTGTTTCCTCATAGTTCAGTTTCACCATTTTATGTTAGTCCAAAAAACTTCACAGTCAATGAAGCTTTTCTTCGGGTCAGAAGCAAAACAGCCGGCAAGTTTGAAGTCGATTGAATTGTCAAGGATATTGAAATACAGACCGACAGGCTCCTCCCATATGTAGAGTTTGAAGTGAACCAGCAGGGACTTATTCAGCCTAATAAGACATTTCACCATTAAAATCCGTTTTCATGCAGCCTCATGTTCTCCAGGTTGGCCTCCTTCAAACGTTTGCCCTTCACACAGCAGCTGTGTGTTTGCTTCCCCATGTGTCCAACCTGGTCTGGATAGACGGGAGGTGAACATATGTGTCAGGTCACCTACAGGCTGCGGCTTCGTGTGAGAGAGAACTGACAGCGAGTGTGAGGTGATAGGAACCACTACAGTTATAGGCCCGCTGCATGCATAAACACATGCACACACACATGCACACACACATGCTTATACCCAGATTCATACTAAATCATGCATGCAGTACTTACGAACATACCAGTGGGAGATGTTATGGGCCTCCACATCAGCAAAGAAGCATTTTAAATCGCTATTATTTAATAATCATTGTCTTTTGATTCTAATTTCAAAAAAGTTACCAGATTTTTAAAGCATAAAAATAACTAAGTAAAACAAACTTACTGGAAAAACTCTCCTGAACTATTGTTGTGCCAGAAGGATTAACATCTGTCTAACTTAATTTGCCATGTCCCTTCCCATTAGTTCCCAATACACCTGCAAAGACATGCACATAAAGTAGAGAAATGCACTTCACTGGATAAACCTAAGTTGTCTCTTAGATTAAAGAAAAAAGGTTATTTGTCCTGTTTGATTAATGCTATACATCTCTAGATGCAGATTTTTTAAAAACAAGACACATAGGGATTAATAAATCAGGCTTACTGAAGTCGCTCCCATGGTGTAATCACAAACCCCTTTCCTCCTTCTCTTATTTCTGTCTGTAGGACGCTGACTCATGTCTTTACAGTCCTGTAACTGTCCCCACTGGTCCCAGTTTCTCATTGGCCATAATGAAGCATGAAATTTTGAACATCCAGCGATGCCAAGTTGGATTAAGTGACGGCCTCGACTCCCAGAACTCTGACTGTGCGCCCATTGCTCTTCAAGGTTTTCTTTGCCTGCGTTGGAAAATGAGCGTGATTATAATCTAACAACTGTGCGCACTTTGAGTAATGAAGAGGAATAAAAGAGGACAGAAAGTGTGAGCGTTAAGACTATCCAGACATATTTAAAGTAAATACAGCTCAGGGAGATGAATTACAGCCATTTCCAGTCCAAATGTGGGCGTATATTAATGTGATCATATAAAATCCAATCTTTATGGTCAGATCTCAAAAATCACATTAAAATGACATGTGTGAGTGTAGGCAGCGGGCTCGTAGATGTATGGTTTATTCTCATGCATTTTTAAATGGAATAAGCATAATGTGGGACTGGGGAACTTTTTTTGGATCCTTGCACTGAGTCAGACAGGATCACGGCCGCTCTGTGACTGTAACCATCTGTTTGTGTGTCCTTTCATGTGTGCGTCAGGTGGCTGTTTTTTTGTGTTTATCCGGTTGCATTTCTTTCCACACAACAGCTAAATGTTAACGGCCACTCGGGTTGTTTTTGCCTTGGACCCCTCATTTCCAGTCTGAGCCTTGTCCAGCGTGCAGAAGGAAAACAGGACTGTTGGGAAAGAGCCGGGGCAGCGCTCAGGTCAAGGCCCTCTAGAGTTACCGATGTCGTAGTCTAATCCAGGAGTTTTTGCACAGGGTAATTAAACTATACGACGTGTGTATAAAGTGGTTCAGACAGGAAATCCATTTCTGCTCAGCTCAGCACCGTACTTACCAGCCTCCCCTTTTCCTCTCAGGGCACACCTACACCTTCCTGCAGCAGAAGTACTTGTATGTGCTCAAATGTATTCTTTTGTCCTCCCTTAAAACCATTTCATTCTCTTTTTCTCTGCCCCCTCTTTCTCCCCTTCACCCTGCACATGTGCATGCACACACGTGTTGTTACAGAGTTTTTCCTTCACTTTCACCACAGGTTATTATAACAAATTACAGAGGTATAGGCTAAATGAGCTCCAGCCGGCATAATTTAATTACTCCAGACAGTATAAAAGAGACTGACTGAGCAGTATAACCCTCTCACAGGAGCCGGCTGCCGGGCCAACATTTCAATGGCCTACAGCAGCAACTCAGTCAACAGTCATATTCCAGTCAGTAATTCAGAATATTTTCTGAATAGTTGAATTTGTAAGCACTGAGTTTATATTACCGTCAGTCTGCAATTCCTCATTAACTCCAAGAGTCAGTCTTTTTTTAATAGGCATTCCATCAAATGACTAAAGGGGTCACCGGCAGCTACTTTCAGCTATTAACAGCTATTAAGCCCTTATTTCATTTCAGGCCCAAATATGTAATACATTGTTCAGTCTCACTGTCTAATCACTCCTTTTATAAAGATAGATTATTTAACATTTGCATTTGACGTGCTCATTTGGTCAATGTCCTACCCCAGCCACCAGGGGGCGATTCTGATGCTTTGGCTTCACGTTTGAGGAGCCGTCATACCATTCATCATCCAAGTATTTTTCTGTAGTTTGATATTTTCTGAAATTAGCTGCTTTTGAATATATATCTAACAATACAGACAGTAAGCTAGCTAGCGTAGAGGAAAGTTTGGAAATTTGGAGGAAAAAAAATTCGTCTGAAGTGAGTTAAGGCTTTGTCCCTGAATGAATATTTATAAAAAAAGTAATTCAGCTTTTCCATCGTCTTTCCCTTCATGTCCTCACGGTGTCTCATCCTCCTCCTTGAAACGGTGGTAGCTGTGGTCACTGCTGTTCACGATTACTATCAGTATTATGTCATGGGGACCAATCGCAGACATGCACCATTGCATGACGTAGTCGTAGTGAGGCCAAGTGAACACATCACTATTTCCCCCTCGCACAGAACGACACAGCAGCACCAGCAGTGGGCCGGCAGACACACTGTCCGCACATGTAGCGCTTTGTTGTAAACACACACAATTGTCAATCGCTCACTCATTCACCAATACGTGAATTCTCTGTCGCCCTCGATCCCAGTCACAGACAAACAAATTAACATAAAGTTACCTTTACAGACAAGTAAATGATCATTTGTGCTGTGGAGTGTGTGTGCATGTTTGTCTGTGGGGTGAGGCAGTGTGCTGCTGGAGCTCTGTGGTGTGCTTCAGCAGGTTCTCATTTGCCAGTTCTCTGGCAGCCGCTGCCCGCTCTTATTGAAAACATCCCATGGAATTTCCTCCCGCTGCCACGGCCTAGACACCACTTCACACACGTACACACTCGCACGTGTGTTTATGTATGTTTGCGACACAAAGTCAGATGATCTGCAGAGATATTTATTGCTAAAAAGAGAAGTTACTGTCAAAAAGATACACATGTACCATTGTTTGTTTTACAAGTCAGATCCACTTTGGATCCGTTCGGGCGAAAGTTGATTTTTGAGCGCATGTTAACCGGCGCAGGCCTATAATAGTATCATTGTGCAGGCAGAGCGGGACCATGTGTTTTTCAGTCGCTTGTGGTGTTGTGGTGTTGAAGTGATGACTGAGGGAGAGAGTCTGCCTGGCGTGCATGTCACTTTGTCTCTGTGGCTCATCCTCTTACTGCATATCTGCTTTTCTCAGCCCTTTCCCCTGTCTGTGTCTGTCTGTCTCTCTCTGTCTTTCTCGCTCTGTCTGCCTTTCTCTCTTTACTTTCCTGCCCTCCACGCAGTCAGTCTGTTTTTACGCTGCTATCTTTCTGGTCTTCTCAATTTGTCTCTATCTCTCATCTGGTGCTGTCTCGCATTTGTTAAACTGACGCCATCCCTCGCTCCGGCGTCTCCTCTGCCTCGTGTCGTCCTCCCCTTCGCTCAGAGCTTTTTACGAAGTGACGGAGATACCATGTGTGCGTCATGTGTTGCGCTTTGCTCGGTGGAGAAGACAGATAGAGACGAAGAGATTTAGAGATATTAGTGCTTTCCAAATGACAGTCTGAGCTTAGCACGCGTTTATATTTATATTTAACAGGAGCGTGGTTTGGCCTATAGTGTGTATTTTGCTGCAGTGATGTGTCTCATTGCGTATCATTCAGTTCTTTGGTCCCATAGGTCAACTTCAATCCTGTCTCACTGTCCATTAAGACATGTCTCTTTCTGCAGAGCACGTTGTCACACATATGTATTGGCCTGCTTTTAAATTCATGAATGTCCTGTTTTCTATGTACAAAAAATAAAAAGTTTCACTCAAGTAACGGAAAACCAACAAATTTCCACATGTTCTTGCCCCTTAAAAAGTTTTCCCTTCAGCATATTTTCTTGTGCAGTTTTTCCACAGAAAAAACACAAGTTATCTTGACAGTCTGTTGTTGTAATTGTTTAAATCAATCAAGCTGCATCTCAGAACAACAAGACTTTGTTTCATCGTGTAAAAGTATCTGAGATTGAAAAGTTCGGCCTAACATTCCAGTTTATTACAGATACATTTTTTTTTATTACATTATGTATCTATTGTAGCTTATATACAAATAACTAGGATTTAAAATGTAATGCAAAATAATTTGCTGTTTTTCAATTCATAAAAAATATAAAGAAATGAATATTCAATGTGAAAACCAGAAAAACTCAATTAGTTTTACATTAAAGTGACAGTTAGCCTTTTCTTTTAATTGACAGATATTAGTTTACACATTTCAGTTATGCTATAGCTGCAGCCATGACTTTCTCTTTCTTACATAAGTTAGATCTGTCTTTTACCCACATTACATATTGTCACTACTTGTAAAACAATTTAAATGTTTGTTTTTTGAGCCCCGGGCATCACATTTACCCCTAAAACACTGTAGCCACAGAATTAGCACTAACACAGTGTCCATGTAGACTTATGTTGTTTTGTAAATACACAGAAATCAAACTCTTTGAGATTGCATGTGTATCGTCTTATGGTAACTCTTGGCTAAACCAGTCGGGTTCCCTGCTTTAATGAAATCAGTGTAGACCGTTAGCTTGTTCAAGGATTACACACTCCATTAGAACATCTTATACCTTATTTAGAGCCAATTACCTTAATGTTACATTTCATAAACACATGGAGGCTTCAGTCCCGCTCGCTTTGATCCTCTGAGCTCTGAAATTGGCCGACGTGCACACAGCAGAAAGTATGTGGAGCGGAGAATACAAGAACACAAAGACTCACTTCTTGGTGCTGCGTTTCCTGTGCGGTAGTTAATTTCATTCACCTGTTGTACCAGGTGTAAATAAAGTGCAGATTAAATGGTAAGAATGAAAACCAGCTGCTCTCTGGGTCCTGAGGAACCACTGCTGTGAAACTCTGGTGACTGCCAGCACACACACACACACACACAAAAACACCCGCACACACACACTCACATACACACAAACACACTTTTCCATGACTTCAGAGGACATAACTTTATTTCTTGGAGAGTCACGCTAACCTTAAACATAGTTAGTACTTGCTTAACCATATCACCCTTACTCTAACCATAACCTAAACCTAACTTTAGAGTAAACTCATCTTCCCCTTGAAATTTGAATTCTTTACATTATTTGCAGTCGTCCCCATAAGGAAGACACAAGCATGCACATACGTACACTTACTCAAAGCTTGTCGAATGTCAAACCCACACACACCAGACCGAGACATTGTACAAAATGCACTCCTTTCACGCAGGGTTCACACTTATTAGTCTGCAGCGGAAACACTGCCCATTCAGTTTGAATGGGATGACGTCATACGCTGCATGCCAGACTGCTTTGTGGTTCCGTTGCGTAGCTCACGCTGCGTGCAGCTGCAAGTAAAGATGAACGACGCGTCTCAACTTCCTCCCACTGTCCAGAAATAAAGCCACAATATCCTGGATATGAACAGTGCCAGTTTGCACATCTGAAGCCAGAATCTGCACTGCAGTGATTGGGGGATGGACTGGTGGTATATCGATGTCCCTCCGATACACATGCTCAACCAATCACGAGTCACTCCCAGCTGTCAATCATCATGTTTTACACCATTTTTATAGCAACTAATACATATTAAAACCAAACTTACTGGAAAAGGGACATTCATCAGTGTGATTAAATGACTGACACCATCTTTGAGAAAATGTAGCCTAGCTGGCTGGCAGATAAGTTTTGTAATAAAAGGAAGTGTGTGAGTCTTTCATACCTGCTCAAATGAAAACTCAATGCTGGATGAACTTTAATTGGAGGATAGAGGAGAGTATATATTTACTGACGGAAAGATAAAGACCGTGAGACAGAGCTCGGTGAGGACACCACAGCTTCTTCCATTACGTGTGAGTGTCCAGGAGAAAGACGTCTTTCTCCCCCAGCTGACCAGCTGCTCCCTATAATCTCCTTGTCCCCAGCAGGAGAGAACGCAACATCTGCCGGGAATAAAAACAAACAATGGGGGCGATTTTCACTTAATGCTCACCTCCCATCCTGTCTCCATTTCTATGCACCTTTGTATTCCACCTCTGCCACACCAGTTTCTCTATGCCCACCAGGAGAGCTTTACGGACTGCAGCACGAGCTCTAGCAGTCTAAATATTTAAACCGCGGTGAATCACTTTAAAGCTTCTCGCACTAAAACCACTGAGCCCTCCCTTCAGCCTTCTCTGACATGGACGGGTGTCAGGTCCACCACATGCAGCCGTCGGCCTCTGGATAGGATCCCCCTTGCAGTTCCCTTGATCTCTGTATTTGACCACAGCCTGCATGTCAACAGCTGTCGCTCAGAACACCTCCGAGCGGAGCAGGGAGACACTTGGACCTCGTATTGCAAGCATAGCAAGTGAAGTCATGATGGAGATGAGGATGAAGAAATGTGGAGGGGTGAGAGAGGAAAGACTCCAAGCTGCTGTTATTCCTGATGCTGGCCTTATTAAAATCCTTGCTGCATTACTCATATGAGCGGTAGTGCTACGCAGGATACATCAGTGAGGCACTTTCCTCTATAAAACATAATGTAAACACACACACACACAAATACACTAGACACATGGCACACACACACTGCCTGGTAGAATTAGCAGATGACTAAAAGAAAAACCTGAAAAATACATGACTAAAATTTAAACAAATGCAGATGCTTCCATGTGAAGCATGGTGTTACCTTAATGTAATTGATGAGTATAGACTCTTGGACAGTTGGACAGTTGAGGTGGTTCAGGCATCAAGTCATGATGCCTCCTGGGGGCCTGGCACTTCAAACTGGGAGTAGACTCAAGAGTAGACTCATAATTTGCTGGAGGGGCCCCAAGGTGAGTTGGGGAGTGGGGCTAGGCAGAGGGACATCTGGGATTTCACTTGGCTTGATAAGTGAAAGACAATGGACGGATGGATGGAGTAGAGGTCCTTTTAGATAGAAAGCGATTCTTGCTGTGCTGTCCGTTGGGTTCAGCGCACAGCCTTCCACCGCCCTTGGTTTGTTCTATGGTGGCTGCTGGGTTAAATCTTAAATAGTTTGAGTTTTCTGCTGGTTTTTTTGCACGTTTTGCCATAGTACAACAAGCTTACTGCCATCTGACTCAAAATGTTTTGCCATGATACGGTTTTCCTCCTGAGGTCTTGACATAATTGTGTTGTATAATTCGGGGAACTCAGACAAGAACAATATCATCTTTTCTTTTATTGTGCATTCTGTGCCAGTCTGGAAGTTTGTTTATTGCGTGGCGTGCGCAGATGAAAAGAAAGGCTTTCAAAGTGCGATGTTGCCGTTGTTGTGTTGCATCTGGAAGGGCCTTGAGAATCGTAGACCATGGCCCGTTTGGCAGTCACTAGATTTCAACTCAACGGAACATTTACCATGACCCCCCTCCTAAAGGATGCTGGGGCCTTTTGGGCTTTCTGTTAAAACGGTGGCAAATCTACCAGTCAGAATTTACCGTAAATATTTAAATCAATGAGTTTTAAATTTCATGCATGCACACAAACAGGATTCTAACTCGGAGCCATCGATTTGTGTCCAGAAACCTATTGTTACAGTACATGTATCAAATGCAGAATGCACTCGAGCCCACAAACACCCTGTGTTATCCACACTTTACACAGTGTCCTTTTTTAGACTCAGAATTAAATAATTATGATCAATTAAACAACATTGGGAGGATCTGGACGAACATATGAGCCAGTGTTTTCCATCGCCATCATCAAAACACCAGATGAGGTTCATCACTCCAGGGGAGTTCAGAACCTATGTAGAGGAGCGCTGAAGCTAATGGTCCTCGGTGGTCCATCACCCAACATGTTAGTTTTCCCTTCAATTTGTCACCAGTTGGACACATGCACACTTATTCATACACATTCACAAACACATGGCGATGAGTAGACTTTTCTCCATTATCTCAGCCTGTGTGCACACTCAGTCCTGAGCACATTTCCAAACAAATCTAAAGAGGAACACGCCCATGTCAACCATAAAGTGGTGGGGTAGATTTTAAATCTTTCCTCTCTGTTTATGGGTTTCTTTCATCACTGCATCCTCTCTGTCTCCCTCTCTCTCTCTCTCTCTCTCTCTCTCTCTCTCTCTCTCTCTCTCTCTCTCTCTCTCTCTCTCTCTCTCTCTCTCTCATTTTTTTTACACCTCAACCTCGCATCTCTCTTTCATCTGTTGTTCAACTGGCTCAGAGGAAACAGCTTGTGTTTGTTTGGTCCACGATGTAGCAACAGTACCCAGCATGCATTCCTGCCGGTTGCAGGGTGTACTTCAACGCAAACCATCTCGCCCTCCGTTCACGCTGTCCGTCTGCGCTCCCTCTCTTTCTCCGCTGCTTAGTATCCATCTCCCGCCTCTTGTCTTTCTTCCTCTCTGTTTTTATTCACTCAATCCACCACTAAGTTGCGATCTCCTCCCTCTTCTATTCTCTCATCCTCTTTTTAGTGTTGCTGCAATTCTCATAGGAGGTGGTCTGCTCGCAGGCCATGTGGGATTTTTTTTTCAAACCACTAGTGCGTATCAGCTGATCCATTGCTTACACTGTGTAATTGCAAACATATTTGTTTTTACAGAAACTAAAAAATAACATAATTATCTTCCTGTGTGTTTTCGCTTTTTTACATTTGTGGTTCAATCTCCAATGCCAAATGCTTGCTGTGTTTCCATTTATCCCCTCTCTTCCTGCTGTCAGCATCATGTCGAGGGTCATTGTCCCAAGAGGATATAGCAGGGGATGGAGAGAGAGGTGGGTGAATAGTGCAAGGGGACAGAAAGGGAGGGATGAGGAGGAGAATGAGAAAGTGATGGAGAGAGGGAAAAAGGGGGCTACAAAGAAAAGAAAGGAGGGGTAGAGACTGAAGATTGATGTGAGAAAAGAGGTGTTGACATGGATGGAGTCGACTCTGCATGGGTGGCAGCTCTAGAGACATGGTGTGGCCCCTCTTTTTGCGACACACACATGCACTCACAAACAATTTCATGGAGAGAGAAAAGACGAAAACAAGTTGATGATGGAAAACATAACTACAGTGACACCCAGACAACCAGGGATGATAATTAAGTCTGGAAAGATAAGAGGTAGAAACAAGAGGTGGCAACAGTAAACACAGACAGACAGAGGAAGAGGTGGAGCGCAGTGCGTTGCTACTGTGAGGGAAAATCAGGGGTGAGTCATTAATGAGTCATTAACGCAGGAGCCACAGGAAGGGGAACCCACCATAAGGAAGTGCACACTACAAAAAGTCACGCTGGCTTCTACATAATCCTTTAACTGTATTTTCAAGGATCACATTTTTTTATATAATAAGCTATATCTGCTTTATTAGAGTGATGACAGCCCACTGGCAGAAACAAAATGGATGACGCGTGAAAGTGGTTTGAGGCCACGAGACCACAAGAACTGTTGTTCCTGTCGTAGCCTCAGCGTGAGCCATAGATCACTTGTTAGATGAACCACTGGGATATAAATAATGATGAAGTTTGAAGCTCTGCTCCGATTCAGTTTCGATTAATTGTAAGCAGGTTATGATGAGTATATGAAAATGATAATCAAGTACACTCAGATACTTGTTTTTGCGTGTCCAGCTGAACAACAGTACAATAAATCCTGTCTCATGTATGAATATTTGCCAAATGCATCTGAATGAAAAACATAATCACTGCCTTGATTATGTTAAATGGGTAGTTTGAGTTTGTATTTTAGGAGCTTGAGGGTGAAGTTGGGGTTCAGGATAGTGGAAATACACAGCAGGACTTTGACACTGGAGATCGAGGTTAACCCTATAATTTAAGCACGAACATTAATAAGTAAGTAAAGACATCAAGTCCTATTCCTCAAGACACTTTTGACTTTTTCAGTATTGAACAATGAGACCATAATCTTTTCCCCTTAACCCTTAACCAAGAACACTGTGTGCCTGAGCATGATAATAAAAACATTAATCATGGGAAAAGAGGAGCAGCTCACAGCTGCAAAACATCGGGACAATTTGCAGATGGTGCTGATAAAGCTCTCACAGGACATTGAACAAAGAAACAATAAGTATTAAGGCTCTGTAATAACAATGGGATTTCTCTTTGATAAGCTTAATTGGCAGTGGCATTCAAAAGTCATGTGGTCCAGTTTATATTTTAGTCTTTTGGTAGGAAAGAAAAGTAGAGTAGTAGAAAGACTCTATGCAGTCAGTAGGTTATGTAGCATTTGGACATTGCGGATATTTAATTTTTCGTTGTCACTGATGGAAGCCTCTTTATTTTGCTCAGGAAACTATCATGCGACACTAGAAAAAAAAACAGGCTTTCAAATTTTCATACATATTCACATATAAAGGTCATAGATTGCTGTTCTGAGTAAAATTGGCTAGGTGGCCTAGACATAATTTAAATCCACATGATCCTCATTTCACACATTCTTATTTATCAGTCTCTAAAACATGCCAGAATTTAACAGCCATTAATTATTCATTAGAAATCACGTAAAATTTTGAAAGACGCTCTAATTTGCATTGTTGTAATGAAGGTGAAAGTCTGAATGCTAGATGGTTCTTCTTTGGGTCACCCACCAACCCGCCGCCAAATTTGATGGAAATCAAGTTGTTTTTTCGTAATCCTGAAAACAAACAACAACAACAACATGCAGACAAAACAGATATGATATTTTTACACACAGCAACACAAGCAGCATGTTTTACAGTGTACTACCTGTGCATTCAGCGTCTGAGCTCCCCCAGCAGCAGGGGGCGCAATTAAGAGTCGTGTGACCTCTCATTATATCTCTGCTAATTGAGGTGGTTTGTTGGGCCTGGTCTCTGCTTCAGAAGCACCACACTGTTTACTGTCTGGATACGCCACAAACAAACACTCTGCAACCTAGCCTTTAGCACACACACACACATACACACACACACACACAAACACACACACACACACACACACACACACACACAAGGAAAAGAGCTATTATTTCTGTACCCAGTCACTTACCCACACACTCACTAAAGATGAACCACAAAAATACACAGGAACAAACAACACACACACACCACAGTTGTAAGATTAATGAATGAATAACGTTTTTCAGAAAAACATACACTCAAAGCATTTATAACCCTGTGAGTTGTTTGGAGAGAGTCGGGGCTTGTTTACAGGATCTGAAAAATACAAAAAGAAGTTTATCCTGAAAGGAAATTACCCAGCAGATTGAAGGTTTACTGAATGTTAGATTTACAGAAGGTGTGTCTCAGAAATGAAAACCATGTGCTGATGGCAAACTGCATTTTTATCTTTCAAATATACACTAACACACACAGACAGACAGTTTGTGTGTTTTATTCGCTACAGCCGAGCGGAGGAAATCAAGTCAGCCCATCAAACAGTCAGCTTGACCTCACACCCGGTGAACACACAAGAGGTGTTCTCCTTCTCCCCGAGAAATTAATGAAATAGCTGCTTGACACAGATATGTGGGGGTTGGATCCGTCAGCATGCGTTTGCTGAATGAGCTGACTCAAGCCCCAGGAGAGAGGGATGAAAGAAAGAGGGAAGAATGTTAACGATGGGGAGAGAGGAGGAATTGGACATGCATTTGTGTTGTGTGACAATTTTTTAGAGTACATATTTTCGCAGAAATAAGAATTAGCCTGACAAGGGAGCCAGATGCAGATTATAAAGATGGACAACGCATCTTCACTTCCTCCCACTTAAGATCTTTTGGCTTCACTTTTGGGCAGCAGTGTTATCGTCCATTTGTACAAACAGTTTATGATGCCGAATAAAAACTAACAAATCACTTGCAGTTGGTTTCCTTAAAGAAATATGTCAACTCCTCTACCCATTTTATGATGATATTAAGTCTGCATACATAACAAGATCAAGATCCAAGATCAAGTTTAAGATCCATTTATTTGTCCCAAACACATGCACAGACACACACTGACACACTCATGCAGTTTTAGGAAATTTTGCCTCTTTTTTTAACCCATCTGGGGCAGGACACACAGAGCAGTGAGCAGCCGTGTACAGCCCCCGGGGATCAGATGTTGAGGGAGTAAGGTGCCTTGCTCAGGGGTTAGGGTTGAACCAGAATCGAACCAGAGACCTTTTCTGCCCATAGTCCAAGTTTCTGCCACTTGTCCACCGCCTCTCCAGCACACACATGCCCAAAAATAGACACACACCCACCTTTACTCAGTCAGAACCTCACACTCTCCCCTCTTTATAATCCCATCTCATCTTGCCGACACTGTTGTTAGAAGCCTCCTCTCACTCCGCAGCCTCTCGAGCGCAGCCTTTGAACCGGGCTGCCAAGAAAGTGTAGCACCGCGTGCCTTTTTCTTTGACTTTCAGGAATGATCAGGAACATTATCATGATAAAACTGGCAGGGGTGAGGAGCTGAGTGGAAGCAGAGGGCCCTGACCCCCCCCCCAAAAAAAGCAAGCAAGAGGCTTGAATATTGTCAACGTGTTGTTAATAAGCTGCAGGAGAGAGCTGAGGTGTGTGAGCGTTTGAATTCCTGCGTGAGTACGTGCAAATTCTTTGCATGTGTAGGTTTGTGTATATGCGAGACTTCAAATATGAACTCTGCCGTCAGGGTGTGTGTGTGTAGCAGGTTGTGATGTCAGGGTACATTACAGCTTATTGCTGGGTTGAGTGACGCGCAGGATTAACGGCTAATGGTGGAAATAAAAAACGGCTTTCATCAGCGTGGGGATCGGACCCGCATGTTTGATGTTGGTCTCAAAGAATCATGTAGGAGGTGAGGGAGGTGGAGGGCGGGTGGGAGGTTGAGTGTCGACAATGAGGGGTCATTACAGAGCATCAAGTGGGTCTGCTCCATGATGAGTGAACTTACATTTCAAGAGTCCCTGCTATCTTACAGATCCTCAATAATCCTCTCACTTTCTTCACTCTCCGTCAGTTACTGTCACTGCCACAATCCGCTGACACCATGTGTGGTTACGTTCTTCTATCTGTGCCTCCACCATGCCACTTCCTAAGAAGGCAATATGCATATTATTGTGTCATTGAGGGTTGTGGGGGTTTATCTGGAGCCAATCCCACCTGACATTGGTGGGTCACATCCTGAACAAGTTACCAGAGTTTCTTGGGAACAACTTAAAGAGACAAACAACCCTGTGATACACCAGTGACCTGTCCTGGAGCATGATAGATTATGAATGAATGCATGGATGATTTTTGCATCAAAAAAGAAATCTGAGACCACCCCTTAAAATAGTTTAAATTTCTTCTATCTTCTCTCCATAATGACCATTGTTCTACTTTTGTTTTGTCTACTGATAGGCCACTTCCTGGGGAACCACAGCGTGCTGGACATCCTCAGGCGGGAGGGTTACGAGATCTTCCACACGCCGCCGGATTACCAGGAGCCAGAGTGAGTATGCACCCAGGAGTGTAACGGATGACAGAGCGTGTCATTTCATTAAAGCACTGTGGTTACAGAGAAACAAAAACGCATGTTATTGAAAAGCAGCGAGAGTAACATGATTACTTATTTCATCTGAATAATACAGTGTTGTGCAGGTAATCAGTCAGAGCCAGGTTACACTTTGAAACCAAACCACCAGTTCTCCCAACCTGACAAGATAATGAATGGAAAGAAGAGTGTGGTTATGTTCCAGCATCAGTTTGATAATGTTATGGTAATATGAAATGTGAGAGAGGCTCTGTCCAAACTGCGCTCTGTAACAAATAAAAGCTAACGCAGGAATCTCTTTGAAAGCTCATCAACTCCCTCACCTCCCTCACTGCTGCAGCAGCCGCCTGCCACCGGCGCCCTGCCAGTGGTGGTTCTGTCTGTTCTCAGCAGACACTGTTACCACAGTCAACACAAACACACACATATACACATGTGCACATGTATTGGGCCTGCAGGGTTGCACACACACATACGTACAAACTCACACACCTTACACAGAGGCTTGGCATCATCTCTTCAACAAACCCTCTTTATATTACACACTGTGTGTATGTGTGTGTGTGTGTGTGTGTGTGTGTGTGTGTGTGTGTGTGTGTGTGTGTGTGTGTGTGTGTGTGTGTGTGTGTGTGTGTGTGTGTGTGTGTGTGTGTGCGTGTTTTCTTGTACTTATATCTCAGTGAGGACCATTTTAAGCATGGACCATACAGAGTGAGGACATTTTGGAAAGTGAGGACTGTTAGAGTGTTAAGACTTGGTTTAGGGTTAGGGTTAGGGTTAGTGATTTGGAAGGTTAGAGCTAGGATATGGGGCTATGGAATGCATTATGCCAATGAGTGTCCTCATTAAGATAGAAGTACTTTTAGTTAAGATTAGGTTTAGCCATGAATTAGTTATGGTTGAGATTATGGATAAGATCCTGTTTAGGTTGTCGACAATGTCAATTGAACGTCAATGCAAAGTCATATAAGAATAGCTGTGCAAACCCTTTGTGTGTATGTAGGGGGGGGGACATGAAGCAAGTCATTATGTGAATCATTAATGTGAAGACGTGTCAAGGATTTGTATGGGGTTAAAGCGACAGGACACAACTGGTGTGTGTACTTGTACTTTGTAAGGACCAGTTTGAGCATAGACCTTATAGGGAGTGAGGACATATTGGCTCAGTAAAGGCTCGATCCTGCTCCCTTCACCACAGAGGGCCTCAGGCCTGCTGGCAGGTCAAGTCTCACAAAGTATGGAGGGCTGTTTATGGGCTTAGCCTTAGTTCGAGTTAGCGTTAAGTTTAGGTTTGAGTTTGAAGTAGTGTAATAAGGGTAAGGGGCAAGGGAATGCACAATGCCAATGAGGGTCCTCACTTAAATAAACATACAAGAATGTGTGTGTTTGTGTGTGCACCATTTGGCAGCCCCCCCTCCACCTACATGGTTGATCCTCCGGCCTATAAAATAGTAACAACAGCAACTTGAATCATGGTGGAAATGGAAAAACAAGGCCCAACAAGGGGAATCTCTTTAGAACTGTAAAAACAACCAGCCAGGGCTTTTCTCTTTTTTCAATCAAACTTCTCACTGCTAAATTACAGCTGGGATCGTAGCCTCCCTATCTCCCTCCGCCCTGCGTGCAGAGCTGTGGGCTTCAGCCGGTGGTTCTGGTTTTTAAAGGCTGACAAGTGGACTGACTTACTGCGGTCACAAAACACTCACGTACGCTGCACACACACACAACCGCATGACCACACGCTCACACGTGTGCATGCTCGCCGACGCTGTGAGGCTCCTGCGGTACAAGGTGATGTGACAGGCGAGGGAAAACACCACAAGATGGCTGCATGCGAGGTGTTTATGGAAGCTCGTGGCCTCAGCCCTGGAGTGTGTCGACTCCGCTGGCACAGGGTCTTTAGGGGTGATTATATGAGTGAGTGACTGACAGCGCGGATTGGAGCTGGGTTTGGCTCCACAGTAGCTTGACCACAGGCCGGGAGTTATCATCGCCCAAACCAAAACCATCAAGACCTGAATGGGTGTTTCTGACGCCTGCAGCAGACGTGCACACCATCAATTTACGATTGGCAGACGAGACAAATGCTAATCATGAGTGAGCAGTGGAAATCGTGACTGAAAACCATCCATCATATCATGTTCAGTATTACTAAAGTTTGACGTCAACATAAGAATCTCCTCTTACCGTATTTTTTACTTTCTACTGCTTGTTTCTTACATGACCTGATAATACTTTTTTAAAACATATATATGTCCCATATGAACCTTGAAGCACAAATTTATTTTCGAACCGTGCTGACAGGGAAAGAACAAGAACTGAGAAAGTATGAGTAATGGGTGGAAGAAAGAGGAGCATGGCAAAAGTCTGTGAGTAGACTGAGTGATTCTGGGTGGTCTGCTTCGGACAGATGTCAGTTTTGACGCAGCAGTCCGGTTACTGGAGTTACAACATCCTCTAATGTTGCCTGTTGGGTAATTCTGCCACTCAGTGCAGTGTTTACAGAGCTCAGCATCCGATTTGGAGTTCATATCCTTGATTGAACTTGATAGAAAGGGGCTGTAACTGAAAAGTAATGAAGTGGTCAGGCACCACAAAGCAAAAATATTCACTAGCAGCAAGTCTAAAGTATCAAAAGACAAACATTATTATTTTTCTTTACTATACCACAAGGGTTTCAGTGACACACCGAGGATTTATACAGTAAAACAAATCACAGGAAAGCTTTTAATGAAGCCAAACTAATTTAATTTATCCTGTCTTTCCTGCGCTCCAGGAGTAAACCAGCCGAGGAGCCTGCAGGAGGTTCCAGTGATGAGAGCCCAGACTCCAGCACTGTGTATCCCACCAGCTGGGAGACCAGTTCATCAGAGCTGGAGCTGGAAGACTTAGACCTCGTCCCTGGACTCGGAGACGAGGAGCTGCCTCACATGCTGCTCCCCGACAGTCTGAGCCAGCTGGAGGAATTTGGACGACACAAGCGTCCCCGCAAAGCTCACCGCGGACATGGCAGACCTCGTCTCTTCAGTGACCTGTGGGTTCGCATCGGGGACGGGTGAGATATCTCATGTTTCCATCGATGGTGGTCATTTTTTGGTTTTAAAAAATGACATGAGAAGTTCTTATTCTCTTAAGAATTAATACTTAGATGTAGATACTCATCTAGAAGAAAAACTGCTTTAAAGTATTTAAGTAGATATTTGATTAATATCTGCCTATGCCTAAAAAAGATATATTAACATTAAAATTAAAGATTTCACAAAGAAGACACATTCTTATAATTTTATAATGTGTCCGGCATGATGGACTAATACCGGACAGCTGTGGGTCAGGATGTGGAGCTTGTTATCCACTCACCATAAGGTCAAGGTTATATAACTTATATTTTGTATATATATATATATATATATAAATAGATGTAACTATATCAGTTAAAAAAATATTGCCAAATTAAGTTACGCCACTAAATGTTTTAATAATAACACCTCTATAGTCACTCCAATAAATTTCTTGTCAGATGTCAAAATAGTAAAACATATTCTCCACTCCAAGGTGGGACCTTCAAATGTCTGTTTTAGACACCAGACGACAATCCAAAGAGTTTAAATTTAGTTTCTTAGATGACAAAGAAAATCAGTATTGTAAATTACAGATTCTGGCTAAAAAATGTCATAGGAAATCAGTTCATCAATTGCCTCAATTGTTGCTGCCCATTGGACATTTTTTAGGTGTTGTTTTAAGCTAAACCTTGGATTCTTCTGTCTTCTTTCCTCCAGCACAACCCCACCCCCTAATGTCAGGATAGTCAACGGCTATGTGACCGTGGACCCTCCTCTGACCCACCAGGAGCAACGCAGACAGGTGGAGATCTACGCCACCGAGCAACAGCCCAGTCCTCCTCCCTCCACCTCGCCCAGTCCAACCTCAGCTCAGCCAGCTTCGGTCCACGGCACACTCACACTGTCCTGTCTCTTAGCCTGGATGTTATCACATATGCTGTTTACCTCCTGACCACAGGACAGCGTTATCTCACAGGCAAAACACTCAGACACTATTGCCTCCGTACCAGGGCAGTGGAATGCACCTGATAAACAGGGAATGGCCGTCAACACATGCAGACAAGAGGATGGAGGAATATTTCAGTCAGGACTGGACGTGCTGAGGTGGAACGATCCTGCTGCCTTCACCACAGGGGGGGCCTCAGGCCTGCCGACAGGTCATGTCTCACAAAGTGTGGAATAAGCCCTCAGCCGTGGTCGGAGTCTTCAAACCTCATGGAAGTATTACGATAGAATAACAAACACATAGCAAAGAGAAGACCTGTCAATTTGAAGAGTTTGTGTGGTGGAGTCTAGTCTTCTACCTAATAAACATGTAATACTGTATAGAAAAGTAAGACTGACATTAATAAATGAGGATAGAACATACTAATAACAGCTGTAACTCTGTGATAAATGAGCTGAGTAGAGTCGAGCAGGGCTGTGTAGGAGGTGACGCACTCACGTCGCCACTTTTGTAAATTGTGCATTTTGTTCATAAATAAATATTGTATATTTATTATTCCCTGGGAGAAAAGAGTATATTTTCTTGTTTTTTGAAGAAAGTTAAAATAATAAACTTTGAAAAATAATGAAGTGTCAAATGATTTTTTTTTCCTGTCCAGCAGACAAATGATGTGGCTTGAAGTTAATGGGCAGGAACCTTAAAGAAAAATATAGAATAAATCAATAACAGCATCATAAAGAGAGCGAGCACACTTTGTGCTTTCTATGTATATTCTAATTATATTCTAAATTAAATAGATTTTAGTTTAATAAGTAACCACTGTAATCTCTTTTTGGATGGATTATGTGGCAACCAGTATTTTATGTAATATACAGACCCAGTGCACATTATTGAACCCAGTGTTTATTAAGTGTAAAAAACCTAGATGAACAACTCTCATGTTGAGTTAATAACCAGAATTTATATATTTATAAAGCATAACTGTCAGGTTGAAGGTCCAGAAGGGTTTGGAAGAGACAGCAGGTGATGTCATTCTGCCATCTGCTGGTTGAAACTGAGACAGGGACCTGGGCCTGCAGCACCAGTGTTGCAGGCAATGTTACCAGGAAATGTTACCAACAAATGAGTTATATTAAAATACTTAAGATGACCCCAGTTTATCACCATTCACAGAAAATGGGGGTGGATAATGGTATCTAGTCATAGCAGGAGTCACTGCTTTAGATGTGTCAGACAAAGAAAGATGAATGCTCTCCTAACATACGTAATTTAACATGTATCATCTAGCTTTTATTATAACAGACAATTCCAATCTGGTCCTGCAAATTAAATGAATCAGTTTGAATAACTGATAAATCACATTTGTACAATTAAAGTCTTCCTCTCACCTCTTATACAATTTGAATATGTATTAGTTGTAAGTTTTCCTGTGTTAGAAACTGGTCAAATGATGGCTGTACTACACGTCCATAGTTCTACCACTAAGTGGCGCTATAGTCATAGTTTCAGCATCAACACATACGGCTGAAGGCGCTGCTGGTGAGATCCAGTGCAAAGGCCCTGATCCAACAGGCTGAAGACCTGCACAGAGACAGGGAGCCACAACTTTCTGAATATTAACTTAGGTTCATAATGAATTTATAGAAACATCTCAACTGAAACTTTAAGAATAAACGATTGAGTGATTATTCATCACATGATAATATTTAAATTGATAATTTGAACAAAATGAAAAAAAGTTATTCTGGTTCAAGATTTAAGAGACAATATTAAAAACATATAGACAATAGTATGTTATCAAATATGAAATATATATTTACATATAAAAACTACAAAATGTTCTTGGCCATTTTCTCTCTGTTTTATTTAGCTTTTATCACATTACAAAATCCTTTAACAATATTATAAATTGTGTTTTTTACATCGTTTAGAGACCTGAAAATTATATTTTTTCTTTATTGATCAAATATCCATTTACGTTATAAAACATGGGAGCATGTATGTGTAATACCATGTCTGAATTAGTCACTTTTATTATGAGTAGATTTATTTATTTTTGTTTAACAACATTTTTTTTTCAATTATTGATATTTTGATCCGTAAATTAAGGAATTAATGTTAAAAGGTTAAATTATATGTATTTTTGTATTCATATATCAATATATACATTTATGTATGAATGTGTATATTTACACCATTTACATTGATTGTATCGTCTTATATATTGGTGTGTTAAGATTTATTCACAAAGTAAATTAAGGCTAATTTACAGTGGAGTGAGATTCATTTGGATAAAGTAGAAATGGCAAGTTGCTGTCTAAACCTACACTCTTGAATTTTTTCAATTAAATGCTTCTAATCAAAATTAATTGAACAGTTTTAATAATTACTGAGCAAATTTCAATTTTACACTCAACTCCCTGAAGAGCCTTCCCCTCTTAAACAGTTGCCTCTTAAATGGTGAAGAAAAAAGAAAAAGTGAAGAGCAAGTTTTTTAGAACAAACTGCTTTTTCGCCCCTTAAGCCAAGACAGGACAATATTTGCCTTAGCTGGAATACCATTTTCCCTGGGCTTTGGGGTGTTGTTTGAGGGAGTGGGGGCCTTGACAGGGCGCTCTGAGGGCTGACCCTCACTCTGCCGGGGACATGCCGCCAGCTGCATATAAATAAAAGATTACAGTGGAAAATCAATTTCTGAGCAAACTCATTAAAAATGCCCCTCACCTTAGATGATTCCCATTTCCTTCCATTCAACCTGTTAACGGCTAGCTGTCCCTGAGACCGGCCACCCTACCCCCACATCCCCACCGTCACCCTCCTATCCCTTCCCTCCCACCCCTCGTCCCTCCATCCTTCCTCTGCCCTGTTGCTCTCCCCTGGTGGTAATTACTTGCACAAGTCGTTTTTTGCCCTTTGATTTGCACCGTTTCACAAATGAAGGTTAAGTTTGTTTAACCGTGGTGGATTTGCCAGTCATGTTAAAGCATATAATGTGGCAGGTCCCTGGTTTCTCCACACTGCTGCTGCACCCCCTGGCCAGCCCCCACTCCCTCCATCTCCTTCCCTGTTGGCCTGCACCTCCTGCAGGGGTCGACTCCAAGGTTAAGGCTTACCAGGCCTGAGAAAGCCTACAGTGGATCAGGCTTCAGACCCATTAACTTGACTGAAAGGGGACCAGGAAGTTGTTAAAAATAACCTCTTGTAAGAAGGATTAAGAATCAAACTGTGGTCTTTGCCCTGAGAGGACGTTAGCGTGATCCCAGCAAGTTGCTAAAAAAAAGGGGGGGAGGAAGAAACAGGAGAAAGAAAGGTGATCATTTTTTTAAAAGATCTCAAGGTCCAGGACCTGAAAGCTCCCCTATTTACATCAGTATTCTTCTAATAGAAAAAAAATAAATGCACATTGGCACACACACACACATGTTTCCAGCCGCAGCCCCATCTTTGATCAATACCTCACACAGAGGGAAAGTCACCGGAGCCAAGGTGAACATCGATCTCTGGCAGCTGGAGCCGTTAAGAGCATTTCAAGTGTGTGTCGCTTTGATTGTTGAGCCACGGCTCACACGCTGATCACAGCAATAACACACGGAGGAGTTTTGTTATCGCTCAGCCAACACACCCGATGACTCCAATATTAAAAGCCAGGCCTTGTTGTCTCTCTGTTAATCAGATGTACACACATGCCCCCCCCCAGAAAAGCCACCAAAGGAGCAGTGGTTCTGTGTGGTTGTTGCCGTAAGATGTTTATAAAATGTCTTTACTTATTTTTTTTTAAACATTGGATCTGTAATTATGCATTGGAGAGGGAACATCTGTCTACACCAACCATGTCCTGTGTGGTCAACGTTATCCCGTATTTCTCTGAGCTTTGATTCTCTGTCTAGCCGAGGGCAGCCATAAAGCTTTGGGAAAACAAAAGTGTGTTTAGCCCCGCGGCAGATAGCTCTTCTTCCTTCAGATAATCCTGCTGATAGCGGAGGCCAAGCGGTGCTGTTTGGTGAGCTTTGCTAACATCGCAGCTCCTCTCTGTTTGTGCTGGTTGAGACATTATTCTTCCCCCCATTGTCTGAGGCCCCTTGAAGATGTGCGAGTTTGGCCCGTGTGGCCTTGAGGTGTCTCAACACAGGTCAGGTGCAAGTCTCCGGGACAGAACAGTGGTGACGGTGTGCTAACGCTCAGTGGGTCAGACCGTGCCGTGTTTTCCCCACTGTGTCTTTTGTAAGTTGTTTGGTTTGTAAGTCTGCTTTTATGCAAGAATACACAAAGAAATGAGTGGATTGGTGGAAGGATGTGGTGTTGGTCAGGAAATAATCCATTGAAGTTTGGTGCGGATCCGTAGCTCCAAGGGGGCAATTTACAAGATTTTCACAGGGAATCATTAGTGGATCTTGATTTAAAAAAGATGGCACATTTAAAGGATCTCCATGAGTGTGTGAAATTTAACGCAGCCTTATTGACTATTTTGGCCTTGGCGGTTGAATGCGCTCCACTGAGTTCAATCCTTGATAAAACTGAAACACTGATTTTATTTAATTTCCTTCAACACAAATACCAACGATTCATTTCTGTTATTTATTTGACCATGTAAGCTATTCTTCGTACAAGATCTATCTTAAAAATGTCCTATCATAGAACTCCATTGAAACCCAGTGACTAAAATATCACATTAAAAAGGCAGAATCTGAAAGAGGTCCACGACTGCCTGTGTGATCCCTGATAGACATCCGATGTTTATTCTGCTTCGGAGTCGAGAGAAATAAACTATTGGCTTGGTCTTTGTATCAAAGGAATATGTCAGCCTATGCACCAGTAACGTGTGTCTGTCTGTGTGTGTTTGTATTTGTGTGTGTGTGTAGTATTATATGGACAACAGCAGGCTTCTGTGGCATTGAAGCGATTTGAGAAGATATAAGAGAAAGATGAAAACAATTCAAAAGGCTGTGACGACTTTATTAAATCTATGAAACGTAGCAAATACAAGCATATTATGGTCAACATTAAAGTTTGTGATTAGTAAACACTGGCTTCACTGGTTCTATATTCCAATGTTCAGTAAGGCAAAAATAGTTTGTTTTTGAGTGCAGAGGTAGAAGGAGTGAATGTGTACCAAGGAGAGTAAAGTAGGTACAAAGGAGACAGGAACACCATGCGTGCTTGTGTCTCCGTGCGGCTGTGTGCGTGCTCGTCCGTGTCTGCTCATTGAAGGATGCTGGTGAGAGTGTTGTGTTTCACAGTTTTTTGCCATGATGCACTACTTTATTATTCTGCACAAGGGGCACTTCACATGCGGAATGTGTTCTCTTTGATATCGACAGCAGCTTGAGGGAGAGAGTGCACTCAAAAACAGGCGCGGGCGAATTTATTCTGGGAAAAAAACAGATAGTTGTGTACTTCCCTGGCAGTGGTTGCCGCACATGCGAAGAGCCAACCGCTTTGATGCTCCAGCAGTGTCACTCCATACGCTAATGAAATATGGTAATTACAGCCACATGAAAGCCCTCCTAGACAGAGCTGGAGAAAGGATATAAAAAAACAAATATGACTTTATCCAAAGACACCCACTGTGATTAATTCTCCTTTTCATAAACATGTATTTTATGCTGTTCACTTGCTACAAAGCAGCGTGAGCCATCAGTTGACCCAGAAACTGGGGAGGGGGAAAGGTCTGCTGATTAAGAATACTATTGTTCCCTTTTAACTCAAGACCAATGTTTGCTGGAGGAGACAGGACGAAGGAGTACAAGGACCACCAGAGAGAGAGAGAGAGAGAGAGAGAGAGAGAGAGAGAGAGAGAGAGAGAGAGAGAGCTGTTGTGCTCTAACTTTGGCCCTTTTCTTTGCAGCACAATATGTTTTTTTCCTGAATTGACATTCACCCAATCTGGACTGTAAAACTAACTGGACAGCACCGACATTCGGCCCCTCAGATTTCTCCTCTGTGAAAAATAAAGGTTGAGGTGAAAGATTTAAAGGAAAGTATTATGTTTAAAGTTTACTCAATGGAAATCTGAGCAATGTGCCTGTATTTTCCAGTCGAACTCCAGCAGTCTCAGATATTAGTCAGGGAAACAGATCTAAGTTTACAAGGGGAGGACCACGACTTCACATAACGTAATGTGAAAAAGGAAATGGTTGTGTGATTGTGCTGGAAGCTTGTGAGTAGGGGCAGATTTAGGTGGAGGGAATCTGACAGTAGCTCTTTTGAAGATGATTGGGGGACTTTTTCCCTAAAATGGAGAGACAGTAGAGAGGAACAACGAGAAGGAACAGATTAGGAATGGAGGAAACACACAAAACTAGAAAGGGGTACTGAATAGAGACAATTCTTTGCCATGCATTTCAGTAAAATGACCTTCTATCACAAACTACTTTGAAATACCCTGAATATTCGAGGCTGTATCAGATCGGTGATGAGGCCACTAAGGTTGTGACAGCATGCCTGGTATTGTATTGGCCTGTTCTGAATCTTGAAATGGTCATCGCTCTGTTCTATAGAGCGCTTTTCTCATCCTGATGACAACCCCCCCCCAAGCACTTTACAGCCCAGTTTTGTCATTCATCCATTCACAAACACCTGTATAAAGTGCAGTTATGTGCAGCACATTCACTACCACACATCACACACACTCGCATCTCAGATGTCAGTAGAAATTTGGGGTTCAGTATATCTTGTACACTTTGGTATATGTGCAATGAAGCAGCCTGGGTTCAACCCAGCGGCCAGTTAGTGGACAGCCTGCTCTGTTTTTACATGGCGAGTGTGTTTTTGAGTTCAAAATAAAGTCGGAGTCTCAGGGTGGATGTAGTATGACCCACAACTACCCACTACTAAGCTTTAATGGAATTGCGACTACTCGTGCTAATGGGTGGGAAATGTCAACATGTTGATGGGTGTAACAGCTTGTGTGATCCCATAGCAATATTCAAGTTTAGGCAGTAACCTAAGTCCTATTAGGAAAAATATTCAAATTCTGATCAAACACTGACATTTTGTAAACTTGACATGTTTTGACAATTAGCTGGAGTCACACAAACAGCTTCATGTCACCGAGGAGGAGGATGAAGGCAAAAAAAGACAGGATGGACAGAAGGGGTGGAGGAGGCTGTGTGTTTGACCATCAGTGTTTGCTCACAGTCAGACAGGGGAGCCGCCCCCCACTCACACCCACACAGACACTCACACACACTTTCGCCTCGCTGACCCACACTCCCGAGGGACAGAGCTAGAGGTCAGGGAGAAGGTGGAGGTCAAATGGGCTCTGATAAGTTCTGCTAATAGGACAGACTGTGTGTGTGTGTGTAGGTTTCTAAATAGGGTTTGTGGGGGTCTGACCCGCTAACCGCTGCTAAAAGCTACGGGAACAAACAGCTTTGCACTGTGCTGATCCACAAGAGCACAAAACACACACACACACACACACAGACACACAAACCAACACAAACCATTGCACGCTCTCTGCATGCATGCACACTCTTTAAGGTCAGAGCACGGGGTGAGAATGTTAAATGGCCGAGCTGGGGACATCAAATATTTTCCTACCCATCACTATCACCAAATCACCTGCCTGGAATCCTGAGCTGTGTGTGTGTGTACATGGAGGGGAGGCTGGCCGAGCCACATATAGGCTTAGCTGATGAAACTACTGAGACAACTCGGCTTTATTAGAGCACACACCCAGACAGACAGGGAGATATAACCAGGGTGTGTGTGGGCGCCAGCAGCCATGGCACCTGCAGACAGACAGATGGGGTTTTGGGTGCAAACGGCGGCCACTCAGATAGGAACTCATTCCCAACCCCATGCGTTTCTAACACCCCAGCTCCTTTTATCGCTCTCCTCCAGGTGTATCCAGGTAACTCCAAGGCCAAGCCGCTCTTAAAACCCGCGACAGTCAAGGTAACAGGTAATTGCAGAATGACACTCGTAAAACGGCCGTGTTTGCTCACAGCTCGGCTCCGCCCCGCTCGTTTCAGATGCCAAACTTGGAGGGACAGGAAGCGAAAGCTTATAGGATGAGGGGACATGGCGTGGTATCTCGTGCTTGTTCTCTGTTTCCATGACTTATTCCTCCACCTTTATCCAAATTCAATCCTCTCTTCAAACTAATTCTCTTCCTGCCTGTTTCTCTTCTTCAACTCTATGTGCTCCAGCCTTTCATTTGAGTCGATCTACTCCTTTTAATTCCTCTTTTCTGTTTTTCTCACTATCTTTATCGCTCTTCCTCCCCCTTTATGAGTAACTCTGGCTCCCTCCCTCTTTTAATGTTTGATTCCCGGTGATAAGAGAAGACGGAGGGATGAGTCTGACTGCGCCGGGTTGATGTGGTCAAAGGGCAGAGGCTGCGTCGGGGGAGTGAGGGGCCGGCTCGTTGTCGGCCGGTGGGTCCGAGCCGAGACCGGACCGCCGCTCAGCTTTCGGGCTCGTGAGTTGTGGATGGTGGCCCCTCGCCAGGGCTGTCTGCACACAAGCCAGGAAAACATACATATTGAAGCAATTGTCCATATCTGCCTGAAGAGTCATTATCTGACAATCTATCAAGATATTGATCAAGAGTTTGTATATATCTACTGTCACATGTACTTACCCTCTGAGGAGCGATAAGATTACTTCTTCTCTTTGCACACGGGCCAATAAACACAAACATGCATGCACACACGCACGCACACGCACGCAATGCATGTGAACTGTTGCACGTCTTCTGTGTGTACATTTGGACATTTAGTCAAATAAAGATATTGCATGAAGGCGCTCATGTACAGCACACACGAGTGGATGTGACCCCCGGCACACATGTACTGTACAGTTTACCGTCAAACACAGTCACAGTTCATCTCCTCACTTTCAACAATCCCTTGTTTGTTTCAGACCACAAACAAACAACACACACTCCCCTACACATAGTGGTCATTGACACAGAGTGAACTCTCCTCTCGCTCTTTGCTTTGCCCTCTCTTATGCTCTCCATCTCTTGTCCTCCACAACCTCTCTCCCTCCCTTTCTCTCGGTTTTCATCTGATTTCACTCCTCGCCCGGCTCCGGCCATTATAAATTCATTGTATGCTGTCGGGGCTGATTGAAGTGATGGGCTGATTCCTCAGAGCTTTGCTGCCTGATGGAGGGTGCTATAGCAAATAGCCCAATGGGTCTGTTTAGATAACACTGACCTCTTGCAAACCGCAGCCGCGTCTGCTGCGAGCGAGCTCTGTGGGACTCTCTGTCGTCCCTGAGTGGAAGGATCAACATAAAGGAGAAGGGGCAATGAAAAAGGGCCAAACAGATTAAATAATAAAAACAACGACAACAGTGACAGAGTTACAGAAGGAGGGAATATGTGTGATAGATGAAATGAAGGAAAAGAGAGGGATTGGGGAGTAAAGGGGGAGATCTCGGATGCGGGGCGATGATTTGAAGCGTATTGTAACTCCCACCTGCCCTCTCCATGAACAAAAGTGTTAGTCATCATCAGGGCGAATTGTGAGGCGAGACAAGGGGGCTGCTTCGTTGCCCCCCCCCCTCCCCCCCACCCCCCTTCCTGATCTGCATTATGCCCATGAGGTTACCAGGGTAACTAGTACAGTACACGGCGGGGTGAGGAGGGTGAGGGGGGCATGGAGAGGGCACTCACCCTTTTCCTTGGAAATGGATATTCATGCCTTTGTTCTGCAGGGGTTACAATCATGTTGATTAGGAATAAAAAAAAGAAAAAACGGATTAAAATGGCCCCGCTTTCACCGCGGGCCCCAGACATCACTGGGGCCGACGGGGCTTCACCTGCAGCCGGCAGATCAGCATTCAAACGGCAGCGTCTAGCAAACACAATGAATGTAAGCCATATATTTATCCTGGTAAAATAATACTGAAGAGGTGACGTTAAGGGGCTGGCTGGATTTCTCCCAACAAGGCCATTGACCTTGTCTGTCTGTTTGTCCACTCTCTGTGCACTTCTATCTGTTCACACATCCTTAAATCTGAAGATACAGCATTCCCTGCTTCTCAAAGACGCCCAAGATATGTCTTCAGTCTGGAACTCTCTGCTATGTATGAATTCATTTGCTTTTCATGCAAATGTGTGAATGTGCTGGTAGTCGCCCGAGTGTGTTCAGGCGTATGTGTGAAAACATGCATCTCTGTCTGGTGCTCTCTGCGGCCTTGTGTTTTAGCACCCACTTTATGATCCACATCAGAACACACATAGTCCATCTTTAAGTGTGCACTGAAAATAAAGGCCCCTGGCGCTTAAGCAACTCTTTGCACACACTGTTTTGAAAGTTATTATATTACGGCTCATCTTTGAAAGCTTTGGGTCGTAAAACATCATTGTAACTCCCTCATATGACAAGACGTTTTACAATCGCGCCATTAAAAGCAACTGGGAGAGCAGGGAACATATAGGAGGAGGGTAAACGGCAGTGACATGCTCTCTCTCTCTCTCTCTCTCTCTCTCTCTCTCTCCTGACGCAGCACTGAAATCAGGGCATTCCTCATGGAGAGGGGTGCAGCCGTCCTGAAATAATGTTGTTCTTTAATTAAACTATCTGTTGCTGTGCAGTGTGAAGGGAGCGGGGGAGAGGGCACAAAGCTATGGTAACCTTGGGTAAAATGGCTCAATGTGAACACATGCAAACAATGCATTGTGGGTGCATTGGCGGTAGCAGTGGTGTGTGTGTGTGTGTGTGTGTGTGGATGTGTGTGTGTGTGTGTGGTTATGTGTGTGAGTGTGTGTGTATGCTTTTGGAAAAACTAGAAATGTGTGTGTTGTATGTGTGTGTGCGTGTGTGCACTTTCTGGACTCGTTGCCAATTACAACAGCCTTCCACTCAGTCAAAACATGAAACTGAATCTTGCAATCACAGTTATGAATCGACCATCACAGCTCATTATAGGAATCAGGTGATCGCCCTGTGAAGCCGCTTCAATGGACCAGATTAAAAACCTGGAGCTGAATGTTGTCCTGATTGTTTTTGAAACCCGGCCCTGAGGTCTTGCCACAATGTGAAATAACACCAACACACTGTATATGCATTATTATGCAGTGCTTAAACAATCACACATGTGATTTTAGATATTTGAAATGTGGTCTTATTGTCTTTATAGTGCAGAATGATTGTTTTGTTTCAAACAGGATATCCACTCCCTGCAAAAGTCCACACAACAATTAGTCTATAATTAGAGCCTGGTTTTATCTGCACTAATTTAGTTGATAAAACTGGCTTCTATTGATCGCTAATAATTGATGTTAATATTATTGTTTGTGTACTAACCTGCATTTAAATGAATATATCAATCTTGCAGAAAGAGCTTAAATCCCTTAATGCATCATTGGTTCATGTTGAGTCACTGGCTTATTGTGGTAACAGTGATTTCCTAAACCTAGAATGCTAAGGTCAGTCAAATGTAAACATAAGAGACAAGATTTATTGGGACTGTTAGTTGGAGCTGGTGTCGGTGTGATCGCCCGATACAGCACTGTAACCTCAGCCTCAGTCTTCTGCCGTCTGTAATTTCTCTCAGCTCCAGTAGCGGTGGGTCAGACCGACTCCCGCTGAGAACTGGAGAGGAATAATTCCGCTATCTCCATGTTGATCCGAGTCCTGTGGTTTCGTCCGCCCGGCCCCAGGCATCTGTTGCCTGACAGAAAGTTGGCTCGCACAACAGAGTCCGGTTTAACACTGAGGAACACTGAGACAAAAGGAAGGGCCACCGAGAGTGGAGCGAGGTTCTCCGTCCCGGATCAAACAGCAGCCACTGATTTGTGACTCACAGTCTTTTGGAAGTAGAATGTGCATAAAATATCACTGAGAATCACTGTGCTACCGTTCATTCAAGCAGGCTTACAATGCAGTGGTTGAGTTATTGTCGTTTTTAACAAATGCAGATGTTATTTCTGATGGAGTTCAGCATATAGGAGGCTGCTGACCCTGCAGTTCACCCTGCAGTCACTAGGAGGAGATTTGAATGAACACAGACAAATGTGATCTGCAGGGGGACTGAACTGCAGCAGCCTGAGCTTTGGACTGTTACAGCCAGGGTCCATTAAACTTACAATATATATGCACACATATACACATACACACACCATTACATAAATGGATAGATCTAGGACAGATTCTGAAATAAAGAAAAAGATTCTGCACTTTCTTTTTTCATCTATTCTAATCATAGACTTCTTATTGTCAATAAATCTTTATTTTTTATTCTAGATAGAGATAGATAGAGATAAAGAGAGGTAGAAAAATATAGATAGTATCTGTAGATATGTATCTCTATCCATCTCTCTATATATCTAAATAGATGGTATCTATATATCTATGTATCACTCTTTATCTCTATCTATAAGATAGATAGATAGATAGATAGATAGATAGATAGATAGATAGATAGATAGATAGATAGATAGATAGATAGATAGATAGATAGATAGATAGATAGATAGATAGATAGATAGATAGATAGATAGATAGATAGATAGATAGATAGATAGATAGATAGATAGATAGATAGATAGATAGATAGAAGTTTGAAGTCGTAACCTCCAGGGTTCAGATGGTGAGAAAATAAATGTGGAGAGTGGATTTTAGAGAAAGGTCTGAGAGAGAAAAAATGTCACTTAGGATTCAAAGATTTTCCATTTGCCAGCCTGAAAGAGCCTTCACACTGATTGTCCGGCTGGTCATCTCACTCGATAGGATGCAAATGTGGAGGTCTATAGGGCCCGGTGCGGGAAAGCCATTGATTTGAGATGAATGCAGTGGCTACTCTCAGGCCCTTCACAGTTATTAGGACTAATAGAGAAACATAAAATAGTGAGAGAGAGAAACACAGATCCGCACAAATGCTCTAAATAGCTGGCTACTCCACAGGCCTCTCGGAGAGTTTGGCTTGCAATTTGCATTCCTTTGTGTGACAACTTGTAATCCTCTCCTCAGCATGCCAAGAAACACACAACAGATTTATTGTCCCAGTCAACTAATCGTTTAGGTCATCCCAAACCTATTACTGCCTAATGCAGCGGGAGCCCCCCAAGCCCCCATGTAACGCCTCGGCTCAACCACCGGAGGCCTGCAAACATATAGACACTGAGCGGCCAGGGGCCCCACGGCTCCACCGCTTTGTTGGCCCCCGGTCTATTCAGACGCGATGCACTTCTGGAGCTCTATACCTTCTCCTCTGAGCAGCCTGGGAGGTTGGGAGGGACAGAAACCGTGGCTGGGGTTCAGACAGTTTGGTGTCGGGACAGTGGAGCTAAGTGGACATGAGGTTTTTCACCACGGCAGGCCCACACAAGCTGCGCAGAGATATCACACATTTCAAGTGCAAGTTTGTGAAAAACACATGTTTATTGCTGAACTTCCAATCAGCAACTGTGTCACATCCAAACCCAGTTTGAAATTGATTTAACCCTGAAGTTATGAAAGTACTAAAACTTGCATCTAAATTCTAAATATAGGATGAATAAAAAGAGACAAATAACACAAATCACTATTTAACTGAATATCCCAAACCAAATATTGTTTAAACTTCCCTCCTTTAAATGTATCTTTGTCTTGTGTTTTCTTATATATATATAAGTATTTTAAATAAATAATCATGACGTGTCACATTGTTTTTGGACAACATGACCTATTTAACATCTGAGTATGACACCTAAGTATGACAGATGTTTGGTTCTGTCATTGTATTTGATGGCGTACAAACCACATCCTCACTTGTGTGTGCAGGGAAACCATAACAACAGACTATTTTTTACTTGTTTGGGACAAACTGAACTGCTGTTTGTTGTGGGGCAGACACATGTTTTCATCTTTTTTTGTTTTTATTCTAGATAGATAGATAAATAGATAGATAGATAGATAGATAGATAGATAGATAGATAGATAGATAGATAGATAGATAGATAGATAGATAGATAGATAGATAGATAGATAGATAGATAGATAGATAGATAGATAGATAGATAGATAGATAGATAGATAGATAGATAGATAGATAGATAGATAGATAGATAGATAGATAGATAGATAGATAGATAGACAGATAGACAGATAGATAGATAGATGGACGGATGGATGGACAGATGGATGGACAGATGGATGGATGGTCGATGATAGATAGATTAAATCGAGTTTTTGTATTGAATCAAACTGGACTGAATTGATATGACTACAAGTGGGAATGAAAGACAGATAATGAAAGAGTGAAAGGACAGACACAGAGCAAGAGAGCGAGAGCGGGAGAGAGAGAGAGAGAGAGATAGAGAGAGAGATAGAGAGAGAGAGACTGCAGCCCATCTGTGTGTCTGGGCCTCACACCGCAGGACTCAAACAGGGGGTCATAGCAGAGAGAGAAAGAGAGAGAGACGGGGGGGAACGAGGCTCTCTCTTTCTCTCTTTCTCTCTCTCCCCTAACCCAGTCATCTTCCCACAAAACTCGACGGGCCTTTGATTCGTTTGTTTGGACACACACATTCATGTCTAATTGTTGTTTTTCTTCTTCAGTCGCCCCACAAGGCGCACCTCACGCATGGTGCGGTCCGGGCAGCGCATATGGCACCGGCGCTCCTCGGGAAACCACCGCACGCAGGCCCGCCGGCGCAGGGGCCGCGCACCGCTCCCCGCGTTGCATGCGGAGCTGCAGGCCCGATGCTCGTGGTCCAACGAGAAAAAAAAGGAAAAGAGAAGAGGACGAAGAAGAAGAAGCGTCATTCGTTTTCTGTGGAGATCAACACATACTTACTTATCACGGAAGTCAGTGTCTGTTTTAGCATCAGAGAGGAAGAGGCCTGTAAACACGTCCCGCATCCAAGAAGTCACGCATTAGTTCTTACAATCGTTTACTTCAGATTTAATTGATTATTGCCTTGATTATTTATTTTGATTTGTCTTGAATTAAATAGGATTTGCTGATTTTCTCAACACTAATCAAACGTATTATATTTATTTCATTTGTTTGTTGCTGGGGATTAAGTAAGGGGCATATCCCGTGCACTCAGATTTATTGTTTTATTTCTAGGCTTCAGAATAAAGTAAAATAGCTGTATAATCACAACTCTGTCTGCAGAAATGAATTAAAGAAAATCTGTTAAGTTAGCTTTTTTATTTCTAGGCCTCAGAATGAAGTAATTATCCTGTTTATATGTACAAGTATTCATAGTGAATCATAGTGATCAGGACCAGGCTGCTGTTCTGCTGCTCCCTCACCCGTCCCACCTCCTCCCACCTCCTCCCACACACTCCCTCATCCCTCATAACTTCACTCACTCAGTGTTTCTCCTGCAAACAAAGGCGAATCTGACAAGCCCCACATTTAACACCGATTCCAGCCAGAGGCCAGATTTATTTCATTAATTTACTCTGGATATTGTTTTCTGTCCTAATCCGTCGTTGTCCCTAATTTTCCCATCATTCTTTGTGTTTCAGGGGGAGAAGAAAATAAGAACCCTACGCAGGTGAATGAAGGGGTTAACAAAATTATTATCACGTATCAAAGCTGCTACACGTGTTCTCCATTAACACCCTGCTGCTGATTCACTCAGCAATGACATCATTCTTAAACATAAAATATAATAACTTGTCTATTTGATATTCATTTGATTGGCCTGAATATATTTATTATGTTGACTTTTTGTAATATATTTACTTTTTTATACATGTTTATTTTTATATATTTCATATTGCATACATGTATTTCTTATTCAATAAAAGAGTATTTGATATAAACGGGGTATACTTTTTATTAACCAAATGAATTGTAAAACATACAAATAAATAATTAATAAACAATACTAGTCTGATAATTGTTGTGGAAATAAATAAACAAAATAATAATAATAATAATAATAATAATAACAATAATAATAAATATAATATTTTGTATGTTGCTCTATTTTGCAGTATGAAAACAATAAAATCCACTAACTCCATGGTTTAAAAAAGCAGATGAAGGGTATTTTAGCCAACACATCTTACTAATATTTAACATCCATCAGAGTTGAGCCTCACGCGCTCAGTTGAAGTGTTGCGCTGGTATTAATTTATTTTGTCAAATTTGGTTTTCTCCCGGAGTGAGGCCGGGCCACTGACGCCTGGCTCGGGTGTTTGTAGTTGTGCTTGGCAGAGGAAACTCGCGCTCGTTTCATCACAGCACCACCTCGGATTTCAAAGACGACTTTTATGACTTTATTTCATTGTTGAATGAAAAATGTCTCTGCTCCTGAGCTTGGCAGAAATCCCCACAATGTGTTGAGACAGTTGCTATAAACACCCCAGTCGTTATTAAAACGAAATAGTCCATATAGTTTCAGAAATATTTCATGAGGAAAGATGTTCTTTGCATTTTGTATTTTTATAGATGACATATTTGTGAAACTAAATATGTTTAAATTATGTATAAACGTAAACCATCACTGTTCAACTCAACATGATCAGCGAGGCCAGAGATTAGAGGAAGGATCGAAATGGTTTTTGAATCGGGAAGGAGTGTGTGTAAATTAAACATGTTTCCCTGAAGGCACATGTGAAGCCAGAATGACCAAAGCGACATGAATTCATTTGTCTGTCCACACATGCACACATGCCCTTGGTTAGGTCGTCTCCTTCTTTAGCGAGACTTCCCACAGATTCTCCACGTAACTCAATCTGTCGACAATCAACACGCAGCCCAGAGCCTATTGAATAAATACATTATTCAGTTATTTGGAATAGTCTGCAGAGCACAGCCTCTTTTCAAGTCTTTTTAACATTCAGCAGACTTGTGGCACAATTTGGCCTCCTCTCCAATCCTGGAAACCGTTTTTCTTTCAGGAGACTTTTGCACCATCTCAGGATTAATCCAGGAAGTGTTTTCACATTCATCAGACACAGGGCACAATAGTCATCCTCTCAGGGATTAATCCTGGAAACCTTTTTACTTTCAGCAGACTTTTGCATCATCTGGAGATTAATCCAGGCAGTCTTTTTACATTCAGACACAAGGCACAATTTGGCATCCTATCAGAGGTTAATCCAGAAATACATTTTACTTTTAGCAGACTTTTGGCAGTACTTGGCATCCTCTCAGATATCTACTAAGAAGTGTTTTTACTCTTAGCAGACTTTTGGGTAAATTTCACATCATATTCGAGAATAATCCCGGTTGTCTTTTTATAATCAGCAGACTTTTAGCACTATTTGGCCTCCTGATCACCCGACTTCCAGAGGAGTGGTCCAGTGCAGACTCATTGTGGTGGTAGCAGAGAAGCAGGTGTATTTTCTTGCTTGTTGGACGGTCCCACCACAGGCTTAAGAACACCACTATCCCGGCCCAGGATCCCTCCAGCCTGCAGCCCCGCTTCACCTCTATCCCCTCTACTGGACAGGCCTGCTGCTGCTCTCCCCTCCCTCCCTCCCTCCCTCCCTCCCTCCCTCCCTCCCTCCCTGTTCCTGGGCTTTTGATCAAAGCTGGCCTCTCTGCCACGGCTGCCCATCAGGGGGCTCCTCACCCTCACCTACAACAACACAGCCTGCTGGGCGTCCCTCTCTGATGCACACACATGGGTGCAAACACAGGGAACCCACACGCAGATCGAGCCCCCCCACATTGCCCTGAAATCTATCTTTAATCTTCAAGATGACTTGTTAAATCACGAAATGTAAAAATGGCAACAGTCCTTTGTGCTTGCTCCACTGTTTGTGTGAATATGTCAGTGTTCAGCAGGTTTGCACATGGGGCCGCAGATTCACACCGGTTCATACGTGTTTTTGCCAAGTGAAAGAGACAGGGAATATTATCCAGAGACCATGCTATGCTTCAACTGAGCAAACACATTATGCACTGGGAGCCGCATTTTCGACATACAAACAGACACCAGAACAAACAAGAGGCACAGCTTGCTTACACATGTACGTCGGTACTTATTTCCACCTGTGAGCTTTTATCTGAAAGCCTGGTGCCCAAGTTACTTCCTCTTCTGTACTTGACCTCAGAACTTTACTCATTTGGCATGTGTAGCCCCAATTACAGGCAACAACACTTTTGTTCACCTTCCAGAGGCACCGCAGGCTCTGCAGAATTTTTACAAAATCCCATGTTTTGCTCAAATGTGGACTCCTCGTCTTTCTTTTGTCTTTCTTGATGGAAAGTCGATGGTTTTCTCTTTCAAAGTCTGCGCGTCTCCTCCAAAACTGGAAGCAATCCTGTTGAAACATCTGGTGATGACTCAGGCCTCATATCAGATACACATCACATGTGATTCATTATCCTGAGGTTGGCCTGTCCCGGGCAAATTGGACTTTGTATATTTTCAGACAGTCCCATACATATACATGGGACCCGGCTGTGATGACACATCGGCCCGATGAAAGTGTTTCCAGTGTTTGTGTCCCGGTTCAAAGGGGCTGATGGGTACCTCCGCCGGTGATGTGACACAGGAAGCACCTTGGGCCAATCCTCTCCACTCTCACCTGTGCCCCCGAACCCCCGTCACCCCTTTGCACCCCACCACCCTACAACACTGGGGTCAATTAACTAATTAAGTGCCAATTAAAGCATTAGCTGCTTCCCGGAGGTTGTGAGGTAGCACTGGGGAGGGACACGGAGCAAGTGGCCACGGGGATGAACCAGAACAAGTTCAAAAGGGTTTGATTTCCTAAAAACACAATGACGAAGAGGAAGGTTGGCGGCCGAGTGGAGAGTGGATGACTTCAGTATATTTAATGGTCGCTGCATGGTCTCAGGATATAAAACACATCTTTTCCAGATATTATGGAGCGCCATGGAGCAATGTGTTTGCACATATGAGTCATGTACTATTTATGACATGGGATTTATTTTCTCTATGAATGGATGAATTACATATTTTTTGTTACACAATTATAATTTAATCAGGATAGACTTAAATGAGAATAAATAAATGAGATGAAAATAAATAACAAGATGAATAGACTTTCCTGCTTAGACAACAGCAGGAAGTAAAACATGCACCATTAAGCTGTTCCTAAGAATTAGTTACATTGTATAAGAAGGACTTTCCCCTCGGAGCATTGACACTGGTGGTGGTGATGAAAATGGAGCACAAAGTTGGGACGTCTCTTGAGGAGCTTCCGATTGGACAGTTTGAAGGGAGATGACCCGGGGACCATGAGGTGGTGCAGGGGTGGAGGTGGGTCACTCATCAATCATATCACTGAACTGACAACTTGATGAAAGGAGAGGGAGAGAAAACATTTTCAACTTCGACAGCCCATAGGTGATTGGCTCAAGGCGAGCGTGTCCGTCTATGATTGGTTGAAAAGAGAGAAAGGAGCTGGTGGAGTGTAGAGATAGCAGGAACTGTGCACGTGAGTAAAGAAGCTTGAGGAAAGCTAGACTTTTCTTTAGCTCCATTTTAATTAATTATACAATATTGATAACTCAGTAAAAACAGTGCATGGTCTTCATATATCAGTCTGCATGGATCTATTGTGGCAGGTGCAGGTTTGTGGATATTACCAAACAGGACGGAGGGAAAAGTTTAGATTAAGTCTTTGAAACTATCATCTGAGGTAACTGAGTAAACCCCCCTGGCCCACCTGGCTCTTCACACAGGTTGCAATATAAATCATTTCTGAATATTTGACCCGAGTCTGGCGGAGTTATCCCTCGCATAGACACAACTACTGTTAACACCTCTGGCTCCGTGCTGAATACAGGGTTCTCTCTGTGTGTTTTTTCTCCCACAATCCCCCGCTGCTCGCCTGGACCCTGCTTTAAACGTTTCGGCGGTCAAAGTTGAAGGGGGAACAGGGAGTCAGCGAGTGTAAAAAAGCGCAGAGAGAGCGATATCGATATCATCTTCAGACGGGCCGGACTCGCGGGCTGGAGGACGGACGGCAGTGCGTGTCGGTGTAAAGCTCCAATGTCCTCCTCGTAGAGTTGAGGTCAATTTGCTTTCAGTTAGCTCAACATGTAATTTGAAACTGTCGCTGATTAACTGACTTAATCCTGAATCACCTTCTTATGAGGTTATTGCAGCAATTTCATGGTTATTTTTAAGCTTATATTTAAAAATATCAACTTATTAGGTTGAATTATAAGTGAAGAAAACCCCCCCGCCCTTGCACGTCGGATACTGTCCCCGAGAAAAACGACGACCCCCATCCAAATCCTGCCTGTTACCTATACGTCCCTCAGAGCAGCTGTGATCCAACGTAGCTCCCAGTGAGCACGTGTGAGGGTTAGCCTTGGCCCCGCTCGCTCCCCACAGGCCCAGTTATTGGACGTTTTTTCCTGCACATTTAAGACCAACAGGCTGTGTCCCTGGCTTCCCCCCCTCGCAAACGTGTTTACCCAGGCCGAACGCCACCCTCCTTTTTTGTGCAGGTTCACACGGAGTTCTGGGGTTTGGACTGGCCCGTGTCAAGAAATCACATCATCGCGACACAGGCAGAGGAGGGTATGGCGTGGAGCAACATTGATCCTTTCACGTTTTTTTTTCTCACACAATTTCGCTGGGAGGAATGCTGGGAGAGAGAGAGAGAGAGAGAGAGAGAGAGAGAGAGAGAGAGAGAGAGAGAGAGAGAGAGAGAGAGAGAGAGAGAAAAAAAAAGCAGATGAAAAGGATCAGAGTGAAACATTTTGAATTATGCAATTCTTGCCGAGCGAATAGGTTAAGCTTCAAGATGTAATCTATCTCACCTTTTGGGCATTTTAGCAGGACGGGGGGATAATTAATGTGCGGCCAAAGTTTTCATAAGCTCTGTGGCTTCCAAGGCATTCAGACAGGCGTTATATGAGACACGAGGAGAGAGTAAAAGACACCATGGGAGTGAAGACTTGTGAGGAGGAGTGACACAGAAAGGAGGCTGGAATGTCCAAGAAGACACAAGACACAAGTGACTCCAACTGTTACCGTCCCCTTGCGTGGTTCAGAAATCCCTGCAATGCACACAAGCACGCTAAAGCACACACATATGCACAGACATACACAAATGGACAATCCGAGCAATGCTGACAAGCAACTGCTCTTTATGCTCCGTCAGTGTTGAGATGGAATCCGAGGAATGGCACCGTTAAGAATTCCAGATATCTAAAGCAATCTTTCACTTTCCTCCTATAGTGAGGGAATTAGAGCTCTCACTGTCTCTTGAAACATCTGAGAGTCATTCATCAAGCCACACCGGCTGTGTGCTATGCTGAAGCCATGCGACGACCGAAGCAAGGACGTGCACAAATGCAGCAGGTTGCAGGTTAAAACTTAAACTAGGAGCCTTTTTATATGACACGTCGCCCCCCCCCCAACCCCCCTATCCCACTCTCTCCCTCTCCCGATGTCCCGTCTCTCCTCTGCTGCATGTTTCTTCTGGCACTCGGCTCCCCTGTCTGTGTGCATCAACAAACACGAGAGGAGGAACCGGCAACTGTATTAACAGATGGCCAGAGTCAATAAAACACACACAAATCAAGTGTTGGACACATCTGTTGTGCGCAGAGCGGACTAATCTTCTCTGTGCCGCTCGACAGGAGTGATGGAATCACAGCAGCTCGGGCCAGATTAGAGGGGACAGGGGCGGATCACCCAGGGGGGGACGCGCGGGCGGCCTTGTAATGGATTTTAGGAACAGAGATAAAGAGCGACAAGGGGTCGTTGGAGGGGGGGGGGAGGTTCAGTCAGATAAAAGTGAACAGCGTGTATACGAGACCGAAATAAATGTCCTGTCATGTGTCCATTAGCTCACTGACAAACTGCTTACTGAGCCTTTATTTAACCAACTCTGTCACCTCGTATTTATTAGACACTGACAACTGAGTCAGACGGCAGCAACACTGAAAGTTACAGGTGACATCTGAACTTGTAATACTACAGGAAAGCTAATGAGTTGATAATGTTTACATAGCTTGTTTCAAACGACTGTGTTTTCACGGTTCAGTGGTTCATAAACGTCCAGGTCACGTACCCGGCCATTGTGAAACTGAATGTGGGCTTCCAGAGATTTAAAATCATGACACTGATTTGCGTTATTTGCGCTCTCACCACAAACGAAACAACTAGAAAATAATCTGGAAACATCCGAGGTGGTAAGGCGTCAGCGTCTGGAATCCTTTGCCCCTTCGGTATTTCCTGGGGAACCTGATTTCCAATTAAATAGATTTAGTTGTTTATTCAATTTATTTTATTCTCAACTACTTCTAATTATACCTTATCAATGTGGGACATAGAATATTTATTCATTCAATCTGTTCTGTTGTTTTTTTTCAGTCCTTTGATTTGCATTAATATGTGGCCTCTCAATTTGGCTGCCAGGCCCCAGAATGCACTGCACAGTGATGTCCCATAAACCTTGGGTGGTTATAGATTTGGTGTGATTTAATGTTGAAGTCACATCAAGTTTGTTGTTATATATTCAACTTTCTGAAAATTCACTTAAACGCAGAAATTAATAATATTTTGATTTGGCAAATGTATTGAACTGAGAACTTGATAAATGTATTTTCTTACTTTGATGCAACAACCACGTAAATCTAGGTTTGCCTGCTAATTTGTTACTTTTCGTGCTGATCTGATCTGTCAAAGAAAGTTACCACGCTATAAGTCAACCAGTCTAACTGATGACGGATTTCTATTATATGACATTATAAATAATCCATCATCTAAATGCATAAAAGCATGAAACCAGTGGTGCTAAACTGTGATGCTTAGAAAGTACAGCAGCAAAAAGCCCAACAAAATTGAAAGTGGGAGATCAGTTAGGCTCATACAGAACTGTAACTGCTCTGCCAAGTTTGTGGCAGCCACCTCGCAAATAAGAGTGTGAAGGATTGTAGCTGCTGGTTGCACCTAATAAAATATACAAGAGAGACAATGATTAAGCGATGGAGAGAAAAATGAGGGATAAGGGAAAAGTCGAAAAAGGGAAAAAGAAGGGAAAAATAAGAGAGAGAATATTACTGGTTTGTCTCTCTTCACTGTGACAGGATGCTTCAGATACTGATGAATGTTTCATTTATTTGTGAGTTATTTCTGTGTTTTTTATTCGGTAAACTCCTCAAGATTATTCCTTGAAAAGTTAAAGATTAAATCTGTTCATTTGCCATTGTTGCTGACATGTCAACTCCAACATTTCCTCTGAGATTAAATTGGGAGTAAAGTCGTGGCAGGAGAGATTTAATGGGGCAATGCTGTACATTATCAATCCTTTCACTTTTCTGTACAGCAAAAACTGACCAGGCTGAAAAACAATGAAAGTTGGGAGAGGGAAAAAAAGGTAGAAAACATCAAACAGATGTAATCAGATGAGGTCGATAAGCATCTGAGCTCGGTTAATTCCCAACAAATTATCTAATCCAGATGTTGCACTCTTAGTGTAAACACTGTGCCCTGCAGAATCATAAAACAAATAAGCATGAAAAAGGTTTAAAGTTTCAAACAGAGCCTAACCCCCGGACCAGGACCTTTCCACTGACAAAAAAAAAGAAAAGAAAAACCAACACCATACATCCCCCGGCCCCCCTCGCTGCCTTCTTGAAACAGGAAAATGTAAATATGGTAATATTTAGCACGTGTTTTAAAACAGATCGGTTTTCTCCAGCAGGGAGAAGCACAGAGGGAGAAGGAGAGCGAGGCAGCAGACGGGGAGGAACAGAAATGAAAAGAATAAGAAAAAAATGGCCCACACACGATAGAAGGCCTCCCCAGATTTGTGTGTGTTCCAGTCGGTGCGATGTGGACAGGCTGCGGCTTCCTCTGTTTGCACACAGCTCCACCGAGAGCTCCGGCCCAGCTCCGAAACACCAGAACTGGATCTGTCACACTGTGAGTCTAGAGAGTCAACAACAACTTAACAATAGGAAAACACCACTCCGACGGGTCATCTCATCCGTCCTGTGCGCCGCGGCCATTTTTCACGGAGCGAAAATAGGGGGGGGACGGAGGGAAGGGCAAAGGAGAAGGGAAGAAAGAGAGAGAGAGCGAGGGAGCAGTGGGAGGAGCAGAGATGGAAACATGCTGGACATATGGATGTGTTTAAGGACCACCAGGGAAGGGAAACTTGTGCATTTTCGCATAAACCCCGATAAACTCCAAATATGTAATTACACGGGGTTTAGGGCTTGTCTGTTGCCGATTCATTCAGGAATTTCTGGTTACGTCTCTCGGAGAGTTCGGCTGTAACAGGGCTCTTTATCGTTCTCAAGTGGAGGATCTGCTCAGCTTTAGTGCGGCCGAGCCTTCCACACCACACACACACACACACACACTCTCAGCCCTGGACCTGCTCAGTGTGAGAGTGCCATTGTCCCCCCCCCACTCCCACCTATTTAACAAGGCGGTATGTGAAAGAAGAAAGCAGTCAAAAGAAATACCTCCAACTACATAAAAAGAAAAGCCAAAGGAGCGGGACACCCATAAAGTACCTGCAGCACGTTTAAAGATTTCATCACGTCGCAATATTTATAGTTCTTCGATTCCTTGTCAGTGTTTGTAGCCAATTTGTTGTGCTCCAATAAATAGAGGGGTCTATTTATCAGCAGACCACATGGCAGCCATTTATGGCACCTAACAAGAGGCAGATGTGTTTTGTATATGTTTTCACATTCAGGTTTTGACGCGCTGACAGGCCGAGACAGATAGCTGAGATGTACAACCCCTGTCCGGGCGGCAGTGTCGGCTGTAAACATCAGCTCTGATTAGACCGTGGAAAACACAAACATGCCTCTATGGCCGTCCCTGAGTCGTATTTGTCCTCCCATGACAAAGGCCTTTGATTCAGGCGCGCGCTGTGTCACTTTGAGACGCACACTGACAGGATGAGCTACTTCTCTGCAGCTTGTGAGGCCTGTGCATGTCTCTCCCGGAGTGTAAACACAAACTGTGCCTTATGTGCGTACATTTAAAAGTGTCTATTTCTTTGTACTTCCTCGCATTGTGTGTTTGTGTTGTGTGTGTGTGTGTGTGTGTGTGTGTGTGTGTGTGTGTGTGTGTGTGTGTGTGTGTGTGTGTGTGTGTGTGTGTGTGTGTGTGCGTCTGAGTGTTGCCAATTATCCCAGCTATAAATACAAGATCCCCATCCGTCACTGAGTTTCTGGGTGGCTGCAGCGCCGCCATAATTGGTTTCAGATGGTCGCCCAGATCTTTCTCTCTCTCTCTCTCTCTCTCTGCTGCTGCAGCGCCATCACACTGCCTGTGTGTGAGAGAAAGCCGCAGGGGAGAGCGAGGTGGAGAGAGAGAGGGGGAGAAAAAAAAAGATGAGTGACAGGAGTGAATAAATACAGAGTGAGCACAGGAATAAACAAGCGCACGCTAAATGTTTCTTTTGTCCTGGAAGTCTCCCCCCAGCCTGCGAGCGGTGAACCGGGAGGGGAAGCAGAATTTAACTTGTTAACTCAATAAGTGCTCATGGTTTTCTAACTGGTGTTTTCGTTTTAATGGGATTTATTCAAATCAGGTGAGGTTTGAGACGCAGGATTTTTGGGTCGGATGTGATATAAATGTTGATAGAATCTTTGTCCATTATCACTATATGTGGAAAAACTAAATTATATATATTCCAAATGAACACAAAATTAAGCAGTAATACTAGTGACACATGGTTCATCAATCTTTATTCTTTTTATCTCTTTTCTCATCATGATGGGATGTTTCTGAAGGATTTAGTGGAACTGGGCTTAGTTGCCCTATCCGGTCCCGGAGGACTCCTGATCAATGGCCATATTAACAATAAATTAGCCGACTAGGCCTATCGATCAACAGAGCAGAGGACACAGTGACAAGCTGTTAAGTAGCTCCCTCTGAAAAGGTTGGATCAAAGAGGAATTACAGGCAACTGAAGCCATGAATTGTGCCTCTACTATTCAAAGGCCTATTGGCAGAAATATAAATTAAGACGAGGTAGTGTCAAATAAAAGGGAGTGGGCGAGTGAGTGACCTTCAGTTGGCATTGCAACCACACTCATCAATATAGAAAAAAAATCTATTTGATGAGAGCAAATAAACTTTCTTCTTCTTTTATTCAATTAAGGATCCATTGAAAATATAAAAACATGAAAACACACACTCTCCTTGCCGCGTGACCTGCACAATATCTGCACTTTAATAGCTCAATTTAGATGTTTGAGAACATTGATGAATTAACAATGTGAGAGATTTTAATAAAAAAAAGTAGTACACATATATTAGCTTTGTCTATTAGCATGTAAACAGATTGGTACTTTTGAGACAGGGGCAGAAAAAAGTACATAAATTATTAACATAAAAATGAACTTCTTCTCGACTAGAAATTTTAACACTACTCCCACAACCCTCCTCTCACCGCACAGAGTCCGTGTTGGCCTGGGCTACCTGTTTTCATCATGGCCGTGGGAAAGCAGTCAAGAGGCGATGCAGGGTTTTTCTCTCTCCCTCTCTGCTACGTGTTAATGTGGAGGCGGCTCACCAATTATTACAGACATTTCTAGTCGGCGAAGCCAAGGGCCTGCGGACGTTCAGGAATCCTCCGCCGCTATAAATCCATTAAATCCCTCTCATTAGAGCGCAGAGCTTCATGGCTGCGAGGCGGGACGCCGAGCTTCTCACACCGGGTCCGCACCACAGTCATTACTGGATTACTGGGGCTCTAATTGCCTCACTTTGTTGACAACAACAACAACGGTATGACGTAAGCACAACAACAACAACAACAACGCTCTTCTCAGTGTCTGTGCAGCTCAGAGCGTTGAAGGAAGTGATGAGATATCTTGCATTAGTAAATGTTGTGATATCACACAGTAAAACTTTAAAGTGTTACTGCAGTAAAAGCATTAGGAGGGTCAGGCGACTGAATTAACAGTAAACTTTAAAGCATCATTTTATCATTACATTTAAATGAATACTGATGTGCTACTGACTATATATCATTTAACAGGTGTTATATTTGACCTTAACTACAATTCAGGGTCCAACAGTTCCCTCATCTAAATTCATTAGATCCAGATTTTTATTTGGATCTGCACCACACTCATAAATATCAGTCCCCTAGAGACGCCAGATATTTTAGATCAGGATCCATTAATTATTCTCTGAGAAAAACACGTTCACAATGTTGAAGGAAGTGAAATAAAATCCTGGATCCACGTCCTGATCCAGATTCACACGGTTGAGTAATTTAAAAACAAATTCTGCTAACAAACAAAGACGGACAAAAACATAATCTCCTTGGGAATGAATATTTTTGATTTAACACTACATACAAAAAATGGTTTACCAGCTTAAAAAACACAAATGAATTAAGACTTTTCAAATAAAAAAATTATCAATGTTGTTAATATAAGTTTATAACTTTAAGTTAAAGAAACTTAACTGACTCAACTCAACTGAAGTCCTTCTTTAAATAAGTTTAACAACTTTTTTCAGTAAATAAAAAAACATGCAGTGCAGTTTAAAAAGCAAGTGACATGTAATAGAAGCACTCAGGTAATGTACAAGTATATCAAAGTATAGGCTTGGACATAAATACAGTACGTAACACATACACCACTGCTCAAAGAAACTGGTTAATGTCTTTGCGTACATTTCGCAGCATGGGTTCAGAGACATAATCACAGCAGTTATTTTTATTAATTTGATAAATACTGTACCTCTCCGACTGTGGGCTGGAGGTTGATCCAGGGGACCTATAAACAAAGGTATTTCTTTACAAGCAGCAATCTTAGCGTGGTCCAATTCAGTGGAAAGCTATTTTACAATATTATTCTCTTTCCTGTAATATAGTGTGACACACTCTTATTTTTTATTGTTGGCCTGGAAAGCAAGTGAAAGAGGAAGCTGAAATAACAAACTCTGTACTGTTGCCAGGGCAAATTTATTGCAATCCCAAACATCCAACAGGATCAGTACCCCGTTTTAAAAAAGGAAAAGTAAGTTGTTTCTAGAATACATAGCAGCCTCGGACTTGATTTATACACGGGTCCATAAATCACTGTGACATTTTCTTCTGTGTCAGCTGAATCCTGTTTTTCATGGTGCGCTCCACACTCTCTGTCAACAAGAGGATACATCTGTGTCAGGGGGGGGGATTAAGACATCGGAGCCACGCATGTTGGTCTTTGCGTCGAATGTTTTGGATTTTTGCATTCAACAACTGGAGGAGACGGAGAAAGAGCGCAGACTGTAGAGACAGTGGGAGTTCAAGTAGAGGAGAGAGAGAGGGAGAGAAGATGGAGAGGTGGTGAGGAACGTGAACGGAGGAAGACGGGGAGGTGAAGGAGAGGACAGCAGGCACTCATCAGGAGGAGAGCTGAGGGGCTGCGGGGGCCACGGCGTGGAGAGCGGGCCCTTCTGTAAATGGAGATGCACTAAACCTTAGTTAACCTGGATCACCCAAGATAAAATATTTATATATGCTATTGTGTGACGGAGCGCCGGACTGAGTAGCGCCTTAATTTGTTTTCCTCCAGGGTAAATTAATTCCCTCCCCATCATCAGCACAGTGAACCCATAGTGATTACTGCTCCGTGTCTCTCTGGCCCCTCGCGCAGCAACTTGAGGGATTTTGAATGGTCAAAGACCGCGGCACAATTATACTTCATCTGCTCCATACATTTCCGTGGATTAAAGGTGAAGCCCAGACGTCGGCGGCAGATGAACGTTGATCCCTCGCCGCCTCGTCTCCTCTCCTTTCTTCTCTTCCATCAATCATTACTTCCTTAACCCATCGCCTCCATCTCCTCTTTGGCGTCGATGGTGAAAACGATTCAAAACAACACACTCACCAATGAAACGAGACTGATTTGTCAAGTGCAGACAGTCAATTGTTTGCCCTTTGGATGTAGGCTACAATATTGTTGCCAATTGGGTATTTATATGGAAAAATGTAGATCATTATTAACAGCGTATATGTACGCACTGTACAACTTCTCGTAGACGTGTAAAAAAAGGATCCCGGGCTGTAGACGAGACGACATCTGTGTATGCTAACAATATGTAAAACACGTAGTCAGAGGACAGACAGTGTGAACGACATGTGAAGCCCAGCGCAGATTGACACTGATTGTCATGCTATTACAGGCAAATAGCAACACTTGGTCAGCAGTCGACAGGGCATAATCATGTGTGACTAACAGTGATGCAGAGAGCGCAACAAAGGGAAGTGGAGACGGTGGAGGTGCAGACTCTTTGTCTCCCCTGCCATCTTCCTCGTCTCTGAGTAGCCTGGAGGGGCGAGCTGAACGCCAGATGATAAAAAGATGGAAGCCACTCAGAGTTCAAGGCAGAGATGCCCTTTCATCTGTTTCAAGACAATCACGCTTCTACATGTACATTACTCCAAACTACCAATCTGGGCTTGTCACAGGAGGCAAAAAGCAGCGAGTGGTGAAGAGGTGGTGGCAGAACTTACTCCTGGGCAGTGTTCTCTTGGGACTTTTTTTGGCAGAGGGAAAATATGTCGTCCCCCCCCGAAAAAGTCCAACAGCACATTGTCCTCATGTCACGTCAACCCTGTGACCTATGGGAAGTAGGCCTATATACTAATATTGACAAAATTGTAAGGATTTAAACCACTTGTTGAAGGAAACATGTTCCTGGTTGAATACTACATTAGTTAAAAGTAATTTGAAGAGTGAGACAGCAGAATTTCACTTTATTGATATTTAAGTGAAACCATGGACATGAGGCCTTGTGTTGGCTAAACCACATAATGGATGCAAGACAACTACCCTATTCTCTGATATTTAAAGAAAGCTCAGGAAATAATTAAATTAACCCAATTTCCTAAAATAAATTCTGGTAAACAAACATTTGAAATCTAAATTTGAATTTGGTTTTTACTTTCTGAGTATGACTTCCTAATTTGGAGTGAAGTCTTTCTATTAGGCCTTCAAAGGGGTGATTATTCAGTCTGTCCATTATACTGGTGACTTTGGAATGAGCTGTTTGCTTGGCCCTTGTTTTCTTTCTCAAACTGTAAAAGTGACCTGCAGTAACTGAACCACGACAAGTAAAGACCAGCTACGGGAGTCGGGCTGCAGAAACCTGAGGCTGCACAAAGAGCTGTTCAGCTGTTTATTCAAAGTTCAGTGAAGCTCGACTCAGTGGGGAGACCCTCGAACTGGAGAATCAGTTGTTGCTGCTGATGTCGCGATTGACAGCGCTACGGAACAGTGGTCGCCTGTTTATTCAATGATTATTGAAATTCAACACCGCAGCTAACAATACACAAGAAAAAGTGTGAAGCCGATAATATAATGGTTCTTAGGGAATGAAAACCAGTACTAGTGTATGTATGGCATACCTTCTAATAAGCAGTAAAGTAATATATATACTTATATACCTGAGACAAAAGAGCCGTCCCTCTGTCAGTCCATCAGTCAGGCAGAAGCAGATAAGTCAGGAAGCCGGTTGGTCCACCACAGCCGACGTGTCTTGTCATTCAGCATTTCTTCAGCACTGGTGGGCCACCGCAGCAGGAAAATTACCAGCGCTAAGCCCAATTTCCTCTGATATGGCAAGTAAGTACAGGGCCACCGTAAATGACCGTTTTGATGCTGCTACATGCAGCAGAACCACAACTGGAACTGATGGACAATTAACCCTAACTGTAATTAACCCCAGCTAGCGCTGCTGCTGAGCTGTCATTGGAGAAGTATTGTTGTCCTGTGTTGCTCCGGCTGATGAAAGCCTAGTAGACGTCTATTTTCAACGCTGGAAGAGAAATTGTATTTTTGGCTCAGAGCAAGGTTCGTGTCTTTTGATCTCTCGGCCCGTCACCGGGCTCATCGGATAATCAGTCGGATGCAAGTCGACCAGAAGGCAGGGCGTCACCAGACCGGCGGTCAGACAGGACGCAGAGTTAAGTGCAGAACTGTTCCTGCCACGCAGTCTGATAACGTGTGCATTACACCCTTACAGTGCAGCAGCAGCCCGCGGTTTAATGACGGTAACCTGAGCTCCCTGTTAAACAAACAAGCTGAACCTGTGAAGCAAACCTCCACGTCGCCCTTTCTTCATCTCTCATTAAAATCACTCGGACCCACCGTCAGACCAGACGCGATGGCCGCCTTTCCATTTCTTTAATCTTTCAATTATAGTTACTGTTGCTACTCTGCATATTTTCCTAAGGAAACATTAGACGTGGTTGCTGATGTGTTTTGCCCTTAGCGAGTACGTGGATGAATGAGCTAACTGATTTATCTCGACACCGATACGGAAGGAAAAGCCTGTCTGATATAAAGATTGCAGATAAAAGACGTGCACTTTTTCACTTTGCGTCTGTCTGCATCACAATCGTCTAACCTTGCCCAGTTTACTACGCCCCCTGCTGCTCGGAGACATTTCTTCGGGTTCTGGGCCTTTAAAATAAAAAACAATAACATAACTTAAGTTATACTTCCTTTAAACTACAACAATTCCAAAACCGTGAATTTTTTAAGTTGCCTGGAAACGAGGGAAGATTTTACAGGACTACCAGATAGACCCTAACCCTTAAAGTTCTAAGTACAGAGGGAGAGGGGAGTGATGGTCTAGCTCTGTGGCCTGTAATGGGAAAAAGTAGGACTCGCTCTGCCCCCCTCACCCGCCCCTCGCACTGTGTGCTTTGCCCCAGCTGCCTATCAAAAACTAATATCCTCAAATTTGACGCTGGTGTTGTCCTTTGAAATTAAAAAGAATCTGTGTCTAATGCAATAAGCCAAACCTGGCTGCTGTGAACTCTATCCTCCGCCCCATGATCTCCCTCTCCCCCGTCCTCCTCCTCTTTACGCTTCATCCTCCTTTGCTTCACTCCCTGCGCCGTCTGCGGTGCCGAGGCAGAGAGGGAGAAACGGGATTTAGAAACCAACACAAACCCATTTTCATCCCGTGCCTTTCATGCTGCACAAATCCCTCCAGCACAGCCTCTCCTTCTCCCCTCTCTGATTCTCTTCCTCCATCCATCTTGCCTCTGACCCCCACCCGCACCCTCACACATCCACCCTCCTGGTCCAATTGCCAGGCTTTTTTTTTGTGCAAATACAGTAACACAATCTTAGGGAAAGCTGATATAATCTTTTCTAAACTATAAAAGTCAGTCACCCAGAGAAACATCTGCATGGTCAAATTTAAAACAAACTGTCAGGGAGTCCAATGTCCCCATAAAGAGGGAGCGGAGCGGGAAGAGCGGCGGGGGAGAGAGGGGTGAGTGATGGAAAATAGAGAGGGAGAGGGAATGATTTTTAGGAGGGAGATTTTAGTGCTTTCCACTTGGCCTCAAGTTAAACAGAAACCTCCCGGAGGCCATCCGGACGCTCGCAGGGTAAAGCTAACTCACCAGCAACGCTACCAGTCTTCTTTTTATTATTATGGCTGTTAGAATTACAAAGTGATTGTCACTGTTTTACAGTCTGCCGACACCTGAGACAGCCAAATATGTGAAAGTCCTTATGGCTGACGTCTTAACTGGCCGCCATCAGGGCAGAACGCATGTTTACACGTGGCTGTGTGGTGGCCAGTGTGAGAGCAGTGTTCAGACCAAATTCACAAAGTAGCAGCATTGAAGTATGTCAAAGATCTCTAGATCACATTCATGTTATGTCAAAGCAACTCAAAACTGTATTCAAAGTTGGGGTTGGTAAGTTGTTTCTCAAACACATTTTATCTTCCTGTCAACTTATTCAGACTGAAAGAAATGACTGATTAACCGACCTGCCTGCCTGCAGCCAGTAAAGTTTGACTTACAGTAACTTAACTGATCTCAGATGCTCTAATAACACACCCTATGCTCGACCATAATATTTACACACGCAAAGAAAAGCAGTGGCCTACTTCACCTATAGTGTTAAAAATTGTTCTGCTAAATTTACCCTACATCTTTGTACAATTTGCTCAATGAGAAAAGTGTTATTCACATAATTAAAGCTACTTAATTCATGATCTTTACCGCTGATCCTGGTCACAGAGCCAACCCCAGCTGACATTGGGCGAGAGATGGGGTACAGACTCAACAGTCAATATTAGAGACTCAGGTTAATTTTCAAATAACTGCATGTCTTTGGACTCTGGGAGGAAGCCAGAGTAGGCTACCTGAAAAGTAATTGAATACTTATGAGTAAAGTAAAGTATGCCGTCTTCAACAGTCATAGTTTAGAGGAAACAAAATGAGGTTTAGGCGATTCACGTCATCTGTGCACATCGAAGGTTTTGGAGTGACCAGGCTGGTGTTATAAAAAAATAAAAATCAGAATGGACATATTGTTATTCATCTCAAGGCCTCAAGTGAAAACAGCCCTCTACCGAAGGCATTATATCCTGGAGTGAGTGTAGCTAAACAATCCAACTCACTTCAGTCCAATTCCCATGGGTTTTAGGTTAGAATGCCACTGAAGTACACGTGGAGCAGGGAGGCACAGCGCCTGCTCTGCCAGTCTGTTTGGAACCGAGTGTTGGATTGGTTTAATTAATTTAATGGGGGAGCATGGAGTCACAGATGGAGATGGGGAACACAGGATGCTTTAGAGAAGTCAAGTGTGTTGCACCACCTCAACTCGATCTTAGACAGCCTGTGTCAGGTGGCGGGAACAGCCAATAGTGATGATACATGATGATAGCAGAAGAAAAACGGTACACACAAGCGCGCAGAGAGGCTATTTCTCTTGCACACATAAACACACAGAAATCCACACACACTTGTTCCCAGCCTGGAACACCATGCTCCCTGCTAATGGTTTGAATAACACCCAGAGTGGCGTGATAAAGCCTCAGCGAGATTCACACCATGCAGGGGGGACACAGTGGCAGCAGCCCGAGCTAATGCCACCCTGAATGGTGTGTCTAATTACTTGGCCCAGAGATAGCTTTTAGCTAAATCACCCCGCCTCCTGAAGAGCCTATATCAACAGTGACAAGGGCCTGGACAATTACATTAGCCCTCTCCCCATCCACCGGGTCCAGCACTAACAATCAGTGTGATTTGCTGCCGCTTCATTGTTGTCATCCCTCTCTCCATGACAATGATGTTTTCCCTGCTGGAGAGACAGGAGTGAGACGGATGGAGAGTCAAAGAGAGACGGAGAACAAGAGAGAGGGATTGCAAAAAGAGAATAAGGCAAAGAGGAAATGTGTAAAAGAGGGCGATATGAGAGGAGAGAGGAATGGAGAGGGGGAGAGTTGTCAGTAGAGGGCTTACTTATGTTAATGTTTTCCCTGCTGGTGTGACGGCCGCTGGGTAAACCTGGGTGACAGCAGCAAGCGGAGAGAGCTGGTGACTTTTACTGGTGACTTTTAAATGATGCATGGAGAAGTGTCTTCTCACAGGTCTCACACAAACACACAAACACACACACACACACATACACACACACACACAATTTTAACCACAACTACGTTACTTTGATCCATCCCTGTCACCTTAAATAAGTATTTGGGCCAACTTTCACACAAACACACAAACAGGAGTCACCAGCAAAACACACATAAGCGCCAAAGCTCCAAATCACATTAGAGCCACAAGCAGAAAATTCATTCAGCTCTGCTTAGCAGCTCTTACACTTGCCAACTATAATGTGTGTGTGAGCACAACAAATCTACCAAAGTGGCCTTTTACCTCAGATTGCTGTACATTCCTCCTTTCTATATTCCTCGCCACTCGTCTTTCTCACTTACACTTTACATTGCCCACACGTGAGGGGAACACAGAACATACAGCGAACATGATAGTCACCAGAGAGTAACTTCATGGTGTCTGAAAAGGAAAAGTAAGAGGTTCCAGGGTCACAAGATGACCTTTGAACTCGCAGCCAAGCCTCATGCACCAGGAGCCTATGGGGAGAGTTGTGGGGAATGCTGTAATACCTCTGAGAGACACTAAACATCGGCAGGACGTTTAAAGAAATACAAAGACAGGCAGGGAGTTACTGTTAGTGGAAGAGAGGCGTGAACACTTTAAAATAATCCTTAACATCACAGTCCTGGTTTATTCAGCACCATTTGTGGTTCCTGGTGGTTATAAGAGGCTGTGGTGTGATACTGCAGCAAAAACTCATAGAACAGCTCATTTTTTCGTGGAAATACAGCAGCTCACTGTGGCTGCTCCCTGTTATACCTCTACCCCATGCAATACACCAAATCCACTGTGAGAATAAAATATAGAAAATCATCAATATTTGTTTGTCCGCTTGTTTGTTAACAAGATTACACAAACACTCCAGTAATGAATGACACATAATTTGGCTGAAGGTTGCAATACCTGTCAGGAAGGAATCAATTATGAGAATTATGGTTTAATCATCTGACTTTCACAATAAAGGTCACTATTTGAATGATTTTAATGTGAACAAGGAGCAATATTAAATGTTCAATTATCCAGGAATAGCGTGACAGTATGGAGGCCGGCATCAATGAAATTGCTCTGGATCACATATATGCATTGTTTCCTCTGTATTGCAGGACAATAGTGAACGAATATACATTGAGGTAATTACTGGATGTAGATACATTAAACTGAAACACAATGATGTATCACATACACCGTGATACAGAAGTGGCGAAGGAACCCAGAGAAACAGCAAAAAGAAATGGATACATCTTCTCTAATGAACCTGAGAGTGAAGTGAGAAGACACGTCAGAGGCACATGAAGAATCCTGAGTGGGAAACGGACACTATGGGGAGCAGAGTGGTGCCAAGTGGGGTTGGATCACTCGACAACTGCCTGTCCCACCCTATTACCCTCCGAGCTACCCCACCTCCACCCTCTCCAAAACCCCCACCCTCACCACCACCTCGTCCCCCTGCTCTGTGGGGTCACACCACCAGTGAGACTACAATGACACCATCACCGGCTCTTACTGGCTGAATGGAAAGAGAGGGACTGAGAGAAAGAGAGAGGGGACGGTGGGGTGCTCTTCATGTGGAGGACTTTGTAATCACTGTGCATATTTTATGGGTGCACAGTGTCATTGTAGCAGACTCCTGTGGGTTTCTACTGCTCAGGACATCAAGGTTTAATTTTTGAGACAAAGCAAGTTTCTTAGATGTTGTAGTTCATCTCTTGCATTGCAAGTATACTCAGGTGATAACTGGGCAGCAGCAACATTCAACAATCATGTGGTTACATCCATTCTACTGTGTTTGTTTGAAAATGCTTCAACTCTTGCATCTACACCACTCTGGAGTTTTAGAGCAGTTTAATCTGTTTAGTTTGTTTAGCTTCTGCTTTACCCTGTTGTGTCTGCTAACATCTGAGCAGGTAACATCTGCACTTACACTACACAACTGCTTGCATTCGTAGGAAACATGTTTATTATTCACATGTCCAGTGTACGTTAGTGGTTGTGTGTTTTCAGACGTCTGAGTGTGAGGGAGCAAATACTGATACAGAGTACCCTTTAGTGGACCTAATTTTAGTTTTCAAACTAAAACGGTTGGAAGTATGGAAGAGGCCGAAAAAGCAACTTGTCGTGTGCACCCAATGTTAATTGAGAGCAACCTGCTGGAAATTAAGGTAAAATCAAGAGACTGAGTAACGATGGGATTAAAAATTCCAAAGCAACATCTCATCAGCAGATAGCTTCAGCTGGGATGGGGTTGGGGCTGGCGGTGAGGTTGAGGAGGCCAAGAGGAGAGGGGAAGGGAGTGAAAAGTGGAGCGGTTTTGGAAGCACCCCGGATCTCCTGATGTTAAGGACGTGCTCCCAGAGCTCAGAGACAATAGTCACTCTCTCTCTCTCTCTCTGTCTCTCTCTCTGAGCCATACAAAAGGTTTGTTGGGGGTATAGCAGAGTAGAAGGGTCGAGAGAGAGCAGCATGGCATTTTAATGGTGGTGAAGAGAGTGAGAGAGGAGTGGAGGTGGCGGGGCTGGATGGGGGCATAGAGGCAGAGAAGACCCCCACCCAATCCTTCCCCTTCCTCTTATACACACACAAGCACGCACACACACACACAAATATGTACGTACACAAACATGTGCATACAACACGCAGGGAAGCAGCATCATTATCGGGGGCTTTTTATCTAAATGATTGCCCTCAATTAGATCCGTGCTCAGATGAGGTGAGAAGAGACAGCAATCTGGAGAGGAGGGGTCGGGGGGTTCAAACCAGCAGAAGGAAAGAACAGAGAGATTGGGGGTTGGAAGAAGAGACTGTAAGCCCCTGATGATGGAAGAGAAACAGAAGAGCTGGCTGGGATGATGTGTCAATGGATGCAAATTGATTTATAACATTTTTTTTATTTCAAAATAATGTTTTTAATCATTATTATTTTTAAAAGATATTTTTTCTGTGTGTGACAAGGCAGATCAAGCTTGTAATGGAGAGAGAGTTGCGGTCAAGTCAAAGCAGAGGGGAACAAGTTGGAATTTAATATTTCATTTGTTTTAATATTAATATAGAGTTTAAGGATGGTCTTTCTTTTAAGCAATAGCCAAACTCACTGCATGTTTTTCATATTAAAAATTTGAAGATTAATAATTTATTAAAACATATATAGGCCAATAGTTTTGATAATTTAAATAATTGTTGTGATATCTCACTTTGAAAAAATACGACAATGTATTCAAAAGTTTTTGGGTGTTAAATTTAAAATTATTCTCTTCTGGAATAGTTTTGAATAAAATATGTATTTTCATTTTTCACTTTCATATATATTTTGATATTTGGGGCCTCATAGTTTTCAGTTGCAGATTATATATTTTCAGTGTGAGAGCTTATTTCAGAATCAGTTTTTTTAAGGTTTTAAATATTTTATTCTGATGAGGATCTTTTTTCACTTTCAAATCATATTTTTCACTTACAGACTTATTTTCTTGATCTGGCCTGGGGGCGTGGTATCAACTGAAAGGGGCGTGTCATCTTGAGTGGCAGCATAGATTAACTCGAACTTACAGAATTTTCAATTTTTTTGGGGAACTGATCAAAACTATTGGCTGTGATCTTGCTCCATAGAGTTGGCTGCCCCTGTTACATTTTGTTATCAGACACTGATCACCGACAACAGTGGCACACACACAAGCAAACACACGCATACACACAAACACACACAAAGGATACAAAGCATTCCGCTGTTCCCCTGCTGCCCACTAAAGCCCAATGTTTATTCAGTTTTGTTTTTAATCACAGCAGGCCTCAACTCTAGATGTAATTGTCCACTCTGCATACACCTAAACACAAACACAGACACATAGAAAGATACGCATACACATTCACACGCACCTACACACTAACACATACAGTACAGTACACTCAGCGCTACAATTACCCCTCAATTACAGATAATAACATGACCACTTCCTGACCAATCACCTGCAGCCTTGCTGTGACTCACTCACTCACACACACACACACACACAGACACACACACATGCACACACACACACACACACACACACACACACACACACACACACACACACACACAGGGTCAGATGGTTTATGAAGTTAGTGGTGGATGTAGAAATTGACGGTTATTTCATCCGACCGCCGTGCTTTGTGATTTTCTCTGTATCAGGCAGGTGGAGCAAAACCTTTCCCTCATTTTATGGAGATAAATGTTAGCTTTCTGTGGTTTCCTGTATATACTGACTGCTGTCAAGGCACACACACACACACACACACACACACACACAAAGGTACAGATACACTTCCTGACGAAGCTTAACTTGGGTTTCTGTCTGTCTCTCTCATGGTTGAGTGACAGAATACTGTATTTTCCCACATATGGCACAGCAGGTATTACAAACACTGAAGTTCTTCCCTGTACTTCTGTTTGCCTTACGTCGCCCTCTTCATTGCACCTGAGGTGGGTTTTTGTTTTCCCAGACCAAGACGTCAGAGCTTCTATAGTTACCACAGCCTTGACCAGACCACTGAATGTGGAGGCTGCTACCAGGAGGACTGAAACTGGTATTTAATAACTTAACTTATTCCCACTGCAGCCATTTTCAACTTAAGTCATGCTAAGGCTGGGAAACCTGACCCAGAGGCAAAACCAACATTACAGCAGAAAATTTCACTTTGATTTTCCAGTTATTAAAATGTCCAGAAATACTGGGAATGGTAAACCACTTGTTTCTACACTTATAATACAACGTTATCAGAGGAGAATATGTGAAATTCATGACGACTATTCCTCTGGGTGTAAACTTGCAAGCGTGCAAAATTAGAAAGAAAACACCTAAAGAGGTTCTGTAGCATCGTACATTAGATAATTTCATTTGGGGGTTTTAAAACTGTGGCGATATAATGTTAGACGTAATGGCATAACCAGTGTCTTTTACCACAAATACTTAAAGCGAATCTCTGGCAGATTATTGTCTCTTATTTATGTTTATTAACCACAATTGAATACAAAATACAGTAACATTAACAAATTCTAGACAATAATGCAAACACAAACTCACACACACACACACACACACACACACACACACACACACACACACACACACACACACACACACACACATACACTTACACACCAACTGTGACAGAATATTGCCACAAATCCTCAAGGAGCCCTCCCCCCTCATAAGGTCATATAGTCCATCCCATACAAAACATTAGCGGATTGACACTATCACACCGGCTATCCGACAGAGCCCCTTTCACACATAATTACAGGCTCTCATTCCCCCACCGAGGGAACAGGTGCAGGGGGAGAGGGAGAATAGTTCAGGCCCACTGTCTCCTTGGGCTTATGGCCTTTTCCTGGCTCTGAGGGGCTTGTATTGACAGAGACAGAGAGGGGACGCCAGCGCCAATAAATCACTGCAAACGTGTAAATGCCAGTGCGCCGCATTCCGCTAAAGAACAGGAGGCCAAACGGCTACAAGTTCCTTTCTCTTTCTGTTGTTTTAAGGCCTGTCTCTTCCTCCTACCAACACACACACACACTGTCCACGCCTGTTTTTCTTCCTCTCCCTCCATCTCTCTCTCTCTCTCTCTCTCTCTCTCTTTCTCTCTCTCTCTCTCTCTCTCTCTCTCTCTCTCTCCTCTCTCTCTCTCTCTCTCTCTCTCTCTCTCTCTCTCTCTCTCCTCTCTCTCTCTCCCTCTCTCCCTCTCTCTCTCTCTCCTCTCTCTCTCTCTCTACTCCCCCAAGCAGCTAATAGCATAATTTGAGGAAGAATGTTCCTGGAGTTTCCTGCGAATTCTGCCATTAGTCATCCAAATGACCTCTGTGTTCCTCCCCTTTCCCTTCCGTGTCACTAGCACAGCGCGGCTTCGGAGCAATGGCTGCCTGGGGAGGAGGGAGGCAAATAGGAACCAGAGGTGAACTGAGTGTGTCAGTGTGTGTGAAGCATGTCTTCAAACTGTACATACTGTATGTGTAGCTTTTCAGTTTATTATTTGTGTCCGCGAGACTTAGATTATTTGTATGCGTGCATATGAAAATCTAACTATGACTGTGTGTGTGTGTGTGTGTGTGTGTGTGTGTGTGTGTGTGTGTGTATGTGTGTGGCTGTGTATGTGAGCTATGCTACTCAATGGGGTGCAGAGGTAGGGCCCCAGTACTTACCCCCTGACACTGAGCTGTTAACTGCGAAAAGCTAAAGAGATGTGTGTGTGTGTGTGTGTTTGTGTGTGTGTGTGTGTGTGTGTGTGTGTGTGTGTGTGTGTGTGTGTGTGTTGTGTGTGTGTGTGTGTGTAAGCAAGAGAGAGAAATAATATTTGTGTCACCACCACCAAATTACTTGTTTATGTTCCTTTCAGCTCTAATAACCGAGGCAATTATTTGCTTTCACAGTACAGTTACTACTTTGGCTGCGAGTCTGTATAAGATTTATTTGGAGTGATTAGACAACAAGACAGAGGGAGAACTAGACCGTTGTTCGGCAAAGTTCCGAGACTTATAAATACATAAACATCATTGTCTGGGATAAGATGGCTTTGCTGTGGGGAGGGTGCAATTAGTTTTGGGGGAGTGAGAGCGAGGGGATGAAGTCAAAAAGCAAACAGGCGTCCACAGATTTAACTCAAGATGATGCAACGTTCACTGGATCTGGAAATAGATTTGAGAATCTGAAACCAATTATTTCCAAGGGAAATTCAGAGAGATTGAGAGTTAGCTTTGTAACAGATGTTTTGTTAACTGGTGATTGACTCTGGATAGGATTATTATTAGCAGCTCCGCTCAGGTTTTCTCAACTTAATCCTCAGCGGATCAGGTAATTGGCAGACCTTGTTCCTTTTACTGCAAAACATTTATGTTAAAATCCTCGGTTCATTTGTCTCATCCGGCAGCAGACGATAAAGAAGGATAAATTGTGTTCATATTGACACAATAGGGGTATAGATGATTTGGATGAGGATTCTTCAAATGCATGCAGCCACTAACCCAGTAGTGGAATGTAACTATGTACAATTTCAGGTACTATTCAAATTAATTCAGCATATATCTGTACTTTATGCTCCAATGCATTTTTACAAAGCATTCTGTTACATGCATTGGTCAACCGATACAATCAGAGTGGTAAGGTAACATTAGACCCCGCCTCCTTCAGCAGGATCCTCACTGGTGAAGAAGAATCACCTGAAATGGGTTTAGGTGACAGCCACATTACTATATTTTCATTTAAAAACCAAGTTTTCACTTGATAGGAGCCTGATGAATCAGCGAAGGCTACGTCGTGATGTAAAAAAATATATTTGTTTGTATTGATTGAGGTTGTGTTGTGAGTATGAGTGTCTTTGCTGTTGTATCATTGCTTTTGAACATCTCAGTTTCTGCCCTTCCAGAAAAAAATGGGTTGTCAAACACGGCGGTGAGCGGCAGCATTTCCAAACTTTGGAAAATACCGTTTTAAACGGCTCTAAAACTTCAGAGTAGTGTGGTTGTTGTGTGGACGTAGCATCAGAAGACGCCTCGGCCATAATGATATATTTGCATAAGGGAATAAGCTACACCCAGCATGTATTTTGAGTTTTAATTCTTAATTTACTCAAGTGAAAAAGTTAATGTGGCACTAAATCTTAAGTAAAATGGTATTTCATCCACTGCTGCACTAACCTCAACATTTCAAAAACGTGACTCACCTCTCAACTACAGCAGCTGTACACTGTGCACCAGAACCTCTGGGCCCCGTGGTGGCACTAAACCGGGGTCTTTACCTATCCACGCACCCCTCCTGTCCTCCATCCCTGCACCCGGAGCCTGTGCACCTCCAAACCCAAACCCACCCTTAACCCCACATCAAAGACCATCAATCTCCCACAGTACAGGGGGAAAGGCAAATATTTAGAGAAGGACTGAGCCCCCATAAATCTGTAGTTGGGGAGAGAGAGAGAACATGATACCCACCCTACTCTTCCAAGCCTCCACCCCCCTACCACCATCATCCCAGTGCCTCAGCGGTGTTATGTCTTGACGGGTAGAGGAAGCCCTGGGAGGCCACAGGAACCGGAGAGGAAGCGAGAGGGAGGTCTGTGCCAACACCAGCGAGGAAGACAATGGAGATTAAGAAGAAGAAAAAAAAGAGAGGGGGAGAGAGCGAACCACCTCCGACACTTAGTAGAGACATACACACTTAGTCAGTCAAACAATAACACACTCTCATACACACAAAAAAAGCGAGCTCCCACACACAAACTCAGCCCACAAGCACACAGTGGTGGGACTCCTCTTCGTGGCCTTTGATTTAGTACGGCTCACAGTTCCACTCGACTGAGACTCTAGAATATTAGCGAGTATTTATGTCCTTTTTCATTTGAAAACAATATGGCTTTCAGTAATAAAGAAAGGAACGCTGCACTGACAGGTCAGGGTTGGGAGGTCACCGGGAGAGTAAATTGGGGGCAGATGAGATCCTGAACAAAGCAAGGCAAACTCCGACAGAAAAACTCCCCGGGTGGAAGATGGAGGCCGCGGCAGCTTGAACAGCTTGAAGGGAGGCTGTGCGTACAGAGAGACAAAGCTATTAGTCTATTATCTAAGAAATGCGGTTTCTATAGCGTTGCTCAGCACAAAGCTTAATGTTTCTACAAGAGAATCAAATAACAACAAACAGAGAAAAGAGTTTGAAGCATCGACTATTCGCTCAGGGTCTTTGTTTCAGAGGTTATCCCTTATCCTACTCTGTGACTCAATTTATGTTGTAAAACAAATGGGGATTATTTTTCTTATCCAACCACAATATCCTCTGCGAGCATTAGTACTGAACACATGTATCATCTGCCTAATGCAATGACTAGAACTGCTTCTGTTTGACATGGTGTCTGACGTCAGATGGTAGTGATGAAGTAACCTTCCTCTTTTGTCTTCTTGTTCATGTTTTTATTTGTCGATGAGTAAGTGCAGTAAGTGTACATTTTATCCATGAAGATGAATATGTGATGAATGAATGTATTTGTTGTTTTGTAATTGTGATTTTTATCCTGACAATTAGACACTATAATGTCCAAGACAAGTTCCCCAATAAATGAAGTAAATCATTCAGCCAAACTTTGTTTGGATATTCACAAATCACAATTTGTCTCATAGGGCTTAACAAGGTGCAGCTTCTGCTGCGCTCCACCTTCAACAAGAAGAAAGAAAAGCTCCCCCAAAAAGTATTAACAGGGAAAACAACATAGAGACCTCAGAGAGAGCCACATGTGAGGGATCCTCTCTCCCAGGACGGACAGAAGTGCAATAGATGCCACGTGTAGCTGAGCACATCGACAAAATTACAATATTTACAACATTGATTAAAATAAACCGTTTTAAGGTATGTTGGTGTTATTTTTTCATTTTTTATGGAAGAAATACATACCCATACACATATGCTGAAGCATGCAATCTCACACAAACACACACACACAAAATAATATATATGTACACATAAATCCTGAAAATATTCAATACAATGTATTAATTATTAAAGTAACCTCCAACAAAAGGACACCTGCACACATGTTGGCATGCACACTAACACACACATGCTCAGAGGTGACTCATGCAGTCAGCTGTCAGAGCCGTGCGAGGGATTTAAGGAGCTTTGTGGGGCTCGGGATGCCCCCACTGACTAAGCAAGAGTCCCAGGGGTGAAGGGCATTGATCCCTGGGCAGAGTGTGCCTCCTGCTCCCCTGACAGACTGGTTGATTGACTTTTCAGCCCCACTGGGAGACAGCAGAAGCAGATAGAGACACACAAATGCCTTAACATCAGTGGGCTTGGTATAGTAATACATGCACAAAAGCACAGTGAAAGCAGGCGAGGGCGAGGACTTGCATAATTTAAATTTAAAATTCCTCAGGCACAAAAGCAAACCTGTGAAGTGAGATACTTTAAACGCTATGTATGCAGCGCACACACACACGCGGATCCACCTTTACCACAGTCAGCACCACAACTGCCATATTCATGAGTGGGATCTGCACTGAGCTGCATTATCATGGCCCAGCCACGCTGCCTTTGTGCTGGCCTTTGTTGGCTTTGCATTCTGTCTCTGCCTCTGTCAAATGTCATGTCTCTGCAGACTCTGCTTTTTGAGCATCAATGTCAATAACCAGACGCACAGTGTTATGGAGGCCTGTCGACCCCTTTGCACAAGACATTTCAGACATTCTTACATCTGTGGTTTGTGTTATTTGCTTCTTTCTTTCTCTACATATCCCAAAACACATCTTCACATCTACTTTTTTTTTATGGTTGCTTTAGTGGGACACTTTTTTCAATCTTAAAGGTCCAGTGTGTAGGATTTAGGTTCTATTGGCAGAAAATTTTGTTTCTTAATCTGTTCACAGAATTACTGATTCCAATAAAATGTTTGTGTGAATTTGGATCAGTGAACGGATGGAGGACTCTAAGATAATCCAAATATAAAAAGCAATGAAGTAATGAAATAAAGATATTAAATAAAAAATTCAAAGTTTCAAAATAATATACAATTTTCACTTTAGAAGTGCTTTCTATATAAATATCATTGAGCTAAGTGCAGGGGCACAGGATGTTTGCACGAGCAAGTGAAAAACTCTGCTGTACCAAGCACCATAACAGTCTTTCCAATTAGGTCATGTACTGCTGCTTAGATCTTGTTATCATATATTTGAAGTAATATACTATTAGTGTAAGAATCCGTGTTTTTTGTAGGAGGAAATTAAAAAGCTTTGATTTGAACTGCAAAAAATATCTTTGACATTGAATTCAGTTTTTGAAACGAGCACATCTGGTCAGGTCACCTGTCATCTGCTTTGGTCACTGGCCCTGGCTCATGACTGCACACTGCCATTCTTATTCATTCTTTATACACAAACGCACACACACACTCACACACGCACACACACACACACACACTAGATGTGCCTGGGGAAGGATAAGGGTTTGGGATGTGCTGGGAATGGGCACCTAATTGCTTCTTGTTGATCCAAATAGCACATCAGAGGCAACGGCACTTCAGTGGACCGCCGAAGAGATCTGCTACGTTGGGCCTGTTCATTACCCTCCTAAACCCCCGGCTCGACCCCTCACTCACACACATATTTCACACACACCTCCGCCCCTCACCTACCCCAGTTTATTGTCCCTGGGGTTTAATTGGAGCGATGTTCTCCATTGTGAGAAGGCTCAATGGCAGTGGAGGGCTCCATTGTCAGGTTGAATGAGGGCAGGAGTGTTCATTAGGTGAGTCTCTGAATAAGGCCTTCTGGAGGTAGGCCACTGAGAGCGGGGGGCTGCCGGGGTACCTCCGGGGTGGGTGAAACTGCATGCTCCTCTCTTCCCTCCTGATCGCTTCTCCTCTTTCTCTCATCTCTTCCTCTCTTCTCCATCCACACAGCTCCCCTGTTCCTCTCCCGCTGTCTTCTCTCCTCAACAGCCTGACGCTTGGCCCTGAAAGGCAGCGGCCGCATTTGTTGGGAGTGCAGGCTTTGTGTGCGGCAGGAGGATGAATCGCAGGAGAAGAAGGGAGACGGGGATCAAAGACGGCCCACAGAAAAAGCAAGGACCCTCTCCTCTGATGGAGGGAGAAAGGGAACCGATGAGGCTTGGCCCGAGAGACGTTTCATCATTCGTCCGTGTGCATTTGGACCCTGCTCCTCACTGGTGGTCCCACCAAACACTGCCGTAAAAGTGATACTTCATTGATCCCTGTTGGAAATACTCTTTACACTTGCCCTCACCCGGAGCAACAAACCCCAGAAACTCCAGGGCTGGCCCTTTCTCCTGGACACTGATGGGCCACCCTGCCAAACTGCAAAATCTATACGAGCAGAAAAAAACTTGGCAGCGAGGAAAGAGAGATGACTGTCTGGCCCCTGTGATTCAACTGACAGGTTCAAAAAAAGTTTTAAAATTTCATACTCGGAAAAATTGATACGCGTGCAAAATGAGGCGTCATCACAGTGCTAATAAATATAAAAACGGAGGGAGAGGAAACAGGTGGGCATTTCCGTATGTCCCACAGCTGGAATTGGCAGCATCCCCTCTGGCCCACTGCCAGGTCTATACTGCTGTTCTCCAGACAGAATATGTCACAGATTACAAAGATTTACCACTCAAACATATTTCTGTTTCTCTTTTGCCTCCATTTGGGAATGGGCTTGTTTGACATTAAATAAAACCCATTTAAAATCTATTTAAAAAGATAAATTTCCAATCAGCTCTTTCGCAATTGACCTTAAAATGTGTAATTTAGCGTAGAAAAGTACACACCATTTACTCTCAGTGCGGCCGTGAAGCTGAGATGGAAAGCTTTTAATGTAGGGATCCGGTGCCAGCACTCGCTGTGACTGCAACATTTCTCATTCCAGACTGCTGGGCCGAAACATTTAAGCTTCCACAGAGCTGACAGCTTCTGGCAGACCACCGCCGGCCGGCCCTCAAGCCGCTGCCAGTGGCTGAGTGCTCTGTTGTGAGCGTGGCGTGCAGTTGGACGACGTCTGTGTGACAGACTCGACTTTCACACTGACCAGAGCCCCTTTCGCCCACTCCCTGCCCAGCCGCTGATGTCATCATCCCGTCGCCACACACACACACATGCATGCATACACACAAACACACGCAAGGAACGTCTCTGCTCCTCCATTCTCCCTTAGCCACTACCTTCCGCTGTTTACATTTCTGTTACGGCCCAAAAACAATACCAGACATCTTGGTCACCACACACACACACACACACACACGCTCTCAGCACACAGGCCCAACCTTACACTTAATGCTAATCTGACATCATCAGTGGAGTGTGTAGAGTTACACAGGCTCATGTGTACACACAGAGCCAAGTCTCGGAACTGTGTTATTGCTGCCACACACAAACACATATTACTGCTGCTTAACAAGGGTGCGTTCAGGTTTCTGAAACAGGATGATTCATCTGTCTTTCAGCTCGGCTCTGCAGCTCCCTGACTTCAAACAGGCTCCTTTTCCTCTGCTCTCCTTCTCTGACACTATTTATTTTTCCTGTCTGAGCGGCTCACATGACGCCCTGCATGGACAGTGTAGCGTCTCCCTCCTGCCCCAGGTTGTCACAGTGCTGCACAGGCGCAGGCACACGTCAACACGCACACACAGAATCTATAATGCAGGTGTGAATACAAATTCACTCGCAGCAGCACAGTGACGCATTGGTGCACCACCCACAGCGCTCGGGACTATATGTGGTCACTTAAAGGTGTTTGGCCGATGTTAATGTTTGCGATATTCATTTAAACACACAAATCCGCAGTGAGGCGGCCTGTGGGTGTGGGTCTGTGTTCTGAGTCCCCGGTGATGGTCTCCTGACCCTTCCTGTTTAGCCTGGGTGCCTGGCCACACATAAACACTCCCCTGCTCCAGGATATGTGGACGTATGGTGGTGTGGGGAGGGGGGCAATGGTCATGGCTTCAATCCCACTGGAAAGCCACCTCCGAGCAGGCCAGTGTCCAGACTGGGAGAGAGACAGGGTGGAGCTGTGTGGAGGAAAGATCCTTAACCTGAACTCACCCCAAAACTAAACTCACACTTTCCTCTCTGTGCGTAAAGATACCATATGGATATTTGGTGTACACAAACAAAGTCACACGCTGTTTATCTTCAGTGTTTCCTGCGTGTCTCTTTGTGTGTGTGTGTGTGTGTGTGTGTGTGTGTGTGTGTGTGTTTGTGTGTGTAGCGTATTCCTTTGTGTATACACATATATGTTGTCCACAATAAGATAAGATAATCCTTTTTTAAGTCCTACATTTGAGTCAAAATAGGCATCAGTAGGTAATAAGTAACATGCAATATTTAAGTGTAAGGAATATAAAAATATATAAGAATATAAATGGAATTAAACTAATAAATACAGTATAAAGACAGGAAAATATGTGCACTAGGTGACACTGTATCCCTTTAATTATTTTAATTCAACCAAATAAACCTTAAGATACACTGTCAATAACTACTCATGTGCAAAACAATTTATTCACGCATTTGATATAGCTCTTTAGTTGGAACAACTGGAGTTGAAGGGCCACAGACATAATAGGGAGGGATGGTTTTTGTCTCCTCCTTTAATTAGAAATTACTTATTTCAAAAGATTTTTAATGTTTTACCTTTTTTATGCTTTTATGCTAAAGAACAATGAATGACATCTGTATATGAAAATGAACTATACCAATAAAATTGCCTTGTCTTTCCTTCTCATGTGATTTATATGGATATTAGCTTTGCTTTTGCAACAGTAATGTTACATTACTTTAAGACAGACTGATGTGCCACCTGTTGTGATTGTATACTTTTCAAATTTAATAGACACAAATAATAATGTTGTCGTAGTTTTAAAAGTTGAATTTGACAGCTATTTGATGATAGTGATATATGTCCTTAATGTCTTTTACACAACAGTTTTGCAAATCACCCATTCACACACACATTCATACAGTGCATCTATGTGCATCTATCACATATCCCACACTCCTGGCACAGCTGTCAAGAGCAAATTGGGGTTCTGTAGCTCGACCCTTTGGTCAGTGGACAATCCGCTCTACCCCCTGAGCCACAGCCGCCCATGTTTGCATGCGTGTGCGGGAGGGCACCACAGACTGAACAGTTTACAAAGATGAACAGGAAGAACAACTTCCCTGCCCAGCTCTGCCACCATCCTCACTCTGATCACAGGGACGGATTTGGTCGGAGATAATGAATTCAAGAGCACAAACCCAGCGTCGCCGCGCCCAGCTCTCTCTCATCTCTGACATGGAGGGAAACCACTGTGACACCATGTGCAGGGGCCACAGAGGGACCACACAGCAGAGGCTCAACCAGTCCTCAGCATGAACATCTAGTTATGGTCTGAGAATGATAAGATGTTATGGTAAAGTGCACACTATGGGCTGTGTGTTCCCAGATTGATCATGGTAAAAGTCCCGCTCTGGCTGCACCAATGGACACATCAATGGATCGTTGGCCTTCCTGCCAGGGTTTGAATCCATGCATGCATAATATCCTAGTAGTTAATATTTACTGTCAAAAACAATGTATGATTATGAACCCAAACATGTTTCCAGATCACTGCCACTGGGAAGAAGTGATGCAAGACTGTCATACACTCATGTGAATGGCAGTCATGTCAGATGTGCTGAAAGGAACACCGGCTCTGGTGTGTATGTGTGCGCATGAGCGTGTGTGCGAATCACTCGAGCATTGGCTTACATGTCAACGCATTTCCATGTGTTCGAATTACAAACTGAGGCGACTTGGCAACACTTGTCCCCTGTAGCACTGTGAGAACGTTTCGCAGGCTGTTGCGTAAAGTTCTCCAGTTTGTTTGTTTGCTCATGCCTCGGTACCATAAAAAACTCTGGGACGGGCCATTGGCACCGCCCTGTTTACATGCCGAGGCTGCGACCCGAAAGAGAGATGAAGCAGAGCAAAGTCTGGGGAACAAATGTTTCCCCACGCTACCTCACCACAGAAGGGCACTGATTAGGGCCACCATGGGGAGTCTGACGTGTGAACGACTGGCTGTGGTGGGACCGGGGGGTGGGGTGTAGAGAGAGGCTGCAGGGATCCCAGGCGTCATGTGAGGGTCTGGTGTATGACAAGACAACTTATAATCCCGCATCTTCCCTCTTCCTCCTCCTCCTGAATCCTGCATTTAGCCACATCACACAGCCTGCCGTACAGGAAGTACAGGAGAGTCTTGAAAGACTGTGACATGGAAAGAAGAGGAGAGAAAGACGGGGAGGCAGGAAAGAGGAAATAGAAAAGAAAAGGATAAATGCATCTCCTCCAGCAGCGAATATCCTGTCTGAAGGAGTGCCATCTGGGGACGAACGTTGAAAGGGAGAGGGTAGAAAAAGGGAGCAGAGCGCCGAGGCTGGGGTCCGCAAGAGAGGGAAGGTGGGAGTCCAGCTGGGTCCCATTAGAGCTGGACCACATGCGCCTGCGGGGTTGTAGTGGTGGACCGAAGGGGCAGGAGGGAGCAGAGAGGGCAGCGGGGAGGAAGTGCTGAGAGCGATGGGCCTAGACCCTGTGCAGCTTTATTAGGCCTGTCGTCTGCTCTCCTCAGCGGGGCCGCTCACACCCCCCTGCAACACCCGCCGCCCTACCTTAACTCCCAACCCTCCTCTGCCCTCCAGCACCGCCAGAGCAGAACAGTATAAAACTATTAGAAGGAGGGAGACGGGACCAGACCACCCAGACACACACACACACACACACACACACATACATAATGGCTACCAGGAGGAGGCCCCAGCATGAGAGTTGTAGCTGGAAAAGGAGAGGGACATTTAGATAGACAAAGACACACACTACTATGACACATATTAAAGTGGGGTGCATGTGTTACAGCGACCGATCAGTCTGCCATTCAACCGTCACACACAGATTTGGATGTTTGTCTCTTTAATTTGAGACAATTTGGTATAAACTCTTAAATATTTGCATTGTGTGTGTGTGTGTGTGTGTGTGTGTGTGTGTGTGTGTGTGTGTGTGTGTGTGTGTGTGTTTGTGTGTGTTGTGTGTGTGTGTGTGTGTGTGTGTGTGTGTGTGTGTGTGCGTGTGTGTGTGTGTGTGTGTTTGTGTGTGTGTGTGTGGTTGTCTGCCATGACCACCTGTGGGCCTCTCTCCCCTTGTGGATGAGAGAGGTGCAGATGTTCAAGGCAGTGTGTGTGCGTGTGTGTGTGTGTGTGTGTGTGTGAGAGAGAGCGAAAGAGAGAGACAGAGAGAGAGACAGAGAGAGGGGAGAAAAGAAGACAGACAGAGACAGACAGAGAGACAGACAGACATTATTTACATATATTCTGGTTATACTTCACAGTATATCATATCTGACATGCCTGCTTCCGCCCCCTGATTTCCTACCACCCATCCCTCCATCCCGCCATTGCTCCATCCCCCTATCCATCCATCCATCCATCCATTGCCCCCAAGGGGACGTGTGAGAAAAGCCCGTCTGGAATCTGAGTGCTTCCTGAGATGCTGACCGGCACCGTGGATGGATGTGTGGGCTTTGTTGGATGAGGGTGATCATCCTCCGGGTTCGCAGACGGATAATGAGCCTTAAGACGGAGAGCTGTTGGTCTTGCATGTCAACATTAGCATACTGAGCTCAAATTGTCTGAGGGCTGCAGGAAACCTCTGGTCCAACTGCATTGCAAGTGTAGTGATCAGAGAAACTGATGGTGCCCCACAGTGGCTGCTCATCAAAAGCACCTGAAGAAGATAATTATTTTCTCTGCTCATACATCAAGAAACCAAGAAAATATAAGTAAAGATAAATTATAATGATGTAAATCATGAATTGCAGATAATCAAGAAAATGTACAAGCTAAACAAATTGTAGATATAAAACATGATAAATAACTTGTTTAAAATAAAGAAAAATAAGATTTTTATCACAAGTTTTTAAAAAGAAGATTTCATTAAAATGGAATTATTTATCCACAACATTACCTTTATAAAGATCTACTGAGCAACTCCTCGCCCACACTAAGTGTGAGGTGTGTCACAGCATATTTGCTTGTTGATGTGTTCGCCCCCCCCGATCCATGTCAGGACAGACAATGTTATGAGGGTTAATGTTTTAGCCATTCAATCATTAAGGTGTTTTATACAGCCAGGCCCTCGACCTCCCTCTCTCTCTCCGCTCTCTCTCTCTCTCTCTCTCTCTCTCTCTCTCTCTCTCTCTCTCTCTCTCTCTCTCATCTCTCTCTCTCACATAAAAAAAATAATATTTGTCTTTCCAACTGTACTGTGGACCTCAAAGTCCTCATGTTTTATTTCTGTCAGAGCAGTAAAAACCTGCTCCTCCTGCCAACCTACTTCCACCATGAGCTGTTCTGTAACTGTGCATGTGTTTGTGTGGTCACAGTATATTGTTTTGGGGAACACCAATTTATGAAGTTACATTATGGGCTTCCCGATCAGGAACAAAATGTCTGCATAATCAATAAATTGTGAGGTAAAGCAATGTTTAAATATTAGGGTCCGAAAAGTCTAGCTCTCAGGGTTAGGCTCAGTAAGTCTCCAGGGAATTCAAGTATAGTGTAAATGTAATGATGTACGCCTCTGAAGTCATGGCAACATGACTCGTTGTGTGCCTATTCTTAAATTAAATCTATTCATCTATAAATCTGTATACAGTTCCAGGAGAAGAGAGGAGACAATGCAACAACATGAAGAGAACTGAAAAGAATGAATGTGTGTGTGTGTGTGTTTTTTTTGTGTGTTTTGTGAGTGACAAGAACTTAGCCCAGTCTCCTCCAGAGCTGCTCATTCACAACATCACCAACATTAAAAGTCCTTGTGTTTTTTTGAGGGTTAACAGAGTTAAACCAGACGATGCGATTCATGGCCTGAATCCCCGGTGTACCCCGTTCTGTTTTATATTCTCCAGGATGAGAGCTTACTTGGTTGTGCTGATTCTCACCAGATTCATTTTTTAATTATGTGGTTCTTGCATTAATTTACATCCAGTTAGTGTGTCACTGAATCTGGTTAAAAATCAAATGGATCTGAGCGGTTATGCATTTTCCAGAGTCCAAAGAAAATCGTTGAGGGTAATGTACAGTCATCTCTAATGAGGGGCACGCAGCTGCTCTCTCGCCTTTATTCCCCAAAGCTATAGAGGGGAGATGTTGCAGCTGAACTGGGCTGGACTGAATGAGATGTACAGGCTACTGTGTGTGTTATAGAGTAATGCACTCAGCCTGGACTGAATGAGCTGAGGAGGAGAAGGGAGAAAGTTGCTTTGAAGCAGCTGTGAATGAAGACTCTGAACCCACAGCTGAGATCAACGTGGTGATAGAGAGAAATTGGCCTCCTACCACCGATAATCAGGGCTTTGACTGAGACGCTGCTGAGCTGAGTGACCCCACGGCTAAAACCTTGTTATTTCTTTGTCACTCACACCTGACTGTGTAAATACAGCGTGTGTTCTTTTCATTATAGTGACAAACTGGTTCCAGGCAACACAATGAAGATAGTTCAACATTATATGTTCGGATTTTAAGTTAAATGTTTTACATAGGCAATTATTATTTTTTTATTATAAACATGTAGATAATCTTGTTTCAACTTGAATTCTTAAAAAAAATTAAATGTCATGGTACTTGGAATCTCACTCCATAGATCAAATTAACTGTATTTCCAAAGGAATAACTAGCTTTTCCTCAGCTGCTTCTAAGTGTTTATGCATGAGACCATAACATTCTCCACAAGAGCATCCTTAACGCCGCCTCATTAACTAATCCAACTAGAGTCACAGACATACGAGGGGAGATGCCTCATAGAGACGACAAGATGAGAGAAGAGCCTTCATCCCTGTGCAGCAACACAGGCTTCAACTGGGTGAGTGATCGGGATCCTTATTTATAAAAGTTTCTCATGAGTAAATTTGCTCGATGTCAAAGTTCAGATTTATAAGAGATTTAAAGAAGGGCTGATGTCTAAATCAACACTTACAAACTGGAAACGACAAATAACGCTCTGTGGTTTTATGACTCTGCCAAACATTTTTAGTCTGCTTACATCCTTTTTTTTCCGACTCATATGAGGTCGCCGTGACCTTTGACCTAGGAGCAATGAAATCTAATCAGTTCATCTTTGAGTCCGAGAGACAACGGGTCAACGTTTGAGGAAATTCCCTAAAAGGCAGTCTTGAGATATCTGATTCAAAGGACCAAAATCATGTTCGGTGAGTCCACTGTGATCTTGACCTTAGACCTTTCACCACTTAAACTAATCAGTTAATCTTTGAATCTAGCCGAAAATTTGTGCAACATTTGATGGGATTCTTTTGAAGCAAGTTTTGTGAGGTCACGGTGGCCTTGACCTTTGACCGCACAATTCTAGTCAGGCCATTCTTGTGAACAAATTCCCTACAGGTGTTCTTGAAATATCCCATCCCACAAGAACATGACTTTAACATGACCTGGACCTGCCACCACCAAAATGTGATCAATTCATCTTTGAGTCCAAGTGAAGGTTATTACTACTTTTGAAGACATTTCTGAAAAGTGTTCCTGAAATGTTGCAATCACACAACCCAAAATGTGTTTAGCAAGGTCACCGTGACCTTGATCCTTCTTCTCTGAACATCAAGATCGAATCCAATTGTGTCAAATTTAAAGGAAATGCCCTCAAGAGTTTCTTGAGATGTTGTGTTTCCAAGAGAGGGACCGGCACACAATCAAAACAAGATGATGCCTCCAGCACTGAGACACAAAATGGTGACCTTAAAGTTGACCTTTTTGTGCTAGATTGGTGGAATTTTTGTGTTGATTTATTTAATTATGTGTTAATTATTCTAAAAGAAACTCAAAGAGATAGCATAAATAACAGCTTATCATTTTATGGTGAGATTGAGAGGCAGGTTGATGGAGTGTGTCAGGGGTCTGCTTTGTTATGGGTATGGATTTGAGAGCGCTGGTGAACATTAATGACCAATGTGTCATCCACTTGTGTGCTCAAGCATTAGAGTACAGTCACATAATGGAGGATCTCAAGTGTTTGTATCAGGATTTTTCTTCAGAGTAGCTGCTGATGAATGGGGGGTGTTTTTGGATGCAACCAATAGTATTACTTCATCACTTAGACCTGCAGAGAGCAGAGTTACATTGTGAGGAAGGCAAATGTTCTGCAGCATGTTTGGTGGATTTATTGTCGGCGGGTTCTATATAACGATGATGAAATCCAAGACAAACAGCAACTCTCTGGGTAATTTCTGTTAAACATAAACTCATGACTTCTTTCCTTGCTTTTACCACCCGGATAACATACGTCTGTTTTAGTGTTGTTAGTCTCTCTGTGTTCCCCTAAATCCTCATTACACACAGATCGTTCCTCTGTCTGATCGCCTCTTTTAATCTACTTCCAATTCTACTTCCTTTGTACATTAACTCTTATCTGGTAAATTGCAGTGTAGGAGGAAGAAGTCAAACATTTTACTTCATTAAAAGTACAAATAAAAAGACAAAAATGTGCTCTAGTAAAATCAAAATCCACTTTCCTACTTGAGTAAAAGTTAAATAAAAGTACTTGCAGGGTGTAGCCTATTCTCTCACGCAACAGCCGACAGACATCATTAACTATACTATTCAATACTGTTCTGCATATTCTGTTTAATACAAGAATAATAAGGACATTGATAATAATAAAAAATACTGAAATCACTTTGTCATAAAAATGTATCTTTGAGTCTCGGCCTCTTCCGAATCCATTTCACTTGTTTTCTTCACCAGTTATTCTGCTGCTGCACGAGGCGGGGTCTAATGTCACCTTTGCGCTCTGATTGGATCAGTGGACCAGTTCCACTCTAAATATTGAAACATTTTTAAAGGTGCTAAAAAACACAAGAAGATGAGTAGAAGGTACAGATATTAGAGTAAAAGTGCAAAGTACCCGATAATAATCTTCTCAAGTAAAGTACAGACAGAAATTGTGCTTAAAACTGAAATATAGTTGTGTAAATATTTATGTAATGTGTCCAGTAGATGGGCGTCTCCGCTGACAGCAAGACATCGGGTGACAGCTGTCTGTTAACGGTGGTAACACTAAGCTCAGGCAAACTTCAGCTGACACACACACGCACACGCACACCGAGACTGAAACATGTCTCACCGTGATATGAGCTGTTGTATTTCACACCTTATCAGATTTAGATTCTTTGAACAACAGCCATCTGCAGCTACTGCAGAATGAGATGCCAGGCCTGGCTCTCCCTTATCAGCTGTTTTACAGCCAGTAAACATAAATGCTGGCCACCATTTCTACTCTTAGATCAATCACCATCATCTCCATCTCAGCTCCGAGGCCAGGGCGTTACTCCACAGGTGCTGGTGACAGAGCAGCACCCACTGCAGCTGGTTAGGACTCACCAACCTGTCCAAGTCTGTGATGGCTCACTGTACCACCCTGCTGCCTGTCTGTCTGTGGGTGTCACTTCCTTGTCTCCTCTCTGAGGGACCATACATCTGTGTGGGCTAGAATTAGGAGCAAGTGAAGTGATGACTGTGGAGTCGTATGTCAAACCGTTTGTTAAATCCATCGAGCCTATATATAACTCCGACCGGCCAGCAATGCTAAGCAAACACACGTCCAAATAGACACACACAAGTTAAGAAGTCAACAGAAATGCATCTCTGCCTATGGCAAATATTATGCATTAACTTTTTATGGTTCAGTGAGTCGAGGTTATGCAGCATTCATGCAGTTTTATGATGGTGCAATCTGCTGAAGAATCACAGGGGCAACAGACAGTGAGGGACCATGGCAGAAGAAGCAAAGGTACAAGAGGAGGTTTTTGACGACACATCCATTCAGCCCCGTGATGGAATTTCACAATAATATTAACATGAAACTTATATATTTTTTTCATTTATTGGCTGTCTCATGTGCCCTTCTAGAAGATAAATTGAATATTATTCAATATAATAACAAGCAGATGCTTATTATGTCAGCACATTATTAACACCGAGTTGATTCAAAAAATGCTTTCATTATTTCATCATTATTTCAATGTTTTTGCATTTTTTTGTGCACTTTTCTGCTGACAAATCTGTTTATAAAAGTCCTGGGGAAACGGATAGTTAAGTGGTTACAAAAAAAGAAAGAAAGAAAGCAAACAAAACAAGAAGAAAGAAGAAAAATCATTTCATCCAAGTAAGAGCCACTTGGGGAATTCGGTTGAATTTAGCATTTATTTTCTTCAAACTGAATCCATCATTATCTATGAAAACTTAAAGCCTGAGCCCAAAAACAACTTTAAAAAACAAACAAAGAGACACAGAGTGAGAGGAGAGGACAGCCAGCCAGGGAGGGGGTTGATGTTTGTGAAGGGGAACATAAAGTGGCAGGCTGAGTATTCAGTGTCAGAGCCGGGTTAGGTTTCCAGCTTCAGCGTTGTCAACACTTTCACTCCTCCGCCCGGCTCTGCGTCACTCTGTGGCCCACCACGCACCGGGGCAGGAGTGGGTTCGCCCTAAGAACAGGAGCTGGCGCATAGACCCCGTGCCAAAACCACTCCAACTTTACAACACATGGAACCTGCGAACATGACACCGGCACTTGGTGGAAAACAGCATGCAGGACTGATTCTGTCACGGCCCAGGCCATCTGAAATGAATGTTCTCGCCCCACATCGCTTGATCTTGTTGATCCGTCCCTTCACTCCTGCCAGGTTTGGATTTCCGTCCTCACAAACACATTTCGTCACACATGAAGTCTCTGGATCAAAGCCTAATAAATTTACAACACTTCACTTCTGACTGTGTTTAGCTGATGCAGGACTACTTACCATGTGTGCATGTGACAGAGAGATCCGCTGGAGAGACGCGGAGGGATCCGAGGATCAAAGGTGTAGGGTGTGGATGGAATGAGAGACAGAGCTGGGAGGGGAGATATGAAGAAAATGTTTCTCAGAGTAATACCGAAGGAGCGAGAACATGTGTGCTTGTTTAATATTGGTGTGGGAAGTCGATAGGAGGGTGGTTACAGGATGAGAGGGAGTAGTGTCTGTGGCAGCCCGTGTTTAGATTCAGCAGCGTCTGATGACGATTAGCTGTTCTTGATTGTGGCTACAAGCTGCCCTCACTGCTGCTACAGCCTGAATAAGGATTTTTTCTTATAAAGTTTGATGGATGGATGGATCATGGATGAAAGCAAATGTTAATTTAATCTTTAATACTCATTTAATTCACCCAAAACACTGTCTGCTTGCTAAACCACAATATCTCATATTGTATTTCTGAAGGTTATATACAGATTGAGTCCTGTGGGGGTGGCGTATTTGGAGATGTAATATGTAATGAGTTACTTATTCCATAAATCAGTGATTAGTGAGGGTTAGGGTTAATTTATCGAGTTTATTTAGACACTAATACTATGTCATTCACGTTTTAGCTTGATATCAAAAGTAATCTCTGCCCATACCATAGACTGTAAATAAAGATGGAGGACATTTCTTCTCTTCGTCCCATTATCCAGAAATGAAGCCAAAATATCCTCGATACAAACGCAGCCATCTTGGACATTTGGAGCCTTTCCAGTAGCGATCATGGAATGATGGAGTGGTAGCAAGGTCCAGCTGTCTCAGCTGTCAATCACTCTGTTTTTATTGCATCAATAAACTAGTTAAAACCAGACATACTGGTAAAGATTACACTTGAATGTCAGTTTGCTAAGAACTACCAAAACTGACTGAAACCGTCTTTGAGAAAAATGTATTCGACATTTGTTGAGCCGTAACTGACGATAAGTGCTGGAAACACTTTTTTTTTAACACGCATTTAATCGTTATCTAAAGCTTCTACTAATGACACATGAAAGTGACGTCAGTCCTTTGATCGAACTCTCAGCAAGAAAGTGAAAAAACAGAAAATGTCAAACTAGACCTTAAACGGTATCTTCCCACATCCCTAAACTCAATATAAGTTTCTGCTCGCTGTGTTTTTATAAGCAAGAGTCTATATGAAGTGAGGCACTTAAGCTTTCAATGCTTGATGCCTTTTTTATTAAGCCTGGGTATTTTATGGTCAAGAGGAATGAATTATATTGGCTAAACGCAGTCTGTTGTTTTAGGACCCGTGCGGCTACGCGATTAGAGTAGTCATTTTGGTCTACACCTCATTCTGCAGCCCATAAAGAGCAAAACCTCAGAGAATGTGCATGTCTAAGCTCTGTGTGGAATAACAATGACACAAGAATAGAAGCAGAAGTCTGCGGGAAAAGAAAACTGATTGAAAAACATGTACAGAAAAAAAGAAAAAGAAAAGGAGGACGGATCCGACGGCCTTGAGGGGAATATGAGATGCTTTTGATTATTCCCACGGTCAAATACTTAGCATACGGAACCCTCCCTGACTTTCTTATATGCACACACAGCCATTAACACGCACGTAAACACACACACAGGTTGCCGATCATGCTGACCACCCAGCCAGTGCCCCCTGGCCCCCACCTCTCACCTCGCTCAGGGGCGCTGTAGCTGAGAAAAACTACACCGTTCACTTCCTCCCGCTGCCCTCCTCCTCCGCTTTTCCTCTCGATACCTAGTTCCTCATTCGCTCCCTCCCTCCCTCCCTCCCTCAGTGCTCCCATTCATGTTGTAACAACTCGTAAAGGAAGGAGACTTTGACCCCCCTCAGTAAAAAGTTCTCAATCCCCGCCGTTTATCTGCTGCTTGTAGGAGGGTTAGGCAAACTCAGGCCTGAGATGACTTCCTGTTCAAAGTTCCATCGTAAATGTCCAAACTGTGAGAAGAGGTTTTAGTGAAATAAACTACAGACTTGTACCATAACACTTAAAAACTGTGGTGGACCCTACGGCCTATTGCTAAAAAGGAGGGTCAAATTATGGGGCCACAAAAAGTAAATGATCCCAATTTCTAGAAAATAAAATCAACATGGCAATGACTAGGTTTACATTGACATCAATATCTCAACTGTTGACCTTATACTGAACAAGACATTATTTGAATTATGGTGTTGACCTGAGTTGCAAGTAGAATATTCACATACATAGAATATATACATGTTACAGAGTCTGATTATGACTCATGCTTCACAACGCCGTTATGTCAAATGTTTTTCTGAAAGCTTTATAACCACAAACTGAAATAGTTTAATGCACACTGCTAGAGTATAATATGTCATTTTCTTTTCCATCTTATTTACAACCAGGGCTATAGCTTCATCAAGTATTCAGCCGTATGCTGACGTTACAAAATGCTGTAAAAGCTCCAATAGGACATTAAGACATAAATAGAATCTAAGTTCATAGTACTCTACGTCTTCATTTGATAAATATTTATTAGGGTGTGATCTTATTCTAGCTAAGGTCATCCAGAAAATGCTGTTTACATGGCATTGTCTTATTAAGACAATTTTCCTGATCGGATTATATTGGAATAACATGATCAAAGACTACTGGACTAAAGCAGTGATGCATTAAATCTTGACGATCAAAATGGTTTAAACTGCTTTTCTAAAGATCTGTAACATACGTATACATCACTCTGCATATTGAGTAAATTCTACCTTATAAAAACATTAAAACGACAACAACCTTAAATATGTAAATTTCACATTTGTCCTGATCTGTTATTTTTTTCTAGAACGATTGGTTGAAAATCTCTTCACTTGCGTAACAAGGTCATTTCACATTTTACTGCAAATATCATGTTTTCAACTATAGCTTTTAAAAGAGGCTGCTGATCACAACCTCTCAGTCTGGTGATGCATGTGGTGAGGCAGAGTACGCCTGCCCTCGACATTCAACCTGGATGTTTTTCAATTGAAGCGGCAGACGAGGCCATGTGTGTGTTTTTCGGTGTACGTCGTTGTGGTGTGTTGTCGAGATGAGATTTCACTCTTCAGCCCTACAGCGGGTGACGTGCCAAACCCAAAGCGCCTGCCATCGGCCGCGCATGAATAGAGAAGGTTTGATGATGCGCATCCAAGTTCAGCCACAGCTCTGTATCAATATTCTCCCTTTTTGAAGAGCTGTACAGTGAATCCATTTAGGGGGGAGCGGTGCAATATAACACACAAAGAGCTGTCTGTCAGGAGTTCAAACTCATCTGAGAGTGAACCTTCCTGTATGGGATGAAGATATATGATCATTGTATTGTTCAACATCCACCTGGGTTTGCATGATGAGAATTCCTGAAGTTGCTGGATTTGTTTTGTTGGTGACAGAGGTGCGTCACTTTTAAGAAGAAAATATGTAACAATTATTTATTAAAATGTTATAAAAGAACTAGACCTACGTTATCTATTTTGTTAACTTGTGTTCTTACATCATCCAGATAAATCCCAGATGTTATATCTCATCTTGGTCGCCTTTTAATTACACCATATCCTCTTTACCTGTGGCTTTGACAGGTCTAAAACTTAACTCATGACCACAACTCCCATGACCCCACGCTGTTTCATGACATCATCAAACTACGTTTTTTTGTTATGTTTTGATTGACAGACCCCGAGCAGCAAAATTTACATATTGTGAGTTGAAAGACTCCTGACCTCTCTGGGGATGCCACTAATAAAAACATTTTTTTTATGTTGAAATGCTAAAATCTATGAAACATTTTCTTTTAACGTAATATATATGGAACAAATTTAAATGTGGTTGTTTGCAATGTCTTGATGCTTTTCTCTGAACACATGCACGTAAAGAGAAGCTACTAACCTTTTAACAAACACCCACACGTTACACTCATGAGAAATGATAGTTACTGTTACTTTGACACAATGAAATATGATGGATCTGCTTCACGTTATGTTTTAACTTTGGATAGAATTACTTCGGCTTTCAGCAGTCGCAATAATCACATAATGGTTATTCATCCTGGTTCAACTTTGACCTGTACTTCCTGCAGCTGTGTGTTCTGTGCAGTGTAAATTTATAACAGTTATAATGGGTGCATTCAGTTTGGTTCATCTTCAGCTGATAACACATAATGTGCTTGTAAAGAAAAATTATGCTTTCATTATTTCGGTCGGACAGCAAGACAGACGAGCACGGAGAGAGAGAGGTGAATGAAGACAAAGAAAAACCTGCACGAAGAGAGTTTGACAAGACAAGTCAGACAGTCTTAGTAAAGGCAGCCAAAGCCACATGTGAGAGCAGCAACAGTGGAACCAAACACAGGTCAGAGGTCAGCTGAGATTTGGATTTCCGGCTTCTAGGCCCCAGAGGAGCTCAAACACGCCTCCGTCGCCCCATCGAACCGTCGTCTCTGCCTGGATCACTTCTGCACCACATCTTCTGGTGGAAGCACACCTGTGTTTCTCTGAGCTGCGACTGCACCAGTTCTGTTTCAGTGACACTGTCTTCATGTTGTTAATCAACTTACTGAAGGTCCGGCCAGTGGGATTGATTAGCAAAAAAGTTAAAAACAAGATGTTGAGTTATAAAAGACTGCATTTTGTATTTTGGGTGAGACAGAAGATCATATTTTGAGATATCCACTTAGGATCTGAGATTAATTAATTAAGAAAAGAATGTATAGATTCATTAATGCTGAAAATAATTAAGTGTTGCAGCCTTCATTTTATGCTATTTCTCGCCACAAAATAACTCAAATAAAAATAACGAACCTCTTGTACTTGTTCACAAAGTATGCAATAATCACCTCCTCCATTAAAAGGTTATTCAGATGCTGATGACTCTGTGAAGAACCATTCTGCGGAACCATTTTTTTTCTTTGAGTGACGATGAGAAGTACAATGTTGATGGTTTTATGTCATTGTTCATGACCTTTTCCATCTATGTAATAGGGTAAGTGTTAATGAAAATGAAACAACAGGTATGTGTGTCTCTCTCCATTCCTGCTAAGACAAACACACAGCCTTCACTTTTGCCGTTTTCAGAGATGAACTCCACAGAATGTCCGCACAATGGGGAGTCCAGAACTGGTAGGTTTCATTTTGGCCTCTGTCACGTCATAGAAACGTCATCAACACATTTAATGGCTCTCATGTATCTGCCAGATAATCTCCTGCTTTTTTCTCACATGAGCTCATTCGGGCATTATCCACAGTACTTCTAGGGGGCTGGCAGGAAACACTCAGAAGAATGTCTGGAGGCTCTGACTTGTTGCATTCTCACTTTCAGACCCTTCGGAGATTATCCGGAGTTCTGTGAATGTCTGAAAGCAGCTTAGTCTCTATGTATGTTCACACATGTGTGTTATGCATACATGTCATCGTTTGCATTACTTTTGTCTGGGTACACGTGTGTGTTTTTGTATGTCCTACGAGTGTGTGTGTGTGTGTGTGTGCGTGTGTTTATGTGGGGGCTGCTCCCAGTGCAGCACTCTTTATAAACACATCAGTTGGGCTGACAGTGCACAGTGGGAGGGAGAGCGAGCCTTGAGACAGCCTGGGACAGAGGCCTCATAAAAAATCACTTCTAATTTATTTCCCTCCAAATTGGAAAGTGCACGCTCACACCTGACTAAATCATCACGCGTCAACTGGAGACGGCCCCCCACTGCACGCTGACGAAACCCGATCCCAGTTTTGCCGCGCAGGACCAAGCCAGGCCTGGCAGAGAAAACACAGTGTCACGGTGCATACATACACACTCCGTAATGGCTTCAGCAGATGTGCTGCTCCCGATAGCCCCTCTAAAGCCCTCTCCCACCCCACTGCCTCCTTCCTGCGCGCCCGATTCCAGCCCCCGCTGGCCAACGGGGCTTTATCCGATTTTTTCTTTTCGCCCCGTTTTTGGGTGATTTGCGTGGCCTCCGGATGCCCTCATGCTCTCTCCCACCAACTGTCCCTCCCTCGTCAACCGCCTCGCTCGTCCTTGTTGTCATTTCCCATTTTTGACTTCCACCCTGCTTCTTGATCTGTTCTCTTCCTCCTTTGTGTCATCTGCCCATGTGCTTCCAGGACTGAGCTCGGAGTTTAAAACCTCTGTGTCTCTCTCTCTCTCTCTCTTGCTCTCTCTCTCTCTCTCTCCTTTTCTCATTATGCACTCCCCTTTCTCTCTCCCTCGCTCTCAAAGGTGGATCCCTCTTGTTCTAATGTGAAACACACGTGTTATTACAGAGCATTAGACATGGCAGTCATAAACTTGATAAACACTAAACAAACAGCAGGGGCCAGTAGTTAGACTGGCGGAGGCCAACACAAGGTGTGTGTGTGGGTGTGTGTGTGTGTGTACACATACCGGTACACATACAATTTAGTTGCAGCTTCTAGACAGAAATAGTAAGTTTATATCCATCAGTTTATACAAGAATCTTGAATCTGCTAATTTAAAAAAAGATGCCTTTTTCTACATTGGTTGGAAAATCCCACAGAAAAAGAGAAGATAGGATAAAGATGGCTGGAAACCATTTTGATACCGGTACCTGCTTTAGCTTGAACAATGTTACCTGCCCATATTATAAACCAATGGATGAACCCTTATGTCTATTTCTTTCTAATGGTCCATTTACATATACAGACTCAGTAAATCAGGCAGTAAGATGCTGTTTATTATGACATAGGACCTGGTGTTGCAGCCTGGTGCCACCTGCAGAGATGCAACAATTGAGCGCACGATAGGTTAAAAATGAGATAAGCTTGGTGTAAGTTGTTGTGAACGGGGGAGATGAAAAGACCAAGTTATGCTTATTTTGATTGGACCCAAAAAATAGATAAATAGATAAATAAATGTTTACATTTATTTCCGGTGGAAGTGTCAGATACATGAGGATGCTCTTGCTCTATGTGTTTTCTTAAATTGAATAGTGTTGAGCTGTCAGGGCCCTCGTAGTATTTCACATTGCTTGACAAACATTATCGATCATGTCACTGACGAGACGACATCATCAAAAGTCCCGCTCAAGCTAAGCTATTTTAGGGCTAAATTGATTTTGAATCCCTGATTTCTACACTGGGACTTGTGCTGATCCACAATAGTGAATTAAATAGATGATAGAATGATAGAAATATAAAGAAAACAATGAAATCCAATTAAAGGCTTTGATGCATAAGGTACTTGTGTATTATTTAATCATGTTCCTCTTGATTACATAAAGACAGCTGATTGAAACGCAGACTTTCTTTAAATTTGCAATTTATAATCAAGTATAACTGTTTCCCAGTGACGTCAACATCTGACCATCTGTCTGCTAGATTAATGGTAACTACTTTCATGGGAACATATTGACTTGTTTTTAGGTACAGAGCTCAAATGATATAAAACTCATAACATTAACAAAGAAAGCAGATGCTGACACAGTCTAACTCGCTGATCCTCCAGAAAACACACCGCACATGTTTTTGCTGACTCATCAGAGTCCGCATAGCTCAACACGGCTGACCGACCAGTCACACGTGTGTATTCCAAACACTGTTTTGACCTTCGCCTTCCCACCACAAATACTGTTCCCCTCCACTATCTAATGAAGACTGCGGCCGAGGAGTCGCAAGGCAAACACAACAACAAAATCCCAGCACGCCATGTAAAAACAAAACGTGGTCAAAGAGAGCGAGAGAGAAGAAAAATTCCTGAACCGTGTCGCGTGCACTCCCAGAAAAGTTCACAAGTAAATATGAGATGATAAATGGAGCAAGGGCCCGCCTCTGTGCGCCCACATACACACACAGCGCCATGCACGGACCCACACACTGGTTTCCACACAACATAAATTCACCATAAAAATGAGGAAGTACAAACATTGGTAGACAAGCGAACAGTGGGATAACATACTGTTTTTTAGGAAAGGGCTTGTCTGTTGAAGTGGACTCGGCTTGTTGGTCTTGGCTGATGTGGCTGGCTGACGCTGTGAGTGCCGCTGCCTGTGTTTTATTGCAGGTAGAGGACAGAGTGGTCAGATGTTGAGGTCACAGGGAGACATTTTACAAACTCACCCTAGAGCCTGGAGGTCAGGAGCGGAGGGCAGCGAGGGGCCGGGAGGACGGAGCAAAGTCACATTTTAGTTTTTTCACCTCTTTTCTTGCTCTTCTGTTTTCTTTTGTTTCTTTTTCCTTCTGTCCTTCTGCTCTCATTTAGTCTTTGTAATTTTCTGGCCAGATAAACAGCAACAATTTCAAATTACACAAAACATTCCATTCACTATAATGTCAAAATATATATTTCTTTTGGAAACATTTTAAGAATATTTCTGTTGTTTAAAAAAAAATTATGTAAAATATTATACTTTCCTCCAGAGATGAAATCAAAATTTGCTCTGCCGGGAGCTTGAAGATCCAGGGGGAGCTCGAAAGAGAACTGCTGCTCCTTCATGTCGTAAGGTAACAGTTGATGTGGTTTGTGCATCTGATGGCTCCTGGGCACCTTCTGTTGGAGGTTTACTGGACTGGGACGAGACCCTGGTTATAGGCCCAGAACTCACTGGAGGGATTACACACCCCATCAAGATGGATGGATGGATGGATGGATGGATGGATGGACAAAACATCATGGGCTACATGTGGTGCTCATCATTACTGAGAAAGCCACTGTGACGGCTCTGTCTACAAAACTTCGGAAATAAAACTTGATTAGCTACTGGTAAACATCGAAAATGGTTATACTTACGTTAAAAGTATAGTGTTTAGGATTTTTGTCACCGTACATTTTAATGTATTTGTTAACTTTTACAACACTATATTTTTTACTGCTTTACATGTTCATAACGTTTTTATAACTAAAAGGGGATTAAAACAGAGATTCAGCCATAACGATGTAGTTTAGGAAACAGGTTACACCTTTACTTAAAATACTTTGAGTACATTTAAAAGCAATTCATTTTACTAAAGCATAACATTTATTGAGGTACTTTTACTTCTACTTGAGTACGTTATGTCTATCTATTTTTACTTTCAGTAGAGTGAAATGTTTGAGTACTTCCTCCACCACTACCTTCAGTTAACATAATAAAGGTCCTCTCTAAAACCAAAGTTGGGTTAGTCGTCCATGTGTTGTACTGTAGAAACATGGCAGTGTAACCTGCTGGACTCTGGGGCACAGGTTGAATTCAAGCACTGTTCACTGTATGATCATATGAGAGAAACTATTGCCACTGTTAGTCTCAGATCTAAGAGATTTACTCTTAACTAAAATATCGACTTCAGGAAAAGCACAGTTGTAACATAATCAATGCCAGTGATCAGGTATGTACAATGGATTTTGATCAAAAACAGTCAGTATTTATAAAGTTTGTGTCAATGCATTGTGTGTTCCCCTCGTGACTCGTAACTATGTTAATTCATGTTAATCAATATCAATTTACTAGTAGTATTTATTCTCATTTAAAAAGAACATTGTGTGTGGTGTGTGTAGTTTTCGACATCAAATGAAACCGTCCTTCACCCCTCGATGTGCTGTGGCTCTCCAGAGGAGTGACCCGGCAACCCACAGACCAATTCCCTGTCCCCTCATATCCTGGTGTTTGTGCACAGAGGCCAGTGGCCATGCAGGCCAGGCCAGGTGAAGCCCTGAACTCCATTACATAACAACTGAGGAAGTCATCCGTCAGTGTAGTGAAGTGGCGTGGCACTCAACTATGTCCCCCTTTTTTCTCCTCTCACTGAGGGAGCTGCCGTTCCCAGCGAGTGAGGATGACAGCGCAGTGAGCCAGAACTGTTTGTGTAAGCCTAAATCTGTGTGTGTGTGTGTGTGTGTGTGTGTTTGTGTGTGGGTGCGTGTGTGTGTGTGTGTGTCCGCCCCTAATGATTTATTGTGACAAATGATGCAGCCATAAACAAACAACAACCAAGCCACCCGTCTGTCCACACAAACAAGCAAACAAGCAGAGGCGACAGACAAACAGTGATTCAGATGATCAGTCACAGATCGACAGGAAGAGATCAGTGCCGGATTATTCGGCTGTGATCAACAACAGAGAATGCAACTCTGTGCGTGTGTCAGTCTCTGTGCGTGTATAAAGGTCTGCACGTCCATCTGCGTCCACGAACATGTGAACATGTGTTTTTGTGGGGGGGGTTATAAACGTGTGGGTGTGGGTGTGTGCGCATGCGGTTGCCACTTCTGCACTCCTCGTCACATGCGTGTGTTTCTGAGTGAGTAAGCGTGTGTGTGTGTGTGGGATGTAACCCAAGCCGGAGCGGCACAACACAGCAGCCTGTTCAAAGGCCTGTTTGTATTATTACAGCTTGTCCAGCTGCTTAGGACAGACAAACAAGACTCAGAGCTCCGAGCAGCAAAACACAGACCTCCCACCCTAAAGCAGAATCCCCCATGCGGCCCGGGCCCAACCCAGCACTGTGGCCCAGAAATGGACAAACAAACGCCTCCACTTAGACAAACTGCCAGACGTGAGGGGAAGTTTGGACCGAAATGGATGAAGGATGGGTGCAAATTCAAAGAGAGTGTGTTTCCTTGTTTTCTGTTCTTTCGCTCACTGTGAAAAAAATTATCCATCTGGGACGATTCTCCTGAATCCTTTATTTCACACTCAGCTTCCTTTTCTCAATATTTCTTCTAGCTGAGTGAATACGGGAGTTTCCATGATGCAAAGCTTTGTTTCCAAATTGATAATGTTCATTTATTTAAAATAGATATGGAATACTTGTATCAACATTTGTATAGTGAGGGCCAGTAGCCCCTTCCCTGCCTCATTCTCTCCCCACGACCCGTATGGAAAGTGCCTATACATTTCTACAGCGCACAGTAATGAGTAATGTTACCTCTTGTCAAAATATTGAGGCTCTGTTCCACATTTGCTTTTCAAATCTCACATACTACACTGAGCAATGATACTAAAAACAAAATATTGCCTTATACACACAATGATTGACTCATAGAAGCCTGAGGAAAATGAATGCCTGTGTTTTTAGTGCGTACTTTCTGCGGGTAATAACTCTTCTCGGTGTGTATTCAGCGTGCACCTTGTTGCCCTCTGAACAACTCTCTCCACTTGAGATCTCCCCAAATGGATCTGATGGTGGTGATTAGGATCAGAGTAAGCGAACACTCTCGCCACCTCACACCTTTCACTCTCCCGCCTCCTCTTGTCCTCCACTCTTTCACCTAATCCCATGCCCGTTCTTCCTCCCCCCTTCGTCCTTTATCCCTGTCACCCCATCCTCCATCCTCCTCCACTCCCCATCCATCCCTCTCTCCTCCTCCTCCTCCTCCTTGCTCCCCGTGCTCCCGCTCCCTCTCCCTCTCCGGGTCCCTGTGTGCCTGTATGTAACATCAGTAAAGCTGTCAGGCAGCCAGGCCAAGGTAAACAGCCCAGCAATGGGTTCAGGGGTGATGGGGGCCGAGATGTTTTTCCTCAGGAACCCGGGGACCCCCAGAGTCTTTTGGCTGGGGCCAGGGAGGGGCAGAGGGGGGAAGACGATCCCCTCAGTTGCCCCCCACACGATCGCACACTGTTGGACAATCTCTTTTTTTTCTCCCTCTATCTCCATCTTATCTTCCCCCCTTTTGTCTCCCATTTTCGTTCACATCCCTTTTTTTGGCATTCTTTCTCTTTCTGCATCTGTGTTACAAAAAGCTCTTCAGCAGCTTCTCCTTCAGTCATTTGCAGTAACTCATCAGCACTCTCACATACTCCTGCACACACTCCTTCTGACCTAAATCATTGTTGTCACAATGTATATGTATATGCATTCTAATATATCCCACATGTATAGTCTGCAGTACACTGGAGATGCTGAAAGCATAAATATCATTTTATTTCCATAAACATACCTCTCATTGCAAAATGACATTTTTAAACGTAGGACTGGAACAGCATTCTGGCTTGATGTGCTTCTGGGGGTTTTCAGCCAATCAATTATGTCATTAGGAGAAAATAGGAATAAGAGGAAGGAGAGATGTCACGAGAGGAGAAGCAGGAGAAAAGAAGGGAGAGAAAGAGATAGAAGAAGAGGGAAAATAAGTTAAAAGGTGAATAAGAAAAGGAGAGAAAGAGATAGGGGGGAAGTGATATCCCTCACCCAGGCATGACCCCTCTCAGCCCAAGCGAGCTGCTCCCTCTGAGGGAGGCGGACGGCCCGGGGAAAGGGAGCAACACAGGGACCATCCAGAGGTTGCAAATCAGATGCAGCACTAAGAACATAGCAAATGGGAGCAAGGGAGACGAAAAGAGAAGAGACAGAGACAGCTGGGAGTGGAAGAAGAGTGGGAGAAGAGGCAAAAGAATAGGTTTGAAAAAAAAAGAGTAAAGCTGGATTTAATGGAGCAAGGAAGTCGAGTCGGAGAAGAAACGCAGGAAAGAAATGAGGACAGGAGCCGGTCAAGCCAAGAAAAGCATGTTGAATTGAATTAGAGGGGAGGGGGAGCCGTCACCGAGCAAACCGGGGAGGAGAGGGAAGCAGGGGTGCAAGGAGGAAGAGGAGGGCCATTACCCTTCATACATCAGCCGTTACATCCCTTGGCGGTTGTCGGAGGGGGAAAAAACAGAGGAAACAGCGTAGTGGAAGGAAGGATTAGGATAATTGGAGAGGGGTAAGAAAGGGAGAGCAGATTCAGAGGAGACCGGGTTAAGACCAGACTTTATTTGGAAATAATGTTTGTTTTAACCTTCCTGAAGTAGCAGGTGGGAGGAGTTGGGACTGCTGCTGAAGGTTGAAGGGTCTTGGATTGATTTTTAGAAGAACCAGAGCTGGACAGAGTTTCTAAAACTTGTCAGGGATGATATCTGTCACAACTACTAAACACCGGGAATAATGACTAGATTTTCTTACAATGGCCGTAGCATTTGTCTTACAATCAGTAGAGTGTATTCAGTCCTACATTTATGTCAATAATTCACAAAACTCCATCTTATTTGGGATGTTTTTAAAACAGTATAAGTTATAAGCTTTTTTGATTTGTAGAGGGATTTGTCTCCCCTTTCGTCATCCACCACACATCTTAATAAAATTTTTAATAACACAAAGTAAAAAGCCGGACAAGAGCTTCACACCAAGAGCACATCAAATTTGTCATTAGATCAATGTCCAGTGGACAACATGTCCCAAAGCAGCTTGCAGTCTACAGACGTGTGTTTCTGACGTGACACTTACCCCTCATGATCAAACAGTCATAGCTTCATTTGGTTCTGCAAAGCGTCACATCTATAATTTTGCATCACCTCATTACATGCAAATTGATTTCTCTTCCTCCTCGTCTTCCTCCTCTCACCTCCTCCTCTTCCTGTTGCCGTTTCCCAGCCCCAGCAGCCCCTCAGTCTTGCTGCCGCTGCTCCTCATCAATCGCCCGCTGCCACAATGGTTTGCGGCAGAGCTCTGACAGGCCTGTGACAGGCCTGCCACCCGGGCAGCCTGTCCCAACCAGCCAGCTCACAATACGGGAGAAGACTAACAGACATGAACGTGCACAACTCACTTCCCTCCCTCCCAGGAACATGTTGGCGCCTGGAAGTGTGTCTCTCCACCCAAGAAGCCCCTTTCATTGAGGAGCAGCCACTGCCTGCCTACCTGCCTGCTGGCCAGGATCAGGCCTTCCAACATCGCACTGTTTATAATCTTAGCATGAGTTTAGCCTGGCTCAAAGGATGTTGATGTTTGTCAGTTAGATTGCACGAAGAAGAATTATTATTGTGCTAACGTGATAAACTAAGCTACTGAAAATATGGCTAGCATGCTGAACATGATGTTAGCATTTAGCTCTAACAACCTGAGTGTGGCCCGTAGACTGTTTATCATGAAGGACAACACGACGGCCCCCCCAAAAGTGAAGCCAAATCGTCTTGATCGCCTCCTGGTGGCTGGCTGCAGGACAGGTCATAAATCCTGCCTCCTCCATGATAGTGATCGGGACATGAAGCAGACAAAGAAGTCAAAGTACGTCACAAAAAATCTTTAGTGCGTGTATCAGTGAGAACTCACTGCTGCGCCAACAACCAATCACTGATTTGCATGTTCCAAATATGCAAGGTAGCAGGGTCCATACTTGGAATATTTTTGCTTCATTTTCTATACTGGGAGGAAGTGGAGACTATTGGTTTAGTTTCTGAGTCATTGTGTTGAACTATCCCTTTAATCTGCAGGTTTTTGACCAGAGTCCAATATATGTTTCCCAATTTTAAATTGTTTCAACAAGCTATATTAGCAAAATGACAACTGTATTACAACTTGCTTCTCTTCTCTTGTTGTGTTAAATGATTCATCTCTGATTTCACGGTTTACAACAGCAAGTGTTCTACTGTTGGTTAACTTTAAATTTTTAGTGAAGGTTTTAAACTATTATGCCAAACCATAAACACATAAAGCCATCATAAAGTGGCCCTTCTATAACATTATTCTAACCTTTCATCTTGGTTTATGGATTCTTACTTAGTTACATTTTCAAATCAGAAAACAATGTAATTACACTGGAGTAGCAATGTTGGTACAAAATCCAATGTGTGTTGGGATAACATTATGTTCTTCAATTAACATTTTCTTGTAGGACTTAGATTTTATGGGTATGTGTTAGATAATTAGTTTGTATAAAAGTTAATATGGTGACTTGAGACTTAACCATGAACCTTCTCTCCCGACTTTGTTATTGACAGATGCAGTTATTGCTCATGAAACAGACCAATATCTGAAGTGGAGATTGCGAGTTTGATTTTTATGGCTGCCTCTGAGCAGGAGGAATTTTCACAAGGCTGACAGGTTCATTGTCGCCCTTTCTCACTTCACTTTGTGACTTGAATAGACTTGTAATAAAAAGATACGGTGCACACTTTGAGAACACGTTGATGCGACCAATTGAACACTAATCTTAAATATACTGGCGTGAAATGTGTCACAAATACAATATAGACGCTTATTTTGTCTAGCTCTCTGTATTTATGGATATCTCATTCTGCTCTTCCTCCCTTCATCACACGCTCTCTGTCACTCTCGCTCTCTATCTCACACACACACACACATACACACATGCTCTCCCCCACTCTTGATCTACTTAGATCTGCAACATCTAACTTCCACTTAACCTCACTTTCTGTACTTACCCATCTGCTCACCCCTTCAGCTTCCAATCCATCATCCAGCCGTGCCTCTAGCCTGTGAAATGACTCCTACTAGTCACAAGCAGCATTAACCTACTCCCCATCCAAATGCACACACACACACACACACACACACACACACACAGACACACACAAGCAGATGCCCCTTTAGCTCTACTCAGAGTACAATCTCAGGCTATTTCACCCGTGTAACATGCAGCCTCTCTCTCCGGAGGATGTTTCTCTTCTCTGCTTTCCTTTCTTTATGTTTGACATTTCTCCTCTATAATGAGCCTGAGATTGGCCTTATCATCTTTGGCCTTTTCATTCGGCTCCTCTTTCAACCGGGGTCTTCTGTGAACTCCCTTGTACTCAGACACACACACACACACACACACACTCCCAGATGTAAAAATACACTCCATTATGATGCATCAGTTCTAATTGGATTTCGACGCTCAGTGCTAGGGGCAATGAACACACACAGTCACACAGTGAAACACAGTAAGGCGCCTCTGTCCATTTATTTTTTATATTAATAAAGTGAAATGTAAAAAGAGAAAATAAAATAGGAACGTAAAGGAAGACCTTGCAAGTTGTATTTCCTCACAGAGCCAGTTTAATGAGTCTGTGCGTGAGTTGACGTGTGAGGTATTGGAAGAGCAGCTCTTTGTAGCGGCTGCTATTCATAAGACTTAAATTGTGTTTTGTCTACCTGCGCTGAGCAAGTCGAATATGAGCTGATATGAAAAGCTTTTATTAATCTAAACCTCCTGACACACATTGAATTTATCAGCTAATCTGTGTTATAGTGAGGAAAATAGAACTGTGTGCGTGAGTGTGTGTGTGTGCCTGTGTATGTGTGTGTGTGCGTTTGTGTGTGTGTGTGTGTGTGTGTGTGTGTGTGTCTGCGTGCATATTTACAGAATATGAGTGTGTGTGTGTAATATGAAGATAATATTTGTCCTTATAAATAAACTGTTCTGCGCTATAAAAATACCACTTTGCACTAACATAACACACTATAAAATAACATGTATATCTTATTTTAACTTTCTCTTAATCGCTCTTCATCTTCATCCACCTCCCTCCGTGCCTTGACTCTTCCTGTACACTCTGCCTCTCCATGTGAAGTGGCTGCTCGCAGGCTGTGATGCTGCCTACTCTATAACTGCTATTGTGGATCCTCAGGGCTCTTATGTGCTGGAGAATCATATGGGCCTATATTGTGCGCAATTGCACGGGCACTTTGAGTTGATCACTCACATAGAGGAAGGTGTCCATCTTTGAAAACTGGATACTCCAGTGCTAACCAAGTTTGAGCAAGAGGCTGTTATTACACCATATAAATCCAAATAACAGTTTTCTGTTCAAAAGGACCTTTTGACCTTTCATTTTGAACTTTCAAATTACGAGTGGAATTTGCATACATTTCTATTTTAACCCTGTTAGATCCACACAAATATGCTTTTGAATTATTTGATGTACTGGTTTGATTAAATGTATGGAATGCTGAACCACACATTCACTCTAGGTGGAAAACAAACTTAACCACTTCGGTCAAATCTCTGAGAAAATTTCCAGAAAGAAACAAAGTGCCCTCTGTGATTAACACTGTCACTTGACTCACGTTCCTGCGCCTACGTGAGATTCCCTGTGTATACACAGGGTTCACTGTGTGCACAGTGCGCATGCCCACAGTCCACAGGCCTGGTGCACTCCTGTCCAGTCAGTGTGTGTCAGATCATCGTTGGTGGCGGAGTGTGATCTGCCCAGAGGCGGAGAGAAAGTGAGGTGTTGTTGGAGGGTGGGGGGGGGACCCTGGAGTGGAGGTGGAAGGTTGGTTCTGTTGGTGGTGGAGGGGGGGCTGTTAGAGAGGAGAGATGGTAGAGATAGAAATGGACGGCATGCATGGACACAATGTCTAATGGCAGCTCCAGCTGAGAAAACAAAAATACCCGAGGAACACTAAAACCTGAGCGGTGAAAAATATGCGGCTCTGGCGAGAGGTCAGATTCCCCGCCGTATCTAATTCAATTTTACAAACTGTAAGAAAACACGCTGCTGCTCTCCAAGCACCGAGCAAATGCACCGCAAATATGCCCCTTTTTACACTTTATAATCAAACTATTTTCATATTTAAATGCCTTAAAACTGTGGATGTGATGATGAATAACTTTCTTATGAGGGAAATTAAGAAGATTTTGGCCTAGTAAGCTAAAAAATGGAATAGTAATATATATTTTTTTTTAAGGGTAAATTAAATAGCAGATTTTTACTCAATACTATGATTAGGCATATTTCTGAAAATGATAACAAAAGTACCACCAAAGAAGTTAAAAGGTTTTATCTGGCGGCTTCAAAATTGGAAGGAGCACAGATCAAGCAGAGTTTCTAAAAACTGAATAGAGCTATTTTTAGGAAGATATATTATATATTTAATATTCTGTATACTTTTTTTTTGCTGGCTTTCCATTGCATTAGATAATTTATTTTTAAAGCAACTCATCCATGGAGATGTTAAACTATCCACTTAATGACATCCAGCCTACAGTCTTATGGTTTAGGGAGACTAGTAGGACACAGTAAGCTTATCTTCTATCTACATATGCACTGGGTGTAGTGGTGTTTCAGAAAGGACACAGCATGACTGCAGAGCTGCAAAGAGTCTTACTGGTGGTCTGCTCCGGCCTGGTAAAGACATTAGTGCAGCATTCTGGGAGAACGGGGAGTCCCATAGACAGCGCTCACTTCTCTAAATAAACATTAGTCTTAAAAAGTTTGGCCCCACGACCCCAGCATGATCGCATTTCACTCTGGATAGTAAACTCCAATTTTATAGCAAGGTTTTCCCCCTTACTTTTTCTGAAAACACACTTTCACGCTGAAAAAGATTAGATGTCAACTTAAACAAAGTTTCATTTTCATCTTTCTTAGGGGACACAGGAGGCGGAGGAGTGTCCCTGGTATTTCATATATATATATCACACCCGGAGCTGGCTTTTTGTTCAACTTCACTATAGCATCATTATACACTTAAAAACCACATCAACACCAGTGCTTATGATAGTTAAAACAGCAGACAAATTGAATTTACGCATAAAATCCCATAAGAAAACGCATCTTGTGCAAGAATTGAGAATTTTTTTTTATAAAAAAATAATATTTGTGATTGTTCATATAAGGCTAGAATAAGAATTTAATGTCTTACTTTAGTAAACAAAATTATTGTAAAACTGTTATATTTGGCACACAAAACGAAAAGCTAATTGTGTCAATGATCCAGTGAGAGCAAGTTCAAAGGTTTATTGTGGACATTCAATTCAAACAACTTCTTTATAACGTCTTATAAAAGCATGATCATTTTATTTTGAAAATATGGGAAGAAATTTGCATAATGTCGCTCAACATTGATAAAGGAATTGACATGGGATTACCATTTAAATATATTTGATAATTATCAATAATAGTAGAGTATACTAAATGGGTTACGAAGCTGCCAGTGATCGCAGTGGATCCTGGCTGTGAGTGGAACGCGCTGGCAACAAAAGGTCAAATGGAAGAAGCCTGCAGTGAAAGCGCCCGCATGGCACAAGAGAGAGGAGCCAGCAGCAGCTGCGCCTCTCGATCACAGCCACGGAGTGAAGCCACTGATCTTCCTTCGTGCGTAAAACCAAACCATAGACACTGGTTGATAGGCGAGAGGCATGGTGCCCACTCTGGGTCCAAGGACCACCAGGGGACGCTGAAAAGTATTCTGTGGATTCGTAAAATTTGATTTAATTTCATTAGATGGTAGCAGAGAAAGTGAGTATATGATTATATGTTCTCAGTAGTCAAACACGATACGTTGATTTTCACTCACACCCCTCTGAGTTATAAGTTATAACGTGAGCCAGAGGGCGTCTCAAATTCCCTAAATCAAACCACCTGAGCTTCCATCAGTGTTATATAGTTCAAGGGTGAGGGGTCACTCAACTAATATCAACCACTGTCATTCCCCTCCTAACGGTATGGAAGACATCTGAGATTGTGTCCAATATATTCTCAGTAAGTGTTTCTGCGCGCTTTAGGTTTATAGCCACTCATGTTGAGAAGCTTTTATTGTTTTCTAATCTGGATGTGTGCGCTGCAACTCTGTGTGTGACCTGCTGACACTTATAATGGATCAAGACATGCCTCATGTATTCTATAGCCTTTATCTGTTATTATGCTGTTGTTGTAGCCTGATAGGTCTACTGTAAAAACCCTGTGCGTAATTTGGATCAGGTGGCTGATCTGACTCATGCGTAATCATTCCCGTGCAACTTGTTTGGAAAGTCAGGGTAAGATCGTTCGCATGTGAATTTCTTCTTGTTTCTTTGTCAGATGAAAGCACACGCGGA